>NQII01000840.1:321017-408579 GCA_002778355.1 Clitarchus hookeri | reverse complement strand
TTATATGCATTTTTCTTGACTCAAGGGAAAATTCACAGACATTTCCCTGACTTTTCCTTGTTTTCCTTGTGGGAGAAAAAGAAAAAAACATAGCTCATCAGTAACAATAAAAGATGAATACCTTAAATGTACTTGAGCTTCTTACAATCGAAATAGTTGTAACACTGTCAGCAGACAGCAACTCTACAAACTTAAATTTCCCTACAGAAAAACTATGTATAGCCAATTAGTCCATACCTATTACTGCACACACAAAATTCACATTCAATAAATTTATATTCACAAAAAAAGTACACTTCACTCAAGTGTGTTAATTTTTACAGTAACATCATCACTTAAGATGAACTGAACAAACAAATATTTAAAAAAAATAGGAAAATGTGGGAAATAATATATGGTAAATCATTATTCAATTTTAAAACTTAAAATATAACAATTATTTACAAAAGCAACCAAAATGTAAACCAGGCAGTTATAACTGTGCCTTACTTCAAATGATAATTTCTCACTAAAGCAGCACACGTCGTACTTGTAATGGGCCATCAACAGTTTTTTACGACACTGTCCATAAATACAATAACTGCATTCACTATATTGATGTAACGATGGACATTCCAATGACCAATCTGTGATGTATNCTGTCCATAAATACAATAACTGCATTCACTATATTGATGTAACGATGGACATTCCAATGACCAATCTGTGATGTATCATGTTTGGAGACAAAAATTTCTTTTCTACTTATTGTGTTTAAATAGATGTCTCTGAATATAGTTGCAGGGGTATTCTCTGTTTCATATAAGTACTACAAGACATTTTTACAGTGACAGTGCCCAAAATGTACAGCATGTAAGTAAACATATACTCTTCCACTTGACGAGTACTATGACATGTGATTAGTTGCATGATGTATGTTGCTAGTTGGTAAAAAAAATACCAAAAAATGTGAGCAAATCTGAAATTTGCAAATTTATACTTTGATAATTACATTTCTGACTTCAATTAAATTTTTTAACGCATATATTATTTTCAACAGATTTATACCTCTGACTACGAAATCTATATCCGCTATATTTACTAAAGTTTGTATACAATGTATGTAGTTTTCAATAAGTAGGCCTACATTGTTTAAAAATTGTAACTGAAAAATTCCAATAAACATTGTTGACTTTAAAGACAGCAAAACTGCTGATAGCTCTGGTTGAGAAACACTTACAAAACAACAATTACAAAACATGTATATTTTGGAACTTTCAAAATTTACCACACATACATGAAACAGAGTAGAGTTCTTAACAGGATTTGCTTGTGTAATTTTCATAAGGAATGCTGTGTAAAAGGATATTATAATACAAGCTTGCCAGGAATGTCCCAAAGTTTGTAACATGTTTACCTCGTATCATTGTTGATCTTCACAGTCCAAACTACTATGTTGATTTTTGATTATGTCAAAGGAACACACAATCACATCATTTGAGAATTTGGAAGATCCCAAAAATACCATAGAAGCATATCTAAAACTTCCTAAATACAACTTAACGAGGTTTGTGTATTTACGTTATGGTCNCCCAAAAATACCATAGAAGCATATCTAAAACTTCCTAAATACAACTTAACGAGGTTTGTGTATTTACGTTATGGTCTTTCATTATTAGTTTTTCTCAAACTTTGTATAGGCCTGCTTACTAAAAACTGTTACACTGAAAGAACTGACAGACATAGGCCACAGCAGTATTACAGGTATTATTTTAGGTTGTTGGTAAATTCGAAGGAATTCTGTAGTGTTCAGCAGCTACAAAAACAACCCATTTGGTAAATTTTAAATATAAGCCTATTTTTTTTTTCATGGCAATTTCTTTGAGCAGTACCTCATAAGTAACCGTGGTGTCCACAGGCCAAGTGACATAGGTCATGATCGACTTGGNCCCAAAAATACCATAGAAGCATATCTAAAACTTCCTAAATACAACTTAACGAGGTTTGTGTATTTACGTTATGGTCATTCATTATTAGTTTTTTTTCAAACGTTGTATAGGCCTGCTTACTAAAAACTGTTACACTGAAAGAACTGACAGACATAGGCCACAGCAGTATTACAGGTATTATTTTAGGTTGTTGGTAAATTCGAAGGAATTCTGTAGTGTTCATTCAGCAGCTACAAAAACAACCCATTTGGTAAATTTTAAATATAAGCCAATTTTTTTTTCATGANAACCCATTTGGTAAATTTTAAATATAAGCCAATTTTTTTTTCATGACAATTTCTTTGAGCAGTACCTCATAAGTAACCGTGGTGTCCACAGGCCAAGTGACATAGGTCATGATCGACTTGGGACTTTTAGTTTACTAAAATATCGCGTGACCCAAATTAGTCGACTAAAATGATAACGTTTTTGGTAGTTTAGTATTTAGTTTTTATTATGCAATGTAAATTTCTGAAATACTAAATTACCAAATCGCAACCATTTTTGAACAGGTGACTATCAGCGGCGTCCGAAATGAACGCTACTAAACACTAAAATCCTAACATACCAAATGGTTAATTCGGACACGGCCTTAGCCAAAGTTTAATGTTTCTTATAGCTACAAATTTTTTTACTAATAATGCTGTTTGTCGCTTATTGTGACTGCAATAATTGTATTCTGAATGTAATTTTTATTGGGTGGAGTTATAATAATTTATTCATTTCAAACAAATATGGCCCTATTGCAACACCTTATCATTACTCACATTATATGCTATGCTGCAAGATTTTTTAAAAATATTTTNTTTTTGAACAGGTGACTATCAGCGGCGTCCGAAATGAACGCTACTAAACACTAAAATCCTAACATACCAAATGGTTTACTCGGACACGGCCTTAGCCAAAGTTTAATGTTTCGTATAGCTAAAAAATTTTTTACTAATAATGCTGTTTGTCGCTTATTGTGACTGCAATAACTGTATTCTGAATGTAATTTTTATTGGGTGGAGTTATAATAATTTATTCATTTCAAATAAATATGGCCCTATTGCAACACCTTATCATTACTCACATTATATGCTATGCTGCAAGATTTTTTAAAAATATTTTNCAAATATGGCCCTATTGCAACACCTTATCATTACTCACATTATATGCTATGCTGCAAGATTTTTTAAAAATATTTTATAATTTTTAATGGTTACTTTTAACAATAAAATCCTTTTTCAGGGCATACCAGAAACCTTATACACAGAATTATTGACTCCCCAACTATCTTAGCATAGTTTTAAGGTAATTTTGAATTGAGAAACTCAGGCTCCCAAATATGTTTAGGTTAAGTTTAGCTGTTATACATTGAAAAATTATAAAAAATTAGACAGTTATGTGTGTTTTGCGTTTTCTGTGATTTTACTGTTTATAGGATATCATTTTCTTTGCACCCTCTTCAGCTCCTGAAATTCAGTGAAAGCCTACGAAAGAGAGATTTGAACTAAATTGTATTGTTTCTTTACACGTTTGCCACTCAATCCAAATAATTCAATCCCTTTACATATGCACGTTAAAAGTAATTTACAACACCTATACAGAAATAAACTGATACATTTAAGCCACGTGATCCTACATTCTAAAATGCATTAAGCATTCCTACGACGAGAAAGATGTGACAAAAATTTCGTGAAGAGTAACTGTATATATTATTAGCAACTTACCTATAAGGTATCCGGTATTTGATGAGAATAACAACTTCTTCATTCTTCTAAAACACCACAAACACCAGACAAAATGGCAAACACATATTTTCGCACAGCAGATATAAGACATGCGACGATCGACGAAAGCAACAATCATATTCCCTTCTGCACATGCGTGTTGCTAAAGGAACACGAACGCNAAGACATGCGACGATCGACGAAAGCAACAATCATATTCCCTTCTGCACATGCGTGTTGCTAAAGGAACACGAACGCGCCTGACCGCGCCGTCCGTAACTGTATGTTAGTAATAACCCTAACCATGTTTGTATCTTATCACACACATTACACATTTTCAGAAACAGTTGGAATCGTGGTATAAATTCATTGGAAATCCTTTTACCANAAGACATGCGACGATCGACGAAAGCAACAATCATATTCCCTTCTGCACATGCGTGTTGCTAAAGGAACACGAACGCACCTGACCGCGCCGTCCGTAACTGTATGTTAGTAATAACCCTAACCATGTTTGGATCTTATCACACACATTACACATTTTCAGAAACAGTTGGAATCGTGGTATAAATTCATTGGAAATCCTTTTACCANGATCTTATCACACACATTACACATTTTCAGAAACAGTTGGAATCGTGGTATAAATTCATTGGAAATCCT
This sequence comes from Clitarchus hookeri, assembly GCA_002778355.1. NCBI lineage: Eukaryota > Metazoa > Arthropoda > Insecta > Phasmatodea > Phasmatidae > Clitarchus > Clitarchus hookeri. The sequence goes on along the minus strand of NQII01000840.1, from coordinate 404,237 downwards.
TTTACCAAAGACACGTTTTCATCATCTCTATATCCCGGTATGGTAAAATTACAAATAATTTTTTACAGTGTAAAACAGTCAGAATGGATGATGTATGTCTGAATTTTTTGATACTGCATTATTAAACGACGAAACACAAAGCACAAAAATATGGGCTCCAGTATCATCCCCCATTCAAGAAAATTCAGAAGTTGGCAGCATATTTGTGCTTATAAAATTGTAACAGTATCNGCTCCAGTATCATCCCCCATTCAAGAAAATTCAGAAGTTGGCAGCATATTTGTGCTTATAAAATTGTAACAGTATCTCTTTGTTTGTTGTTTCCTGTGGATTTGTAATCTATCGTACAAGTTGAACAAAAATTCCGCGTTGTGTTTTTAAGGTAAATGGCACCGTTTTAGAGAAATTGATTAATAATATTCAAAAAATGAATCTCAAAATCTGGGGCATAACAACACATTTTCTGTTGGTGCATGATGTTGCTTGTATTAAATGACACCGTGTAATGTTGGAACAATTTGTGCGTCATATGCTATCCATACGTACCACAACGAACTATCGGTGGTAGACAAGTAGGGCCCGTGGTGGCGCTGTGGCCATACTGCTCACCTACCACGACGAATCGGACTCGATTACCGGCGGGTTCGAAACGAAATTTCGTATCTGGAAAACGTGGCAGACGTTGCCATTGGTCAGTATGTTTTTTTCGGGACACACCTGTTTTACCACCATGTAATTTCGCCATTGCTCCTTTTCCACCTCACGTCACCTTTATTGACTCTGAAGACATCCGCAATTTAAAGTTGCTAAAATCGGTTACTAACACTATCACTGAAATGCAAATGAGCGGTTGCAATCATAACAGCATGCATTAACATTTTCTAATTTATTACAGAAAAGGAACATTGGCCTGTTTACCAGTGATGTCACAGACACCGATTGTAGTTGTGCAACCTACAGAACATTAGACGGTTTTGTGTTGTGCCGCATCGCACCATGCCACGCACGTCCATTCATGACATCCACCGGGGCCTACATAACTACTTCGCATGTGTGTTGTTANCGTCACCTTTATTGACTCTGAAGACATCCGCAATTTAAAGTTGCTAAAATCGGTTACTAACACTATCACTGAAATGAAAATGAGCGGTTGCAATCATAACAGCATGCATTAACATTTTCTAATTTATTACAGAAAAGGAACATTGGCCTGTTTACCAGTGATGTCACAGACACCGATTGTAGTTGTGCAACCTACAGAACATTAGACGGGTTTGTGTTGTGCCTCATCGCACCATGCCACGCACGTCCATTCATGACATCCACCGGGGCCTACATAACTACTTCGCATGTGTGTTGTTACCCGTAAATTGCCACTGCTTGAACAGTCTGTTCGAGGTTTGCAAGGCCCCAGCATGTAGTGATATTCGTGGCCAGAGTTGACGGATATGCATCTAGCATGTAGAGAAGCTTGTGGTAATGGCCGGGAAGCTTACCGCATTTACCAGACCTGGCATCCGAATCGTCGTTATTCGCATCACACGACATTTTCCGCTATCGATCGATGTCTGCGAGAGAGAAGCAGTTGCGAATGGACAGCATAAAAATACAGGGAATTGTTCGTGCACCCGTGCTTGGCGAAGATGTGTTACAGAGGGTTGAAGAGGGTCCTCGTATCCGCTCACGACGCGTTAGCCATGAAGTCCACGCCTCCCACACCTCTGTGCTGCGTGTGTTACATGAGAAACGGCTGCTTCGCTACAATCCACAACTTGTCCAGTTATTGTGCCCCGACGACTATCCTAAGCGGCAAGAATACGTGCAGTTGCTTCTATACCACAGCACAGCCAATCCGTGGTTAATTATCTCAGTCCTTTTCACAGACGAAGCGTGATTTACCCGGGAGAGTGCTTTCAATTCAAGAAACATCTATGTGTGGGACGACGAGAATTCACATATCTCTATAACACGAAGTCACTAACGTCAGTTTTCCATTAATGTGTGGGNGGACGACGAGAATTCACATATCTCTATAACACGAAGTCACTAACGTCAGTTTTCCATTAATGTGTGGGTTGGTATTGTGAACGATTATGTGATAGGGCCTCTTGTGCTGCAAGATCGCTTGACTGGTGCGACGTAAACACATTTCCTGGCAAGCACCCTACTCATACGGTTGAAAGACATGCCGATCGACGTCCGCGAACACGTGTGGTCCCAGTGCGATGGAGCACCATCACATTTCAGCATCGCAGCCAGAAATCATCTCAATGCCGTGTACCCGCATAAGTGGATAGGTCGAGGTGGTCCACAAAACTTGCCACCTCGGTCACCAGACTTGAACCCATTGGATTTTTTTCATGTGGTACTACGTTAAGAGCATGGAATACGAGATTTTAGTACAACGCAGACACGATTGGTTTCCAAGATTTTAGGCCGCTTGCGATAGCATTCGCCATACTCCTGGTTTATTGCGGAGAGTTCATACATCGATTATTCGTCGTTGCCGTCCCTGTAATGATGGGGGTGGTCGTCAATTCGAACAGTTTCTGTAATGTGGTTTGACTGTGTATTGATGAATACTTGTTCGTGTACTTCAACTAAGACTCAGTGTTTATTTGATGAAATAAAAGTGTAAATCGCAAAGCATGCTCAAATTGTTGGAACCACGCATTCGCATATCAGTGATTGTGTCAGTGGCTTTATATCGTGAATATCTTCGGACACGATAAAGATGACGTGAAGTGGAAATGGAGCAATGGCGAAATTACATTGTGGTGAAACGGGTGTGCCCCGAAAACCACCCATTGGCGAATGGTAACGTCTGCCACGTTTCCCAGATACGAAAATTNTGGTGAAACGGGTGTGCCCCGAAAACCACCCATTGGCGAATGGTAACGTCTGCCACGTTTCCCAGATACGAAAATTCAAGTCGACACCGCCGGGCATCGAGTCCGATTCGTCGTAGTAGGCGAGCAGTCTGGCCACTGCGCCACCACGAGCCCTGCTTGCATATCAGCGATAGTTCGTTGTGGAGGGTATGGATAACTCATGACACAGGAATTTATTCCAAAATTACATTGTGTATTTTAAAACAGTAGCATCATGCACCAACAGTAAACGTGTTGCTATGTGCCAGACGTTGAGATTCATTGTTGGAAAACTATTAATGAATTTCTCGAAAATGGCGGCCTTTGGCTTAAAAACACAAGACGGAATTTTTGTTCTCTATATACTGTATATTATAAATCCACAAGGAAACAACAAACAAACTGATACGGTTACAATTTTATTTGCACAAATATGCTGCCAAATCCTCACTTTTCATGGATTGGGGATAATATTGGAGGCCATATTGTTGTGCTTTATACTTCGTCGTTTAATAATGCATTATCCAAAAACACAGACATGTGTAGTTCACTCTGGCTGTGTTACTAGCAAAAACCATCCGCTTCAACTACACTTTCTAGGGTGGTTTACACCCCTTTGGAATAAACTTAGGATATAAATTTTTTGATGAGGATTCACCTGCCGAAATTTGTTGGTAGAGTTCAGTTATATCCTGAATATAGGGCTACGGGTACAAAGTATTCAAAATGGGGAAGTGAGGCTCGTGAGGCTCACCATGCACCATTTTGGTTGACATCACAGTTGGAGGTCGCACTTGGCGGCTTGGCGCGGAAATGTTATAGACTAAATGTCATGTTTTCCCCAAAATAATATCATAAATAGTTAACTGTACCCCAAAATGGCTTATATGTTCGGTTCGTATATCTGGTTAGTTGGTAGGTCGGCTCGTGTGGTCAGCTTGCATGGTTGGTTCGTATTGTTGGTTCATATGGTATGTTTGAATGACTCCCTCATAATCAGATGCTTTCAGCACAAATACATTAGTCTTTAAATGCTCGCAGAGAAACCACGTGAACAAACGTTGACTACACAAACATATTTTTTAATGATTTTCAAATACCTCACGTCATATCAACTCACACTGTCGCTTTAAATGGCCAAGAGTTGGCAGTTTTCTTCTTCGTGAATTTGTAATTCTGTAACACCTTTGATCACTTCAACTGAAATAAACTTCTTGCTGCATTAGTAACACTGATTTTTCAGTGATAGCAACAAACACAAGGGATCGTACATGGATGCGAAGCTATTAATTATATTAAAGCCCTTAAAATATACTATTCCACAAAGTTTGAATCTTTGCCAAAATACTTCGTTTCTTAGCAGGCAGAGGAAAAGCTGTTACAGATGTTGAAATTACTATCTAAGCTCTCAGGATTAATGAACGATAGAAAGAAATTTCACGCCATCCTTCCACAGTAGAAGGGTTCTCCCATTCACCTNAGCTCTCAGGATTAATGAACGATAGAAAGAAATTTCACGCCATCCTTCCACAGTAGAAGGGTTCTCCCATTCACCTATATTCTTGGATCGTAGGCATATGAAAATGTCTTACTGTAGTAGTTGTACAGGTATGTGATAAACATCCTCGAATATCCAAGGTCTGGTACAGATAAACCCGACATCTATGTCAATGTGAACTCACACACTTGAAAGAGCAATTATATATTGTCAAAATAATTCTATGGTCTCGCCAGAACACTTTGTTGTTAAGCCAAATGAAGAAGTTCAACCTTGAATGTCTTGAAGTATTTTCTTCAGAGTATTGATAAGAGCGAGCCATATACGAATTATTTCACAACAAAACAACTTCAGAAAGTTAGGGTAATTCGAAGATTTTTTCCTCTTTTGGCTTTCCTACAATCTACGATTCACTAAATACCAGATAAGATTGAAACAAATCCTATCATTCCTTAACATGGCAAGCGGACTAGAGAAAGATCATTAGACCCGATGTTCATACTTCGCAGGCCAAATAACAAGACAGAACATTACAATAACTGCTGCTACGCACATGGTTGCATCCTCTAATAATATTAAGAGTTTCGTGTTTATCTATATATTCAAAATCATAAACACTGTCACGTAACATGAATAATGTGACAATTGTATAATATGGTTATTGTAAGTTTGCTAAATAAGCTGCGTTACAACTAATTATTCCTTTAAACAACATGTTATACTAAACTACATTCACTATGGGAGATTAGTTATTATTATAACCCCCAGTAAACATGAAACAGCTCACGTGTAAACCTCAGCATGTACGAGTATGTTGAAAAGTTATTTTGGAAGAAGTCTGGCCCATCATACCTATTGCAACCCCACATTAACATTAAAACTTCATGGATTTTCGTGGAAAAATGATTTTCCACTTTTTTATAAATTATTCCATTATCTTATATTTTGTTTATAATTTCTTGGGGAAGATCAATCCATGGCTGTCTTTCATAAGAAATGTATCCATTTCGGTTTTAGTCCAGATATAATAGTTCAAGTAATAACTGCAAATGCATTAATTTCAGTTTTATTCCAGGCAGGACAGTCAGGCAGAAATGAAGTTAGNAGCTCTCAGGAATAATGAACGATAGAAAGAAATTTCACGCCATCCTTCCACAGTAGAAGGGTTCTCCCATTCACCTTTATTCTTGGATCGTAGGCATATGAAAATGTCTTATTGTAGTAGTTGTACAGGTATGTGATAAACATCCTCGAATATCCAAGGTCTGGTACAGATAAACCCGACATCTATGTCAATGTGAACTCACACACTTGAAAGAGCAATTATAGATTGTCAAAATAATTCTATGGTCTCGCCAGAACACTTTGTTGTTAAGCCAAATGAAGAAGTTCAACCTTGAATGTCTTGAAGTATTTTCTTCAGAGTATTGATAAGAGCGAGCCATATACGAATTATTTCACAACAAAACAACTTCAGAAAGTTAGGGTAATTCGAAGATTTTTTCCTCTTTTGGCCTTCCTACAATCTATGATTCACTAAATACCAGGTAAGATTGAAACAAATCCTATCATTCCTTAACATGGCAAGCGGACTAGAGAAAGATCATTAGACCCGATGTTCATACTTCGCAGGCCAAATAACAAGACAGAACATTACAATAACTGCTGCTATGCACATGGTTGCATCCTCTAATAATATTAAGAGTTTCGTGTTTATCTATATAATCAAAATCATAAACACTGTCACGTAACATGAATAATGTGACAATTGTATAATATGGTTATTGTAAGTTTGCTAAATAAGCTGCGTTACAACTAATTATTCCTTTAAACAACATGTTATACTAAACTACATTCACTATGGGAGATTAGTTATTATTATAACCCCCAGTAAACATGAAACAGCTCACGTGTAAACCTCAGCATGTACGAGTATGCTGAAAAGTTATTTTGGAAGAAGTCTGGCCCATCATACCTATTGCAACCCCACATTAACATTAAAACTTCATGGATTTTCGTGGAAATATGATTTTCCACTTTTTTATAAATTATTCCATTATCTGATATTTTGTTTATAATTTCTTGGGGAAGATCAATCCATGGCTGTCTTTCATAAGAAATGGAATCATTTCGGTTTTAGTCCAGATATAACAGTTCAAGTAATAACTGCAAATGCATTAATTTCAGTTTTATTCCAGGCAGGACAGTCAGGCAGAAACGAAGTTAGNTAGTTCAAGTAATAACTGCAAATGCATTAATTTCAGTTTTATTCCAGGCAGGACAGTCAGGCAGAAATGAAGTTAGTTCATTATAGACCAGTTCAGATAGCAAGCTAGCCTTTATTACCAGTCTCTTGAAATTAATTGGTAATGACATGGTAGTATCTTCTCCCTTCAGGATATCTCCACCTAAGATTTTGAATTTCAAATAAATTTTTATTGACTTGACCCTCTCTAGACTACGCAATAAAGGAAAGGAAACCAGAAGTGTACAGACACAAATTATATTTCGTATATTAAAACTATTATACAATTTTTTCCAAGCCCTTTTTCAAATCTTTAAAGGAAACATTTTTGTAATACCATAGAGCACAGGGTTTAAAATGGCATCAATTGTTCAGTAATATGACCAAAAATAGCCAAAGTTTTTAAAGCTAATATCTAATGCTGCTGACAACCTCATCTGCGAACATTCTTTAAAAACTTTTCATAATGACATTCAGCAACTGAGGGAATATTTCCAATGGGCATACTGTAGAAAATAAAATTATGTCATTCGTCAACACCAGAGTATAAAGTGTTAATAAAAAGGCTTATTCGAGGGATCCATTTGTTCTTGTACGTGTCAAACATTTCGTTCATGAAATGTTTCCAGGCTAATACTACTTGGGCTGGGACTATTATAACTCTTACAAACACAATTTTCAATCTATGATCTCTCTCTCTCTCTCTCTCTCTCTCTCTTTCCATCAGTGTGAGCTGCATCACTATTCTAAAGAAACCCTAGGATCTTTACTAGTTGTCTCGAAAAGCCATATCTCATATGCTATTCAAGGTATTGGAGAAGTATATCTATGATAATGTATTCCCGTATATTGACAGCATATGTATTTATAGTTTATGTTTGGGAAGGTCTATAATATTTGCAAAATGTGGGAATCATAGTTTAACAAAACANCTCTCTCTTTCCATCAGTGTGAGCTGCATCACTATTCTAAAGAAACCCTAGGATCTTTACTAGTTGTCTCGAAAAGTCATATCTCATATGCTATTCAAGGTATTGGAGAAGTATATCTATGATAATGTATTCCCGTATATTGACACCATATGTATTTATAGTTTATGTTTGGGAAGGTCTATAATATTTGCAAAATGTGGGAATCATAGTTTAACAAAACANCCATATGTATTTATAGTTTATGTTTGGGAAGGTCTATAATATTTGCAAAATGTGGGAATCATAGTTTAACAAAACAAGATCTCCTGGGGGAAAAGACATGATAAATACACTAGTTTAATCATTTATAGTCCTAAACATAGGAAGGCTAGTATAAAACCAAACTTGTGATTGCTCTTTTTCCATTTGGAAATTTAAAGGAGGTTGAAAGATTTTTAGAAAGAAAAAAATGTATATTTTATGTGGAGCATGAAACAGGTTGATCTTAACTACTCGAAGACATAACTAGCCAGTCCTTTTGTGCTGACTTTGCCTAATTATAACTACAGGTTTCATCTTTATATCGCTACTCGCATGGTCGTGATAGGGGNCCTTTTGTGCTGACTTTGCCTAATTATAACTACAGGTTTCATCTTTATATCGCTACTCGCATGGTCGTGATAGGGGAACAGGTCAGCTAAAAGATAAATTAATATTTGACCACTGTAGCTTTCGCTATCCATCTGTTTTGTAATAGTTAGAAGGAATTAATTGCCTATGAACATTTGTGATGTGGTATGAGTGAGGAAATTTGCTAATTATTTGAACAATATCCTTTTTAACTTGGATATTGATAATTAGGCACTTAGATAGTTTTCGCTTCTTGAAAAATCGATGGGGGGTCTCGCGAGTTGTATGATGCAATTTTCCACCGTTTCTATTCGAGGTCAGACATATTGAAGGTATGGAAAATGTTGTTGCTGATTCTCTCTCTCCCTCCCTCTTTGTCTGTCTCTCTCTCTCTCTCTCTCTCTCTCTTTCTCTCTCTCTCTCTCTCTGTTTTACCATGAAGATGAGTTTTAGAAATAAATCAAAATTGGAATCGATCATTATGAGAAGATTGCATGTGAGAGCAAAATGTCTGAAGTTGAGTAAGTGTAAAGTGAAACTTGGTACTACCGGAATTTTTTGATACCTCCTTGTTTATTAAGAAATTACAAACTCAGGATCTTAACTGCCAGTTTATGACAAGTTAAGGTACCAATAGTTCAATATAATATCCTTTATAAAGTCTAAGTGGAGAGCAGATACTAGAATAAAAAGTGTATTTTTTGTTCATAGATGCTCGGCCGTCACACTATGTCAACTGGGACCGAAAAGTTTCTGCGCACACAAAAAAAAACATTACTCCCATCCTACTTGCCTGCAATATTTCTCGAAGGCGAAGAAAACTTTAATGAGAAATTGCTCCTTACCTTTGAACACGTCTAAAGTTTGCTAATATCGCCTGGATATGGCTGGCTTGGTATGAGGGTAAAGTTGCCCGTCGCTGCAGTGTCCATTACCGCTGAATGGGGTTTCAACGGCGACCGGCAGCATGACGATCTACAGGACTGATCGTTTTCTGGCCCACCATAAAACTGGAATGCTTCTAGTGCCATGTTGCTTGCCGAGTAAGACAACGTGAGTGCAACATCATGCATTCCTATTGGCTCACTGCCTTAAACCTGCTGAGTTGCAAGAAATGTTAAAGGAATAAAAAAACTTTCGTCGGTGCTTTGTAGCTGCGGAAATTCGAATATCAACATATCGGCGGATAAAAATTTATAGTAACTAAACAACCCACCAGTGTTGTTACGATATTTTGTCGCAGTAGAGAGGGGTCTTATCAAAATGTTGGTTTATAAATTTTGACTGGGGTCGTATTCGGGGTGAATCGGATCCCAGCAGATGTACAGAATAGTTCCCAAAATGCGATATTGGCTAATTTTTCTATTATTCGTATTTTGAAATTTCTAGGCAAAATTTATTTTGGTTGCATTTCCCAAGGTAAGGAAAATTTAGATGGATTGTAAATTATTTTGAAAATATTTGTATGGCTTAATCGAAGTATTTGTTATTACACACTTCAAAGTTCCTGGTGAGGTGTCCTTTGTATATTAAAATTTTATTGAGACGTACATATTTTTAAATTGTCAGTAAAAGGGATGATAAGAAAAATATCTTTAACAATAAAAATACATATATATGTGTGTGTAAATTTTACATATATGCAAATTCAGTCTTGTTTCATCTACATTAATGTATAATGTTTTATTTAACGATTGCGTTATCGTCGATATTCTATATCAACATTAATTTTTTTATCATGCAGATATAAAGAATTAAGTCAATCCTTGAGTTTCCTTTCACAGAATATACAAATGTTCTTCCCTATGCACCTTTCTTTTTCAATTGTATTCCAAATGTTACCTCATAGCCAATAATATTATAATTGTCTGTAAAGAGTCAAGAGTTTACTATGCCAATAGGTGAAGTTGCAAACTTCTTGACTGTTGACGGGTTTGAATCTAGTGACGATCGGGAGCTTTGTCCTTGCGTCCAAAGTGCGTACATGTTGGCTTTCCAGGTTTAGAGTTCTCAAAGTATTATATCCTTCGATATGGATTTCTTTCATTCCCGAGTGTTCGAAGAGGCACGTTAAATACAAAATAAAATATATTAGAAATTCTGGATGTGTTTACATAGCACAGGTTGATTACTTAATTAGAAGAGCATATTGTTACGTTCGGACCCATGTACCAGGCGCAGGACGCATGCAGCCTTCCTATCAAGGTGGAGGGGATGAGACAACACTAACCGCCCGCCATTAAGTCGCATTGTGGGCAGGATGACTGACAGCTACTTGGGCTGGCATCAACATCCCACCATTCCCTCTTATGGAGAAGTCAGTGGTGGTAGGCTCTTAAANCTGACAGCTACTTGGGCTGGCATCAACATCCCACCATTCCCTCTTATGGAGAAGTCAGTGGTGGTAGGCTCTTAAATGAATTTTCTTGTAATCTCCTCCCTCGTCGTAACCCAACACGTGAAGAAAATTCTGGACCAACACGCCTGCCACTATAAACACCACCACAGCCAGAGTATTGGCAGTTTTTGTGATACCCACCTGGTGATGTGCGGCGAGCAGTAAACGAAGAAGAGGGCTTGCAGCGAAGATGAGGGCGACTGCAGCAGACGAGTGTGTGTGCAACGACGACAGGCGTGATCTCGAGAGTACTACTGAGAGCGTGGCTGTGTACGGTAGCACTTGGGATGCTCCAAAATATTCTGGACAGTAAAGAATAATAGTATCTGAAATGAAACAAGGCGGACATGAATTGATAAGTGACACGGACTTGAATGTAAATACAAAAACAGTCAATTATCAAATATATCATTTTAATATGAAATCAGTAGGTGTTATAAAAATGTTTATAAAGAATGGTTTCTAATTATTGATTGCGTTAATTTCTGTGAGTTTACGAATAATTATGTAAATATGAGTGGTTAATAGCAATTGATAGCCATTTAGTGCCAATATATTGAGAATATGGTATTCTACAGTGTTTGAAAATTAATTGCCCATTTTTTCCTAACTCATTTATTTAATTAAAACCTCAATCTCTTAAAGAACTTGAATAAGGTTACAGAATTTGAACTATTGTATCACTGTTGTCAGAAAAGGGAGGAAGACATTTATTTTATAATCGAAATTAAAACAGGGCATACATAGGATACTAATTGTAAAGAAATACATTTTTATTAAATTATAGTACTAGGCCGCATAAATAGGACTGTTTCGTAGTGAATGATTATTAGTAGGATGTCGGCAGATGTGGAAGCACTGTGTGTCTCATTTAAAGAATTAAGGTGCCAAATAAGTAGTGTTTAGGAATAAGTAAATAGTAAAATTAGTNAGCACTGTGTGTCTCATTTAAAGAATTAAGGTGCCAAATAAGTAGTGTTTAGGAATAAGTAAATAGTAAAATTAGTAGTGTTAGGGAATATGTAAATAGTGTAAATGAGAATGTAAACAGCAAAAAAAAGTGTAAATGAAAGTATCTAAATACNGTGTTAGGGAATATGTAAATAGTGTAAATGAGAATGTAAACAGCAAAAAAAAGTGTAAATGAAAGTATCTAAATACCCAAATAGGTAGTTTTAGTGAACTGGTAGACAAGAAAATAGACAGTGTCAGTAGTTATAAAATGGGGCTGCTAGGGCAACGGCTGCTGGCTGAGGATGGAGGAGGACTCGCCACCTGCTATGACAATAGACGAAGGTCACATTCGTTTGCACTGTTGGATGTTCATCTCCCCTCTAGCAGCTAGCCCCCCAACGGCCGGCCATTCCCAGCAACCCTAACCCTAAAAGTTATTTCAATAAATATTATTTNTCTAGCAGCTAGCCCCCCAACGACCGGCCATTCCCAGCAACCCTAACCCTAAAAGTTATTTCAATAAATATTATTTGAGTAAAAAAATTTATGTTATGAAAATATAATTTATAAACACTTTAAATATCGGCTCGCCACTTAAGATTTCTAATAATGATTGCCTATTTACGTGGAAAAATAAATGACGACAGTATCGCCACAGATCGTAATATTATACTATTTTCATGTTTTGGGTTTTATAAATAAAAAAAATTAAAGCCAGTTTTTTACAAAGAGGATAATAGAGCACAATATTATTAGGGTATACTGATCCCCTCCACCACCTACATGCCACACTAAAGAGTCGATAAGATATAATTGTTCTCAACATATATTTATTATTTGAATTAAAATATATTTTAATCATTAAAACATTTTAAAGTCATAAATATACTGTGTTATACATCACCGGACTCGTCTTTTCAAGGCGCATATGATCGAGTTATCATAACGAATATGTAACCCAATGACACGACTGCCATATTGGAATTGATAGATATGCCATCCCCCCTCCAAATATAACACAGTCTTATAATCCCACCTTATCCACCACCTCATCCATTCCTTAACCTCCATCCAATCTCGTCAACCCATCTTACCAGCTCCTCTACCTACCCCTCGCCTTATCCGGCACAATTGTTCCATCCCATTTTTTCTTTGATAAAGTGTCTAGAAATTACCGTGACTTATAACATGATCACAAGCATAATAGGAAATTATATTGAAAGCATCAATACATATGCCCCCTNTCTAGCAGCTAGCCCCCCAACGGCCGGCCATTCCCAGCAACCCTAACCCTAAAAGTTATTTCAATAAATATTATTTTAGTAAAAAAATTTATGTTATGAAAATATAATTTAATAAACATTTTAAATATCGGCTCGCCACTTAAGATTTCTAATAATGATTGCCTATTTACGTGGAAAAATAAATGACGACAGTATCGCCACAGATCGTAATATTATACTATTTTCATGTTTTGGGTTTTATAAATAAAAAAAAATTTAAGCCAGTTTTTTACAAAGAGGATAATAGAGCACAATATTATTAGGGTATACTGATCCCCTCCACCACCTACATGCCACACTAAAGAGTCGATAAGATATAATTGTTCTCAACATATATTTATTATTTGAATTAAAATATATTTTGATCATTAAAACATTTTAAAATCATAAATATNTGATCATTAAAACATTTTAAAATCATAAATATACTGTGTTATAAATCACCGGACTCGTCTTTTCAAGGCGCATATGATCGAGTTATCATAACGAATATGTAACCCAATGACACGACTGCCATATTGGAATTGATAGATATGCCATCCCCCCTCCAAATATAACACAGTCTTATAACCCCACCTTATCCACCACCTCATCCATTCCTTAACCTCCATGCAATCTCGTCAACCCATCTTACCAGCTCCTCTACCTACCCCTCGCCTTATCCGGCACAATCGTTCCATCCCATTTTTTCTTTGATAAAGTGTCTACAAATTACCGTGACTTATAACATGATCACAAGCATAATAGGAAATTATATTGAAAGCATCAATACATATGCCCCCTNCAAATTACCGTGACTTATAACATGATCACAAGCATAATAGGAAATTATATTGAAAGCATCAATACATATGCCCCCTCCCTCCATCTCACAAAGATACATCCCCTCCATAGGCCACATATTATCACATGTCAATGACACCCCCCTTCTCCAACATACACTAATTTAACCACACGACCATGAACCTCCCCTTCACCCCGCCAAAATTGCAGTTCTCTTGTCCACTGAATGAAACCCTCCCCTCACTCCCAACCGACTCGAAAAGCATTGACTGCTCCCTTTCCTTTACCAATATAATNACCATGAACCTCCCCTTCACCCCGCCAAAATTGCAGTTCTCTTGTCCACTGAATGAAACCCTCCCCTCACTCCCAACCGACTCGAAAAGCATTGACTGCTCCCTTTCCTTTACCAATATAATCAAATATATTATTACAAAAATACAAAAAATATTCATGTTCGTCAGGGCACAGCTCATACCCTTATACAGCAGCATCAGAGTCCACACATATGCACACAGGAGACTTACTCCACCCCAGACTGACATCACACAAGAGTAACTCCACATAAGACAACTCCACCCAAGACTAATTCCACCTAAAACTAATTCCACCCAAAACTCACTCCACCCAAGGTTGATTCTACCCAAAACTAACTCCGTCCAAGATTGGTTCAACTCAAAACCAACACCACCGATGACTAACTCCACCCAAAACTAATGCCACACAAGACTGACTCCAACCAAGACTAACTCCACCCTATAGTAATGCCACACAAGACTAACTCCACCCTATAGTAATGCCACACAAGACTAACTCCACCCAAGACTGAGTCCACACATGACAGACTCTACCCCGGATTGAATACTGTTCGAGAGGATATGGGTTCAAATCCCAATGCCTGCATAATAATTTTCTTAAATTTTACCAGCTACCATGCGAAAATACACATTTTTTATAACTTATATTTTACAAACCGAGTTTGGATTAAAAATGCATGTTCAATACCTTAAGCTGTATTTTTTAATATTTGGGAATTTGTCAAATTTAAGTTAATTTTAATTCTTCATGAATGCATCGATTCATAGATGTCTGAATGTTATACTATTGTTTTGACAAGTCTGGCCAGCCGATTGACTCGCGAGTGTAGTGTGAGGTGAAGTGGAAAGGGGTGGTATATGCTTTTCGAGTCAGTTAGGAGTGGAGGGAGGGATTTTATGGTCGATGGATGAGATAATTGCATGTCGTGGTGGGAGTTCACGGTCGTGTTTTTAAAGTAGGTCATACTGAAGGGAGTCATGTTCGGGAGATGAGATGTGACCTGGGGGAAGGGGTGATGTATCTTTGGGGATGATGGGAGTGGGCTCATATTAATTTATTGTTTCAATATAATTACCGACGATGCTTGGGACTAAGCTGTAATTCGCTTTAATTTTTAGACAATTTTATTAATGAAAAATGGGATGGAAGTATGGTTCGTGATTTGGCATGGGGCAAAGGGGGATGGTATGTTGGGATGACGAGATTGGATGGAAGTTGTGGTGTATGTGAAGGGTGTTGGTAAGGTGGGATGAAGAGGGTGGGTTATGGTTGTGGGGTGGCAGGGGCGGCAAACCTATTAAATCCAATATGGTGATGCTGTCATTGGGTTGCATAATCGTTATGACACAACGATCGTATGCGCCTTGAAAACATGGATCCATTTATATAATATTGTATATTTATGACTTCATTTTTTTAATTATAAAAATATTGTTAAATTGAAATAAAAATATGTTAAAATAATTTTATCATATCGATTTCTCAGTGTTGCTGGCCGGTGGTAGAAAGGATCAGTAAACCCCAATAGTGTGTGCTATAAATGTCGTGGCAGTAAAATTTGCTTTCATTTTTTAAATTTATAAACAACAATTCATAAAGCGAAAAAACTCATTTAACTGCACCGACATTGTCGTCATTTATTTTGCTACACAAATAGGCAATCATTATTGGAGATATAATGTGGCGGGCCAATATTTTAAGTTTTATTAAATTATTTTTTATAAATTACATTTTTATTTAAATAGTTTATTAAAATAATTTATAGGTTCACTGGTTTCTGGGAATTGCCGACCGTTGTATTGGTAGCGACTAGGGGGAAGATTAACATTCAACAATGCCAACGACGGCTACCTTCGCCTGTGACAACATAGCAAGCGGCCAGTCCTATTCCATCCTCAGCTAACAGCCGTTGCCTTGGCAGCCAGATTTTATAAATACTAGTGACAATGAAACTGTAGACCAAAACATATAAAATATTAGCGAGATAGATAATTATAAAATGAACTGTGTGGGCAAGAAAATTAACTGTGTGAATGAATGGACAGTGTAAATAATGAAGTGGACAGTGTTAAGCAGGAAATAATACAGGAAGTAAGTGACCTCGAGAAGAGATGGCATGAATTCATACCAACGTAAGGAAGGAGATATGCAGCGGCTGATGAGCAGCTAGGAAAGACCACTACCGAGCCAATAAGTGCAGGCAGCGAGGATAAGGTAGAGATAGATGGCAATACATCTGTCGAAGGAGTGGCCTAGCAATTCTGCAGTGTTGGTAAGCCTTAGCTAGAGGTGTGTAAAGGCGTCATAATTAAGTCCATCCCCTACGATGGTCATACACCTTTGCACGAATATCAGCACAAATTCGAGATCATCGCCGCCCTGAATTGTTGGGCCGACGAGCAACGGGCATACGACCTCACGGCTGTACTGAAAGGACCTGCACTAAGAATATTGCAGTCCCTCGCCGAAAGACATCAACTGGAATACTCCACACTGTTGTTGGCCTTTTAGCTACGTTTCGGCGACCTATACCTACGACAGCACCCACAAAGCCGCACCCAGCGACCAGGAGAATCACTGCAGGAGCTGAAGCATGACATTGTGTGGTTGTCCTTACTCTATCTGGAGGGGTACTCTATTGAGGCATGCTATGTCATCGCAGACGGATTCTTTGTCGATTATATCGCCGATACAGAGGTGCAGCAAGCTGTATGCCTGGCTGCGCTTCACACCATATAGGTTGCCTTGGCATGAGCNCTAGGAAAGACCACTACCGAGCCAATAAGTGCAGGCAGCGAGGATAAGGTAGAGATAGATGGCAATACATCTGTCGCAGGAGTGGCCTAGCAATTCTGCAGTGTTGGTAAGCCTTAGCTAGAGGTGTGTAAAGGCGTCATAATTAAGTCCATCCCCTACGATGGTCATACACCTTTGCACGAATATCAGCACAAATTCGAGATCATCGCCGCCCTGAATTGTTGGACCGACGAGCAACGGGCATACGACCTCACGGCTGTACTGAAAGGACCTGCACTAAGAATATTGCAGTCCCTCGCCGAAAGACATCAACTGGAATACTCCACACTGTTGTTGGCCTTTTAGCTACATTTCGGCGACCTATACCTACGACAGCACCCACAAAGCCGCACCCAGCGACCAGGAGAATCACTGCAGGAGCTGAAGCATGACATTGTGTGGTTGTCCTTACTGTATCTGGAGGGGTACTCTATTGAGGCATGCTATGTCATCGCAGACGGATTCTTTGTCGATTATATCGCCGATACAGAGGTGCAGCAAGCTGTATGCCTGGCTGCGCTTCACACCATATAGGTTGCCTTGGCATGAGCACTGGAGGTTGAGTCAGCAAGATAGGCATCAGTGCCTTGGCGTCCAATGTGAGCAGTGATGCTTAATGAAGACTAGGACTATAGCATGAAGTGGACACTAAAGAAATTGCATTTAACCATGCAGGACATCACTTACATTCTCTGTGCTACAGAAATTCACGATCTTCCACTCAAACGACCTGAATGTTGGTAATGTGGACATTCGGGGCACCTGAGAACCAACTGTCTTTAGAAGTAGCAGCAACCAGGAAGCAGGTAGCAACCAGGAAGCAGGCAGCGAGGGGGCAGATGAGAGTGCAATATCTTCGAGAAACTTGTAAGAACCGATCTTGAGTGGCACAGGTGGGTGATTTCTGGAGGGAAGGCCCCAATGTTCTTGCAGGTGAGTTCGTAAAAACAGGACTTGGAAGCCATAATGGTATAAGGGAGCTTGAATGATGTTTCTTTTTATAGGGCCATTGTCACAAAAGTGATTAAAATGGTGGTAAGGCTGGAAATCCTCGAAATTTCTCCAGTTATTGCCCGATGAGTGCATGGAACACTGCTTTTCAACTACAGTGATGGGCGAGACCATGCTGGTCAGAGGTAAGGCAAGTGTTAGTAAAAGTTTGGTAACCTCAGCATAGATCACGGGAATAACATAGCACAAATAGAAGNCAGTTATTGTCCGATGAGTGCATGGAACACTGCTTTTCAACTACAGTGATGGGCGAGACCATGCTGGTCAGAGGTAAAGCAAGTGTTAGTAAAAGTTTGGTAACCTCAGCATAGATCACGGGAATAACATAGCACAAATAGAAGAAAAATGAATTCTGGGCTGTGATGTGTTTTATAAGCTGGGGGAATTGTAGCGATACTCGACTGAGGGTGTCACAAAAAGGCAATATTTAGCTGGTAGTGTCATTACAACGAGACTTATCTTCGTCAATGAGCTGCCTGGTAGTCTTTAGTCAGCCCACTGCATGCCCTGCTTCTAGAGAAATTATTATTCCAGGCAGATATCCGCGANCGAGACTTATCTTCGTCAATGAGCTGCCTGGTAGTCTTTAGTCAGCCCACTGCATGCCCTGCTTCTAGAGAAATTATTATTCCAGGCAGATATCCGGGAAAATTTGTCAGGCTGTTGAACATAATATAAAAAACCAGAAATGTGGCATTCTACTAGATTATTCCATTGAACTTGACAGTAAGGATTATAAATTTATCTGACAGTGATATGCATCTTGAGCAGGGGGCCTCTATGGGGGTTTGCAGGCAGATCTCATAGGTACTTCCAAGTGTTCCTGAAGCTTCGATGCCACATAATACCGAATGACCTCTGCCAGATGGTTATGGGGAATTGCTAAAAAGAACAAGAGAATAATCCTACTGGCGACAAGAGAAGGTTGTCTAAGAAATACTACAGAGATGTAGCGAATTTTTCAACTACCAGTCAAATGTCCTTCGCAGAACTAATGTCGCATTCCATTCCATCGACACAGAGGATGCCAGGCCCATACGAATGCGACTACTGCTAGCTTCAGATGAAGAGATTGAAGATATTCTGAAAGAAATGAAGGATTTGGATGTAATAGAACAATCAATAAGTCCATGGATTTCCCCCTTTGTGCTTGATAAAATAGTGTCTATAATATTTTGTATTAATTACTGCCAACTTGTTAATGTTACCAAAAAAAGATTCTTATCAACTCCCAAGGATAGATGACATACTGAACAGCATATCATGTTCACGGTGGTTTTATTCTTTGAATATGAAAAGCGGGTACTTGAAATGCGAGCTGGCTCCAGAAGACAATACCATAGACTGCTTCTTGTTTTCAAGAGAAAGGAACCTTCGGGTTACACAATGCCCCTGCTACCTTTAAGTAGTGGTTATACTACTCGCCTCCCACCATGGCGAACTGGGTTCAATTTCTCGCGGGGTCGCCCCCGGATTTTCGCATGTAGGAATTGTGCCAAACGAAGCCACTGGTCGGCGAGTTTTCTTGGGGATCTCCTATTTCCCCCACACTTGCATTCCGATGCTACTTCATAATCACCTCTCTGCACCCTCGTCAGCTCTCAAGACATCGATGTTTAGAGCCGCCCAAANTATTTCCCCCACCCTTGCATTCCGATGCTACTTCATAATCACCTCTCTGCACCCTCGTCAGCTCTCAAGACATCGATTTTCAGAGCCGCCCAAGTCTCTTCAATCACTCACTTGTCACCTTTGAGTAGCTATTGATGAATTTCCTACCCTTAGATATTTTACTGGTGTACCTGGGCGACATCGTGGTCACATGAAGGACATTACAAGAGGTTTTATGTGCCTAGTTTTTGTGTTTCAGAAATTAACTACAGCCAAACTGAAATTAGTTCCTAAGAAATGTCACTTTTCTAAAACAAAATAAATTTCGTGTTTTATGTTGTGTCGACCCACTGGATTTAAACATATATTGAACAGAGCATATGAATAAGATATTGAATTCCACCTAACGAAGAATAACAGTGCAAAGTTTCCTGGGATTATGTGCTTTCAACCATCAATTTGTGCCCACATTTACCATGATCGCCAAGCCATTGCATGAATTGACCGAAGCCAAAAGAATGAGTTGAGTTGAGAGATTTGGGCGGATCTTAATAACAAGGTCTTGAGAGCCGATGGATAAAAGAAAAAATTAATTGGACCCCTGAGAGCAAATTGGCTTTTAATAGACTAAAAGAAGTTCTGGTGTCTCCCACAGTTCTGGGCTTCCCGAGTAGAGCGGACTAGTTCATTCTGGCTACTGATGCTAGTGATTTAGGGTATCGGGGCTGTGTTATCTCGGATCCAGGATGGTAAAGAGAGGCCACTGGAATATTTCAGTAAAGTATTACATAAGCCTGAGAGAAATGTCTGTNTCGGATCCAGGATGGTAAAGAGAGGCCACTGGAATATTTCAGTAAAGTATTACATAAGCCTGAGAGAAATGTCTGTCTTACATGCAGGACACTTCTGGATGTTGTGGAGGCAATTACACACTTCCATCTATAACTATACTGCAGACACTTCATCCTTAGAACTGATATTGCTTCCCTACTATGGCTACTAANTCGGATCCAGGATGGTAAAGAGAGGCCACTGGAATATTTCAGTAAAGTATTACATAAGCCTGAGAGAAATGTCTGTGTTACATGCAGGACACTTCTGGATGTTGTGGCGGCAATTGCACACTTCCATCTATAACTATACTGCAGACACTTCATCCTTAGAACTGATATTGCTTCCCTACTATGGCTACTAAANCACACTTCCATCTATAACTATACTGCAGACACTTCATCCTTAGAACT
Organism: Clitarchus hookeri; assembly: GCA_002778355.1. Taxonomy (NCBI): domain Eukaryota; kingdom Metazoa; phylum Arthropoda; class Insecta; order Phasmatodea; family Phasmatidae; genus Clitarchus; species Clitarchus hookeri. Next base: position 383,685 of record NQII01000840.1, on the reverse strand, counting down.
GATATTGCTTCCCTACTATGGCTACTAAATTTCAGCAACACCTGGTAGATACAGCACTTTCAAGAATTTGACTTTGAATTGCATACAGGTCTGGATGCCTGCACAGCAGTGCAGATGCTTTTTCCAGGAGACTCTGCAAACCATTATTTTGTCATAGTGAATGCCAGGAATAAAATGGTGGTGTATCGTGGAAGGCACCAAGGACATGAATTCAAAGCTGTATATTGCAAGAAGTGCCAGTGTATTAAGGGATGAGGTCCACTTCAGAAATACACTGTTGAAGCCCCATTTGAGAGGATGGCAGGGGACATTATCGAATAATTACCTGTCATTAAGAGGTTGAATCGGTGCCTTCTGGTAGTGCAAAACTACTACACAAATTGGCCTGAAGTCATACCAGTTCCATACCAAGAGACTGGAACTGAATCTGAAGCACTTGTAAAACAAGNTACACAAATTGGCCTGAAGTCATACCAGTTCCATACCAAGAGACTGGAACTGAATCTGAAGCACTTGTAAAACAAGCTGTCTCCATGTTCCGAGTGCCACTGGAGTTTTATTCTGATCAAGGAAGAAATTTTTAAGTCACTATTTTCCAATAGGTAACGAGTATTCTAGGAATGAAGNCGAGTTTTATTCTGATCAAGGAAGAAATTTTTAAGTCACTATTTTCCAATAGGTAACGAGTATTCTAGGAATGAAGATATATTGTTCCACATCATTACACACTTACTTGGATGGAATGGCCACCGTATAGATAAACCATACCCTCAAAGAGTACTTAGCGATCTTCATGTAAGACAACCTGAAGGATTGGAACTCCAAAGTACCCTTATTTCTCTTGTCATATCGTTCGGTGGTCCACGAGTCAATGTAGGTAACAACTTAAATGATGCTGTTTTGCAGAGATCTCTGCTTCCCTGGAAACCTGATATTTGGATGTTCAGTGGAAGAAGAAGCAGACACTTCAGAATATGGCAGTAAACTACATCAGAGTTCAGTCGACATCCATGACTTTGCCTAGCACCAATTAAAAATAACAGTTGCAGAATGAAAAACACGATATGACTGGAGAAATCAAGAAACAATATTCAAAATGGACAGCTGGTATGGTTGTACAACACCCAATGGCAGAAGGAAAATTGCTTAAAGTTAGAGACATTTTAAGAAGGTTAATACACAATCCTGAAGCAGATCAATGATATGATCTAAAGATTAGTCTACAGGGATAACAGGTGAAACTTAATGTTGTGCACATCAACCGACTGGCGCTCTAAAAAGGTCCAGAAATTGGACATAAAAATAATGTCATTTCTGCATCACCCAACCACAAGTCGTTAAGCCAGATATTATGGGGGACCCCCCCCCCCCAAAATTGAACTGGGTATCTCCATGAGTAATTTCAGGCTAACAGGAGAGTTGGCCACACTCGAACCCATAAATATGGTGTTACCTGCATCATAATTTTCCCTGCCAAAACTCTGAGACCTTCGCAGTCATCTTGGTCTAGCTGGCAAGCACCATTCTTGAGGCTTTTTCACACATCCTTGTTGACTATATCTAGGTCAGTACCAGACTAGTGTTGCTGCTAGCTGCATCGACCANACATCCTTGTTGACTATATCTAGGTCAGTACCAGACTAGTGTTGCTGCTAGCTGCATCGACCATCTTCAATGTAATGGTAAATCATCTGGGTCTGCTCTGCCTTGGCGATAACCACTGCGATCACAAGTTCGATCAAGTGATCGGTCATGGAAGAGACCCTCCTGTGGGGCCAATCAATCGCATGTGGTGCCACATATCTTTCCATGGCTTTTGTGGGTTCGCCGACCACTGTGCAGGCTGTAGTGCAGCACCTTGCCACCCGAGGGCATGCCCAATGACAAGGCTACTGGTTCTGCGCCCAGCCAACAGGGGTATGAAGCAGAACAGTTGTGCAGGCTGACACAGCTGCTCGACCACCTTTGAGCAGTATAAGTGGCAGCCCTCCAAGCAGCCAAAAAGAGAGCCTAGCCCATCCCTACCAGGTCATTCGCAACTCCCAATGGGGTTCTTATAAAAACACAACGATCTATCACAGGCCTCGTTTTACCCCACCCCCATCGAACATAATTGGGAAGGGGAAGGTCACAGGTAATAACTCAATCTAGTCGAAACGGGCACACATGGTACTGTAAACCCAGAAGTTGGGCAGTCGATTCGGGACGAACAGACTTGAGGAGGAAGCAGTGTTACGCACGGACACATGTTCTGGAACTTAATTCGGATTTCGATTGGACCTCCATTGCCTACAATGACAAAGAAAATAATAACAAAAAAACTAATGATACAATATATGAATGAGGAATACAAATGAGGTAATATAAATAAGCACACATATGGAACAAGAGACAACGATCCAGTTAAGCATACCCCGAAACAGAAACGAAAGAAGGCAGCACAATTTGTGTTCCTTATCCATATATTGTGTTACTAGTTTTTTTGGTCACTCTTTTCGTAGTCATTATAGGCAATGGAGATACAATCAAAATACGAATTAAGTTTCACCCAACCATTGCCATTAAACGTCAAAAATAACATGATCTGGGTGTAGTGCACATGCAGCCGTCCCGCCATAATAGGGGGCTGAGTCACTACTACCTTGCTGCCATTATGTCAACTGGTAGGCGAAATAATTGACAGCTGCCTGATTGGTGTCACAATCCCCCATTCCCCGTTCTGGAGAAGTTAGAGGTGGCGTGCCTTTGAATGATCTTGCTGGTAATCGCCTCCCTCGGCGCAACCCTACATGTGAAGAAAAATTCCGGATAGTAATGCCTACCACTATAAATATCAGCGCATCTGGAGGATCATCAGTTATTTCGATAGCCCTTTGGCGAAGTATGACGAGCAGTAAACGAATAAGAGGACCAGCAGCGAAGATGAAGGCGACTGCGGTTGACGAGTGTGTGTGCAGTGACGATAGTCGAGAACTCAATATTACTGCGGAGGGTAGGTTATCCAACGAATAGAGTGTAGCTGTGTTCAAACAAGAGCATCTCGGGCGCTCCAGAACATTCTGGATAGTAAAGACTGGAGATATCTATGGTATCTGAACTTAAACAAGGTGGGGATGAATGAACAAGTGATACAAACATGGTTGTAAATACTAGAAAGGTCAATTGTCAAATATATAATTTTAAAGCTATTGAGTAGGTGTTAGAAAACTGTTTAAAAATACTGCCTTTTTTACAATTGATTGTGTAAATTTTGCTTAAGGTGTCATACAATTATGTACATATTAGTTTTAAATAGCAAGTGATAGCCCCTTATTGTCAAGACATTAAGTCAATATAAGTCTTTCATCCCTAAAATAACCTGGCTAAGCTCACAGAATTCGAACGATTTTAACACAATGAAAGTATGCGTAATCTATTAACAGGCCAGGGCGAAAAATGACAGAGTGGAAGACAAATATTCGGCCATAGTGGCTGCCTTCCTGTTGGAGGGATTGTACTTAGAGGTTGCATGCTGACATCTACAAAATTGGAAGTAGTATGGATATAGAGGTGTTTCAATAGTTTATGTGATTAAACTTAGTTTGTGTGTGTCCCTTCTCAATTTGACGTTGGCAGTGGTATGTATAACCGTAGAGATATATATTATTTATTTTATTTGGCTCCCTTATAACCCTAGCAACGGATAATTTGGCCAACAGCCCTTTAAATGAAATGTCTCATGCTCGATTGCGGGACAAAGCTTATAAATATATCTCTACACCATTCTCAAGTAAAAATTGATGACCATTTTAATAGGAATCTGAAGGTGGTACTATGAAGAACTCGCTGACCATTTTTGTAAGATCTTTCCTACCTACTAAGATGAATACCAGGGCACTCTACTAAGTTCTTTAGGAGAGTGTCGATTCAAAGTTTTTGAAACATATCTGAAAGTTATTTTGTGTTTGAACTGTCGTCATAAAGTTATAAGCATGTTATATTAATGAAATAATGAGTGTTATTGTAAAGTAGAGTATTTATTACTTGAGTCCCAATTTTAGTCTCCAAGTTGGTTCACTTTTCATCGAAGTTGACACTGAAATGAGTGAGTTCATTTAAAACTGTGAAGTTCGACAGTAATATCGTCCTCTTACTGTTATAACCCATCTCCCATTAGACAATATAATTTTTCAGGGAACCTAAATGTCTTTAATGATGTGCTATTTGTTACGTTTTAATATCTTCTCTTTTTTGTTGCTTGTCATTGAATTTTTGTGAAATTTCTCAAAAACTTTTAAAATTTTTATATCTAGACTGAGTATATACAAAAAAAATTTAATCAATTTATAGAAAATTAATCATGTATGCTGTGATATACACTTAAGAGCCAAAAAAATTTGTATAGATGTGCGTATGCAAATAACAGAGGTAAGGAACCAATCAGAGTAACGTGATGCGGTCAGCAGCTAGATCGGTTACTGCTGCTACAATGGCAGGTTATCAAGATTTAAGTGAGTTCGAACGTGGTGTTACAGATAGTGCACGACAGATGGGACATAGCATCTCCGAGGTAGCGATAACATTTTGATGTTCGCGTGAGACCATTTCACGGGTGTACCGTGAATATCGGGAATCCGGTAAAACATCACATCTTCGACATCGCTGCGACCGGAAAAAGATCGTGAAAGAACGGGACAAACGACGACTGACGAGAATCATTAAATGTGACAGACGTGCAACCCTTTCTCAAATTGGCGCAGATTGGATTTGTGGACTGCCCTGCAGGATACATGGTGTCAATTGCCTCCTGCATACCTACAGACATTAGTCGAGTCCATGCCACCTCGTCTTGCGGCACTTCTGCGTGCTCGGGGGGCCCTACACGAAATTAGGCAGGTGTGCTAGTTTTTTTGGCTCTTCAATGTATTTTCTTTAGTCACATATGCCAATAAGATATTTTGGAGTTAATTGAAGTAAAAAATCTGAGTTGCTAATTTCCTATTATAGAAGAGAGTAAGGGTTTCTGTGCCCTCGCAACATGTGTAGTTGGATACTAGCTGGTATCACTATCTTCATACATTGGGTCCTGTCGATAAGAAAATGTTCTTCAATTGAAACTGGCCAACCCATTCTGAGGTTTGTGTTCTGGGAATGATGATGTCTTCAAATCAAATAACACTTAGAGTTGATAATGTGATGAAGTCTTTTTAAATAGCCCAAGATATTTAATCTAAGGTTACAGTTAAAACAACTATAAGGAAAAAATAAAAAGAAAATTTCTCTTAGTCTCTATAATGGAATGTTAAATATAGTCCATTATAGGTTTGGTGACACTACGACAGCGATCGGCATGAATAGATGCTCAAAATTATGGCTGGAAGAATACTAGGTACAGTGCCAATTGCCAATGCTGTTCTGTATATGCAGCACATCCAGCATCCTTCATTGTCAACACCTGGTGAAACACCATAAATCATATTAGAGTAAATTGAATTTTCTTCTGTTATTATTGGACAGGCCAGGAGAACAACCATTCTAGTCGACCAATGTGGAACTTAAGCATACGTTTGCAAAATAGAAAAAAGAAGTTATCGATATAACTAGTGAGCCTACTTTCCTCTGCATGGATGCAAATAATATTTATGAAGTTTTTAAATCGTTACAGAGGGTTTGTGACGTCTAGTTGATAGCGATATTATTAGAGATGCAAACTGAAACAAATTTAGGGCTAGTGAGTGAATTACAAATTCACATGAGCCTTACATGGGACTCGAACACATAACACCTCATACCTTAAAGTGGCGTGCAGCTAACTACATTAGAGAGGTAGGATTTGAAGTATCAATGTCAGTATTAATCAATCTAAATTTTTGGTAGACATGGATTAAGGATCTTAAAATATCTACAGAGGCATCATTTTGAAAACAACCGTGTGAATCACTTAGATCATGCATGTTTACATGACCTATAGTTGCACTACTTGTGTGCAAAATTTGGTGGAAATTGGTTTATTGGTTGAGATATGGCATATAAGCTTTAGTTTCTCATTTTGGCACTATCATACAGAAAAGCAAAAAAACAGGCCCTGTATAGGCAAAACTCATGCATATAACAGATAATATCCAAATAAATGTTTGGTTGAAATTTGTCAAATTATTTAATAGATACGAAATGAATAATATATATTGCTTCATTGTAAAATTAATATTTTAACCACGTAAATTATGTAGGTTTACATTGTCCACTGTGGTACTACTTGTGTGCAAACATTGGTGGGAATTCGATGATTAGTTCCCGTGATGTGGCACAAATGTTGTATTTTATCACTTGGCACTCTATTACACAATGTTTGAAAAATATTATCTCTATCAGCATATTTGATGCTTATGAACGCTACTCTAATGAATACTAAGTTTAATTGAATGTGTAATACATATACGAAATTAAGCTAAATAATTTTTATGACTGCTATTCTGTAAATACAGCCAGACACACTTAAATAATTGCCTACTGTAGCCTACTTATGTGCATGGATCGTTAGGAATACGTTGGTTGGTACAAGACATTAGACATAAAAGATCCACCTTTTCTTGTGGTGTTATTTTGATTAGTGTATTGGCACATCCTATGTTTGTCAACAGTACTGCTTCACATCAAAATCGATTGAAATTGTTAGGAACATATGGCTTGATAACCTAAAATATTCACATTGTTTTGACAACCTACTTAAATCATGTAAATTATGTACTATCTGCATACAAAGTTATGGTATGTTGGAATTAGTTACATGGTTTCATAGATATAGCACAGTAGTCTAAAATAGATGACATTTTATAGCCTGGCCCACTAACACATGCAAATTGATGCTATGTACTGTATTATTACCTGGGTATCAAATTCAGTAGAAATCAGATGATTGCTATGTTTTGAGAGATTTGATGCTTCTAAAATATACTGTCAGCATAACAATTTTGGTCGAAACTAGACAAACTGTACTGTAGATATTGCGATGAACCTAAAATATCTACATGGCTGCCATTTTGTAATTAAGTCTTATACATTTAAATTGGATATTAGAACATGGTATACAGTAGTATTGCTTATACACCAAATATGGCAGGAATCGGTTATGTTCTTACCAAAACATAATATAGAAAAATTATTTTTCTTGTTGCATTATCTTTCAAAATGGTTGATTAGTAACATTAATACTTTCTAAATTCATGCTTATGCCATTCTTTGCCAACATACCAAATGTTGTTTAAATTCGATAAATGGTTCCTGATATATATTATTAAAGCTTTATTTTACATTTGTTAAACTATTTTCTAAAATGGAGCACCAATAACATTAACTGTTTTTAAATTAAATACCTACATCATTCACTGTCAACGTAACAAATTATATTTAAATTGGTAACATAGTTCCATAAATATAAAGAAAATGTTTAATTTTTTCAACTTGCACTATCTTCCAAAATGGCGGCTTAATCTCATTTTCGGTAACTAATTTCAATACATACATAAAGCACTGTCATTGTAGAATTTTTTTTATTCGGTTAAATGGGTCCCGAGATATAATGGAAAAGCTTAATTTCCTCATTTATAACTACATTCCAAAATGGCATACCATATTGAATATAGCCTTATCATTTCAATGCTTATATCATGCACTACAAACGTACCAAATTTGATTAAAATCGGTGAAATAATTACCAGGATAAAATATAGTCCCCTAAATTTTTGATTACCACCATTTTATAAATAAGTGCCTAGTAGACTCGAAAAAAATATAAGTCTGGTGTCATTAATAAATCTCTAAATAGTATAAAACAAAGTCGCTTATCCGCGTCTGTCTGTGTATTCGCTTAGTACTTCTAAACTACTTGATGGATTTTGTTGCGATTTTCATTATCACTTAGAGAATATCTTGAGGAAGGTTTTCGTGTATAATACATTTATATATTTATATTTAATTTAAGGATGGTAGAGAAATGTCTAACAGTTTGTATTAAGTCGTAAAAAAAATGCTTTTAGGGTGCTTATATGGCTTGCGCTGACTAAACCATAAGAGAAACATAAAATTAAAGTACTACAGAATTATATCTCTCAAGAAAGGTCTACAGAAAAGTCCGCGATAGCATATGTTTATCTTTTAAGGATAACCCATAGTAACAATTTTTGTCTTTCAAAGTATCGCTGTTAAAACTAAATTGTTATCAGGCGAAGCCGGGCCGGTGCGCTAGTACTATATATATAGATAAATAAATATATATATACATATATATATAGTTAGATAAAAATATGTTTTGGAGTTTTAAAGTTTTTTTTTTGACACATTCCGTGCATTTATTAGTGACAAGTGTTTAAATATGGACATTCTCATTCTAAGACCATTATTTATTTATGCAATGCAGTTAAAAATTCTGAAAATCCAATGTTGCGAAATATTAAAAAAAATTGTATGGGCTTAGTAAGCAATCTGGAATGAGAGGCAGGGTATATGCAGTAAGAAAGACGATCCACGCCTTAGATTTTAGAGGTAAATAAACTGGAAAAGGACAAGAGGGTACCGATATAACTAATGAAACAACTTTCCTCTACGTGGAAGCAAATAATTTACATTATAGTTCTTAATAGTGTAGATTGTAGATACGCCTTGGCCCCCTGTTGAGAGAATTATCATTAGAGATGCAACCAGAAACATAAGCAATAATAGTGAGACAATTACAAAAACACGCACTTGTTACCTGGGAATCAAACCCAGAAACTCTAATACCATTATCTGGCTTGCAACCAACTGCATTACGAAGGTAGAATATGAAGCATCAACATCGGCTTAACGAGTCCAATGTTTCGATTGACAGAGTTTACTAACCTGCAATATTTATAGGGAAGTCATTTTGAAAATAAAATTGGCATGTCACTTTAATCATGAAAGTTTACAAGTCCAAGGTAGCATTAATTGTATGTAAAATATGATAAGAATCGTTTGATAGGACTCCAACATATGTCATAAAAGTCACATTTCCTAACGTAGTTCTATCTTCCCATACTCCAGAACAAAATTAATGTATTAGCACAGTCGATGTTTGTCATAACTACTGCCTGCATATAAATATATATTAGTTGGCACATATGACACACTATTCCTAAAATATTTACTTAGCTGTATGTTGAATATATGTGAGAATCCTCTTAAGTTATTAAAAATTACATGGAATTCAAAAGTACAATTTGATGACTTAATTCGGGGGATTGGTTGATTGGTTCCCGAGATATGACATAAATATATTATTTTATCATTTGGCACTCTCTTACGAAATGGCGAAAGTAAGTGGCTTTGAATGAACACATTTTATGGTTGTAATAGATTATGCAAATATTCCATATTAATTTTAAATTTGTTTTATGGTTTAATGGACATAGCGTCACAAGTTAAATGTTTATATGACTGCCATTTTTAAAATATGTGATTAACTGAAAACCTATAAATAAACGTTTCCTACCATAGTAACATTCGGTTGAAAATATTGGTAGGATTCGGTATATTATTTCATGTGATATGATACAAAAAATTATTTTATCATGTGGTGCTCTTTTGCAAAATGCTGGGAAAAGGAAGCTTTGTGTAGAAGATCATAATTGTTTAATAGACACTGTCGGCATACAAATTTAGGTTGAAATTGGTAACATGATTACATGTATAATTAAAAGCTAAAATATAAAAAAAGACACCCCATTTTAAACATTCTAGTTTTTCATTATTTAACAAATATGGTTAGAGTATATTGCTTATTTTAAGAAATATGATATAATTTTTTTTTTTAACTAGCTGACCCGGCCGACTTTGTACCGCCTATCAGTCAATGAATGTCGTGTTAACATTTAGTTTAGCTTTATTTAGGATTTTACTAACGTAAAATAAAATTGATACTCAACATTTATTAAGTTCAAAAATTTATTAGGATAATATATATAAAGAAAATAAAAAATCAATGAAAGTACAAAAATTAAGTATTTCACTGGTGTGTCAACTGTATTTTGCTGCATGGAATGTACTCGCGTTAATTTTCTTCAGTGAAGCACCTTGTGATATACGACATTTTTCGTTTTGTTATCAGGCGCAAGCACATATAAAGCCGATGGTTTGCCGACGCGTGAAAATGCCACATNCGACGCGTGAACATGCCACGTATAATTGACCATGAGAAAAACATGCATTTTCTAGATTCAGACCACAAACACTCAAGGATTGGCCTTGAGATTTGTTAATCGTCATGGCGAATGCAAGACGAATCGGAAATTGAAGTCGTTTAAACTCAAAGGGCATATCGGTTGGGATCATAGGAATCCTCGGAATGAGAACTTCCTCATCTTTGAATTTTCCTTTGAGTATCGTCGCATGAATCACATGGGTCATCAGTTTTCTTATAACAAAATGCGTTCCATTGCATAGTTTTGGTTGGTTTAGATTTCGAAGCATTATTACTACCGAGCCAACCTTCAGTTGAAAATTGTGCGGTCGTAAGCCAGGCACATCCAAGGAGTTAAAAAATTCAGCTGGATAGTTGGTGGCTTCGTCCTCGTTTATTATACTGTCAATATATTTAAATGAATGCAGATTACCAACGATTTGATTCTTAATAAGTATATTTAAGTCATCAACATCTTTGTTCTTAGCCGCCAAAATTTCTCTCTCACTCAACCATTTGTTATTTTTGTGATTAGCAATGATGTTCGGGAACACCTTCTTGATGAGCTCGTCTTTCGATTAGATGAAATTACACAAATTCGGAGGAAATAAAATCAATCCACTCGATTTGTCGACAGGAACACGGCCATTACCAATAGTCAGCAATTGCTTGGAGAAATCTCCAGCAGATGGATCGTTCAGCAATGCAACACTCATGTTTGCTGCCAGCTGAAGTTTCTTCACATAGCACCACAGATTTGATGATTTGAGGAAAGCGTTTATTTCATCGGCAGCAGTCGATCTTGGAATGACTGGCAGTGTTTGGCGGAAGTCGCCAGACAGTTAAATCATTGCGCCTCCAAAACATCTCGAGTCATTGCGCAGATCTTTCAATGTTTGGTCAAGTGCTTCTAATGCGCGTTTGTGTGCCATTGTGCATTCGTCCCAGATGATGATTTAAATGCTACTAAAACCTTGGCCATTGCGGAGCGTTTCGCAATGTTACATGTCGGTTGTTCAGTAGTTTGAATGTTTAACGGCAGTTTAAACGCTGAATGAGCCGTACGGCATCCTTCTAACAATGTGGCCGCTATTCCAGAAGAAACTGCTACTGCAATGTCGGATCTCGCTCGAACAGTGGCCAAAATCAATGACATGAGGAATGTCTTCCCAGTTACACCGGGGGCATCCAGGAAAAATAAGCCACCATTTCCCTCATCAATTTTCTTGATTAATGTATCATGCACTTCCTTCTGTTGGGGGTACAACAGGGGCACATTCGTTTGAACTGATTGGTCTAATTAATTTCGATCATATTCATGTTCTCGTCCTAATTCTCGATTAAATGCTTCATTCATTCCTCGATCTGGCACTGGCATTCCTAACCTGACTAACAAACTGTCGCTTATAAGGTAACACATGTCTTCGATCAAGAGCAAAGCCTGGTTATGCATCTCATCATTCACCTCAAGAACGAGATTTCTTGAACTGACACGTATTCTATGTAAAATGTCTTCTGACATGTCATCATGTATTTGTTCCACAGGTCACGTGGATTCGAAGGGAAGCATGTCGAAATTATGATAGCAAATAATGTGCGTATCTGACTTGGAGTTGCAGAAATAAATGCTTCAGCGATTGTCGTGTCCCAATGAGTATTGTTTTCAAGCAAATTGAGCTCTTGACATGCAGCACGAAATGTTGGGCATACTATACCAGTAAGAGTTCGTAGTGATTCAAGTGATGTTGGCACAGGAACATTCACCAGCAACATCCGCAAATAGAAACATTCATTATTCTTCGGATGAACTGTGTAAATACGACCAAGAGCATCAGTAGAACGCACATACGGATGAACAGGAACCGCATCGCCTTGCTTCCGACGTTGAAATTTCTTCGATGAAGCGTTCCAAGTGTAATAATGTGGCATCTCCGAGTCCAACCGTTCTCGAGTTATAAATGGTATAACTAGCCCGACTTTGTTATATATATATAGATAGATAGATAGATAGATAAGATGATGTGCTATATTACAACATGGCAAACACAAGAGAGTCGTATGCTCATTTTATTATTCTGATGGATTCTACCAGTTTACCAATATAGGCTGAAATATATTACATGGTTACATATACACTTAAGAGCCAAAAAACTGGTACACCTGCCTAATATCGTGTAGAACCCCCGCGAGTACTCAGAAGTGCTGCAAGACGATGTGGCATGGACTAAACTAATGTGTGAAGGTATGCAGGATGCAATTCACACCATGAATCCTGCAGGGCAGTCCACAAGTCCATAGGAGTGCGAGACGGTGGAGATCTCTTCTAAACAGCACGTTTCAAGGCATCCCAGATATTCTCAATAATGTTCGTGTCTGGTGATTTAGGTGGCCAATGGAAGTGTCTTAAGTCAGAAGAGTATTCCTGGAGCCACTCGGTAGCAACTCTCAACATGTGGGGTGTCGCATTGTCCTGCTGGAATTTTTCACGTCCGTCGGAATGAACAATGGACATGAATGGGTGCAGGTGATCGGACAGGATGCTTACATATCTGGCACCTGTAAGAGTCGTATCTAGACGTATCAGGGGTCCCATTTCACGCCAACTGCACACGCTTCATACCATGACAGACCCTCCACCAGCTTAAAGAGTCACCTGTTGACATGTAGGGTCAATGGATTCATGAGGATGTCTCCATACCCGTACACGTCCATCCGCGCGATATAATTGGAAATGAGACTCGTCAAACCAGGCAACGTATTTCTAGTCATCAACAGACCAATGGTGGTGTTGGCGGGCCCAGGCGAGGCGTAAAGCTTTGTGTCGTGCAGTCAACAATAGTACACGAGTGGGCCTTCAGCTCCAAAACCCATATCAATGTTGTTCCGTTGAATAGTTCGCACGCTGGCACTTGTTGATACCACAGCATTTAAATCTGTGCCAATTTGAGAAAGGGTTACACGTCTGCCACGTTTAATGATTCTCGTCAGTCGTCGTTTGTCCCGTTCGTTCAATATCTTTTTGCGGCCGCAGCGATGTCGAAGATTTGATGTTTTACCTGATTCCGGATATTCACGGTACACTCGTGAAATGGTCGTACATGAAAATCAGAATTGTATCGCTACCTCGGATATTCTATGTCCCATATCTCATGTGGCGACTATAACACCACGTTCAAACTCCCTTAAATCTTGATAACCTGCCATTGTAGCAGCAGTAACCGATCTAGCTGCCGACCGCATCGCGTTACTTTGATTGGTTCCATACCTCTGTTATTTGCATATGCACGCCTTTACCAGTTTTTTTTTGCTCTCTAGTGTATATTGCATAGTGAATTAAAATATTTATGTCTGCTATTTTGAAAATAAACGTCTTACCCATTTTAGACAGGTTAGTTTACAGGCCTATAATAAAACTACCTGTTTAATAATTTGGATAGGAATCATTTAAATATTTTTTTCGAGATGAGGCAAAACGTTTTTTTATGTAATGCTATCTTACGAAATGGCGGAAACATTTTATATGGCTGCCATTTAGAAAATATTTGTCTGACTTTTTCAAACATACCAGTTTACATGGCCACTTGTAGTATTACTTTTGTGCCAAATTTTGTAGTAATAGTTTTATTTGTTCTTGAGATATGATAGACGAAATAATTTCTATGTTGCACATTTCTTCAAAATGGAAGATAAATGAATACAGTTTATTGTTATATTTTAAGTTTGAAGTAGATATTTACAGCATATTAATCTTTATTCGAAATCGGTCTAATGGTGTGGTAGGTATAGCAAATTAACCAATTATATTCATCATACTGTCATTTTCAAAATAAGTGCTTCATGTATTTAAATAGATATTAACAATACATATTATACTTATACAAACATACCGGGTCCGTTTGGAATCGGTAGAATAGTTTCCGAGATATGATGTGGAAACTTAATTTTTTCATGTCATACAAATAACAATCTATCTCTCTTAGTTCAGTGTTTACATGATGCACTGCCAACATTACAAATTTGGTTTATATTTATTAAATGGTAACTCAAATATAACATAGTGTCCTAAATTTAACAATTGTCGCCATTTTGAAAAGAAGCATTTGATGTAATTGAAAACTATGAAAGTCAGGTATCATTACTTATTACACTATGTGTTCCGAGTTTGGTAAATTTGGTTCACAGTTTCAAAAATTTTTGGGGGAGATACACTCACTAACAGACACAAAGACAGAAAAGTGATCTCAAAAGGCTATCTTTCCTTCGGAAAGTATTCATAAAATTGGATCATCCAGAAGGTATAGTCAAAATTGGATTCATTTGGCACATATGCATACCATCGTTGGCAATTGAAATGATTACAGTTGATTTGGTCTGTAACATAGAATGGCCACCAGACTGCATTAGTGATCCCACTACAATAACGACACTAATGTTATGAGGCATGCATGGTGCATCATTCAGTAAACACAAAGAAAGAAGTTTCGAAAACACAGAATATGCCTCACAGATGTATTAGACAGCATTACCAGCAATTTACAAGTTATGATAGTGACAACACTATATGTATGAGGCTTGAGGACATTTCGTTCTTTTACTTGGCATACGGAGAATTTCGATGTCATAATGGCCCGGTTTTGTTATCAGTGGATACGTGCAAGCACCAACACACATCATTAGGTTTCCAATAGACCAAAATAAACCACACCAAGGAGGATATCGCTATATTGGGCACTAAGCATTAAACTGCCACATGAAATCAGCACCTGCCATCCGGACAGTTACTAAACACTTCACACCAACCTGTTTCATCCTTGCACAGTGTCTAGGCGGCTAGACTCGAATGGATTAAACATTTACTATTCCATGCATAAGCTGCTGTTAACACGCGAGAAGAGACGGTGTTTGGAGTGGTGCTGAAAACAGTAAGCACTTAATAATGACGAGAGGCTTTGTATCATGTTCAGCGACTAACTTATGTAACGCATCACAATTGATGACCATCGTGTGCGAGTATGACAATGCTGACACATCCTGCCAACGATGTTGTGCGATACATCAGTGTTACTCCTGATATTATGACGTGGGGGACAATAGGGTATGATTTCAAATTACTTCTGGTAATGATTTGGACAACTCTGGTGTCAGAGTGATACATCATAGATCTACTTCGTCCTCATGTGCTACCTTTCATGGAACAGAACTCTAGTGCTGTATTTCAATAGGACAATGCTCGTCATACATAGCGCATGTGTCTATGAAATGTCTGTATCATGTAGATTTAATCTCATGTCTAGCATTATCTAATGAACTGTCTCCGATAGATCATGTATGTGATGTGCTCGTATGTCTACTTTGACCTAATGCCGATCTGTAGGATATCGAGTGCCAGTTACAACAGCTGTGGGCTTGCTTGACTCAGGAGAGAATGCAACTGTACGACTCCCTTCCGAATCGAATCGGTTTATGTATCAATGTCCCATGGGAGCTACATTCTTCTCATTTGCGAGGAGCAGTATGCCCGTACACTGCTAATTACCTTCAGTATGAATCTGATCTCTTATCTGTGACTGAAATACTCGAGTTTTCGTGACTATGACTGATACTGAATGAATATTGTTGTTCTTGTCAGTAATTTTACAGTCCTATCTCTCTCACTGTGTTTGGCTAGGCCGTTGTGTATTATGACCATACATATTTGGGAGTAATTGATTGATGTAGATACCTGAAAACTGCAATATATTATGTGTGTGCGATATCATCGCTCATATTGCTCATGTCAAAACAAATAGCATTCACATAGCAAAAAAAAATATTTTACTTCAAACGTAGGCAAAATCGCATGGAAACAATACTACTACTTGTATTCTATGTACATTTTTAAAACTACATAGATTGAATGTGATGTTCTTGAAGTGAAATGTTGTATCCTAGTACAAGTAAAATGTTTAGTAGCTTTATTGAGCTTTATGCTTGCATGGTGGGATTTCGGCCTGTCTTTCTTTACTGCATTTTATTTCTCCTTGAAATTCCAGGATGGTGTGCTTAGGTTTCTTGCTCGTGAAGATAATTTTTGTGGTCCTCTAAATATTTTCACAGTATTCTCTTGTAGGTATGTTTTAATGTGCCATAAATCGAATGTAACTTATGCGACTGAAAGATGGATGGTTCTTCATGGTAAATATTATGCACATACCAACCGACACATGTATTTTCATTCTTCTAAGCTTGTACTTATGACAGTATATCATATGCAGTATGCATTTATGTACAACCTTATGTTAGTCGAGCATACAAATGAATAATAACACACCCACCATCTTACAAAATATATGGGCAATGTTTACATATATATTTGATCAGAAAGTTGGACTTAATGTTTCCATTTAATAATTTATTTTTTCTAGACCCAGAATTATGCCGGTAATGTTTTTGAGAAAGGGTCTTAAGAAATGTTATACTTATGTGATATACAATGGCAAAGTTTAGCATATAAGTGTTACTGGTAAGCATGAACGAAATGAAAAAAATAGTTTATATAGTGTGCATTCATAGTCTTGTGTCAAGTATTGGCAAATCGATATGAATACCTTTTCAATATCATGATTTTGCTTCCTTAATTGGAAAATTCTGGTTGAAGGAACAACATTAGTAATTTAAAAATATAATGAAAAACCATCATTTCAACTGCAAACGATATGTCAATGTTAGTGGAGGGAAAAAGGGCATCTATAGCGTAGAGTTTCTACTCAATCTGAAATATGTCATTAATGTTATGGCTATGGCATCATGGATTATATGCCTATTAAGAACTTGGGAAAAATAGGCATATCGATGATCGTTCCAATACCATGCTGGTATATGTGCACTTTGCGAGGTAGATAGAGTGTACAGCGATTATCAAAATATTAATTTTTTGCTAACTTTTTACACTGAAGAACCAAACAGAAACTGGTATAGGCGTGCCTATGCAAATAACAGAGGTATGGAACCAATCAGAGTAACGCGATGCGGTCGGCAGCTAGATCGGTTACTGCTGCTACAATGGCAGGTTATCAAGATTTAAGGGAGTTTGAACGTGGTGTTATAGTCGGCGCACGAGAGATGAGATATAGTATCTCCGAGGTAGCGATAACATTCTGATGTTCGTGTACGACCATTTCACGAGTGTACCGTGAATATCAGGAATCCGGTAAAACTTCACATCTTCGACATCGCTGCGGCCGGAAAAATATCGTGAAAGAACGGGATAAACGACGACTGATGAGAATCATTAAACGTGACAGACGTGCAACCCTTTCTCAAATTGGCGCAGATTGGATTTGTGGACTGCCCTGCAGGATTCATGGTGTGAATTGCCTCCTGCATACCTCAGACATTAGTCAAGTCCATGCCACGTCGTCTTACGACACTTCTGCGTGTTCGGGGGCCCCTACACGATATTAGGCAAGTGTACCAGTTTTTTTGGCTCTTCAGTGTATAACTACCTTGTGCATGCTGAATCATGACTCTAGTCAATTTCTATTGTACTTTTAATCGTAGCAGTACAAGATGAATTTCACAGTTATCAGAAGTTTTCTTCGCTTCTCGTCCCCTGTTTGATCAATAAAAAATACAGTGCCGACTAAACAGGCTTATAAGCTTGCACACAGTTCCCACAAGCAGGTATGCACAGTTACCTGCATAAGCTCATTCTTGGTTGTTTTACGAGATAAAGATGACTCTGAAGGTGAAATGATACAAATTGCACCAGTGCATAGAACAATATTCTCCTACCTGCCGATACGATTTAATGGATGTCATGCATTAATGGCATTAAATTAGCAATATAATTAATATCACAGTTAAAGTAATCAATCAATTTCGTTACTCGTGCAGTACATTTGATCGCGGAAGTTAACAACTCGCATAAACCATCACACTTTTTTAACTAATAGACAATTAACAATAAATGTATTTATCTTTATCGTAATCTGGTTCGTGGCTTCTATCCCCGCGCTGTCCAGCACTTTTTCATCACTCATACTAAAAAGTAAAGCCTTCAAAAATATCCTTCTTCCTTCCTGATACCAGTCTGCATTGGTTAACATATCATCTATGTTCACTGACAAACTTGCTTCATTTTTCTTTCACCAATGACTCTTTTTACACAAGCATTTTTTGAAAATAATTTTCCTTTTCCGCTTTCGTACATTTCACTTTTCTTCACAGTATATTTCTAAGAACTTCATTGCAATTAGTATTTAAAGTAGGGACTTTCAAATATTTTCTTACAAAAGTTTTAGTGAAGTTATTTCAATAATTTTAATGAGATTCGTTCCGAGTTCGTGTCCAAGGATACGTACATATTTTTGCGATGTAATTTAATACAAGGAAAGCTATATAATGGTACATCATCTCCTTTTATACTTTAAGCTGATATAAAGCTACTGGAAATAATACGTTTAGGAAGGGAATATGAACAGGATAAAATAAATTTGACTAATATGCATAACAAATTATGTATTTACATGTTGACATGATCACATATCTCGCACAGTTAAGCAATGTAGTTGTTACATATTTGCTTACAAAACTCTTCTTTCGTCATTACTTATTTTATAACCTATGAACCAGCAGTGGAAAGCAAAATACGTCATCGTCATTGTCTACGTCATTGTTCATGTCATTGTAATATGTACCGGGATAGTAATCGAAGAATATAATTTCTTATCACTGATCACACACATTTTAGTGACTTTAATTACATAGATATATAGTAAAAGTGGCAAGTAATTATAGGATCAGAGAGAGAATGCACTTTTCTAGGCATATTTACGCATCAAATAAACAAATTTCCCCAAATAAATCGAAACACCAGAAACCATTTTTAGTGCCTAAAAATTTTACAACACTGTATTTTGCTTCATAATTCCAAGGTCTTAGAAGTGCCTCGTTTTTCCATATTTACAGTAACAAATTCGCTAGTAATTTTTGAAATAATGAAACTTGTGTTACTCGTTCCCAAATCATCAAATTAAAATTGACATCGCAAATATCATACCCCTTTCCATTAACACCATCTAACGGATTAATAAACACATAATTTTATGTAACCTGCTATTACAATAAAAGATTGTTTTATCTTATTGGTTTTGACGGCTACTTCAGAGCAAAGACCAAAAATATATGTTTATAAAAAGCATATATGAGTATATTTCTCAAGTATTTGTCATCCACATACCTGGAAAATGTTGGTGAAGCTCTTTTAAGGAGCCATGCTACTTTTTCATTTTAGAATAAAATCCTAGTAAACCTAGGTGTCTCAAAAAATGGCGAAGTTGTCCGTAGTTTCGTAAGAGATATGTAATGCTCACCGAAAATTACATGTTCAGATTGATCAAATATGTCATACAAACAAAATAGTGCAACAGTACACGTTGTGATGTTCCAAACTTTTCTTCGAGTGAGATACATAATCAAACATTTTTGAAGTGTCTGAGTACCAATTTTAATATTAAAATATTTTAGCTTTCCCGTTTCTTTGATTATATGAAGACCATTAAAAATTGGATTTGCCTACTACACTGACTTCCCAAACCAAAGAACTAAATTAATAAAAGCTATTTTTCTTAATCAGTAATATAGTGCATTGATTCGCAGCCTATGAATCTGCAAGACGTACTGAACATGGACATGTGACAAGCCAGTTATACACAAAAAATAATAAAACAAATATACACGTTTACAAAATCTGTACGCAATGTGCCAATTGTGCAAAAATTATATAAGAAAGTAAGCCAAAATCACTTTTTCCATGCTCTCTAGGGAGTATAATGATTATGAACACAACGATTACAAGAAGTTCAAATATAACTTCATTTTTGTTTATAATNGCAGCCTATGAATCTGCAAGACGTACTGAACATGGACATGTGACAAGCCAGTTATACACAAAAAATAATAAAACAATTATACACGTTTACAAAATCTGTACGCAATGTGCCAATTGTGCAAAAATTATATAAGAAAGTAAGCCAAAATCACTTTTTCCATTCTCTCTAGGGAGTATAATGATTATGAACACAACGATTACAAGAAGTTCAAATATAACTTCATTTTTGTTTATAATTNCTCTCTAGGGAGTATAATGATTATGAACACAACGATTACAAGAAGTTCAAATATAACTTCATTTTTGTTTATAATTCATGACTAGATTCTATCTTTCTGGGCATCAATCGTCCTCATTTGTACCTTGAACTACGTAAGTGATTGCTCTGTAGGTTACACAGCTAAATAATTACTTTGATATTAACGAATTTAAACTTAATGTTTCTCTCTCCTGACATCCTGGCAATAACTTGACTGGTATACTAAAAATTTTGCCAAAACAAACTTCCACAATGCCTATATATGAACTCAGGAAAAAGGTCTATAATTTGCATGTAATAATCTGTTGTATCATCAGACAAATGCGGTGTAAACCTATTTAAAGTATTTATTCATCCACTCCTTAATATATCAATATCTTTATCCTAACCTTAATATTGCAATTTATACTTATGAGACACGGGCATATGTACATGTTATATTTAAAGAACCAATGTACCAAACATCAGTCACAAACAGTCTCAATTGTTTTGTATTACAAAGTACATAAACTATTTACAGGCTCTTATATTGGTTAATATTTATCAAAGAATAAATTAATCGCTCTTTACTAGTGAGCATATAGGAATAATATCGCCTTATTAGGACTTCTTTCTTTAACATAATTTACCAGTAACCGTGTAATATGACACTCCCTAAAATATCCACATCTGAAGTGCATTTTCTTAAGATCCAGCTGTCTTTATGTTTATATGAAGTTATTTAAATTAAATTTTTGCTAAACACCCTACATCGGTGTGGTCTTAATAAACTATCACCACAAACATTTCTTGGAAATGTTTTGGGCATCGTATTAACTAAGCCAACAGATAATTTAACAGCAACAAGTGTAAATCCTCAGTGTCACCACACGTGATACACAGAAGCACTTTAAGTTATTCTCTTTCATTCGAATTATTTACACAACTTCGTATAGTTGAATTTAGTACTGCAATGTCGCTTACACCTTTTATTTGTAACTGACTATAATTTAAGAATGTACAAAATTCTAAGGAGTTTTCGTGTTGTCGTCTATTCGGACACCGGCAAACTGCACATTAAAGTAAACCTTTACAACAGAAAATTTATGAAACTGAAAAGGTAGAGCTTTGATTCCACCTTAACGTTGTATTTTTTAGCTGTGCATCCAGAACCTTTTAAAAATCTTCTTGAAATTGATACAAAAATAGGCACCATTGTTTGATTGTCATGAGCAATGATAATGTATTTTATAATACGGGCATGTAGACATACATTACAATTCATCTTGCACATATGCAAGATAAATTTCAGACAATTTTTTTTTAATTACAAAATTGGTATTTGCTCTTTCAAGCGAATACATGCATTACATATCCAAATTGAAATAATTCCTGGTATATTTCTGTAATGACACCGACAAATTTTGGAAATCGCAGTGACGCATTATTGTAACATACATTTCAACTAAGGCCAATTATGTTTCCTTTTTCTTGTTATCATATTTAATAAAACATAAGAGGATAAATAAGTACGAAATAACTTCTTATAAATTACGCTAAGAGCTTTTTTAAGTTAAAACCGTTTTGAATTGTGGAAAATCTTTTTTTTAATACAATTTACAACATTGTATTAAACCCACATGAATTGCTCCTTTTCCAAGTGTTCTCATACTGTTTAGTCTGTAAGTCTGTGTCAAGAAACAAATATGTCACTCACCCCAGCCTGTCACACATGTGGTTAATCAGGTGTGATGTAATCTGCAAAAGAGGAGAAATAAATAATATTAGATTCAAAGGGCGTAATTTTGTCTATATGAACATAATGCATTGCGTTAAATTAAATGAAAAGAGGAAACATATATGGGTGAGATAAATGTATAGTTACTACGATAAATTTCACCAAGACTCAAACCCAACAATGTATCTGAACTAATGTAAAATTTTACGAAATGCAAATAACGAACAACTTTGTTATGTTGGGAGACTACTGCTGTTAATAACGGTAGGAATTCTTTACAGGTATGTTCCTAATACTTACTAACAAGTTCTGAACTGTAACAGATACTTAATATGTAACTGGTGTCTGATAATAAATAAGAACATTTATAATACGTTTCGAATTTCCTTTAATTAACTCTTACGGGCGTGTAAAGGGGATTGAATAGAAACGTTTTGTAAATATCCGAAGCGCGAACATATGACGTTCTGGAAGTAAAGCAAAATAATATCAACTGCTTGCGAAAAAAAAAAAAATCATACATTACGCCTGGTTAAAGAGCGAACAAACTAGTGTACATAACACATACTACCTGGCCAACATGTATGGGATGCTTACTTAATAAGGCATTAATAATTTGGTGTCACATGTCTTTGCCCCACCTGTCAAGTGCATGCTATTTTGTTTTAGAGTGTCCTGAGAACCAGGTCTGTATTCACATTTATCGTGTTCACCGGCACAAGGTTAGTTTGCAACGAATCTCAGTGTAGTGACCGATCTGCTTGTTACCGATAACAAAAACGTTTTCCGGATCGCGTGTCACCACCGCAAATAATTTTGCCAGAGAAGATCAATTACTACAGGAAATAGGCACTTTTATAGTAAACAAGAATAACTATAGCACTGCAAGGAGGCTCCGCAACCCTGACTTTCAATAAAGATGGAAATACCTCATCGATGAGTTAATTAAATGTAAAGAATACACTGTGTGTTGCTCACACTTGTATAGATTGTTTCACATGAGGAGCAACTACACACATACAACACCCAGAATTTACATGTAATATTTTTAACCCAGATGGCATACAGTATGTCATAGTTCTAGCCAATTTACCGTTAATTTCTAAATCTGTTTGTGGATCCTAAAGAAAATATAGTTTCCATGAGGAATTTTCATTAACGAACAGGGTATATTCATCAGTAAATGTGTTTTAAACTAAAGAAACAGCCATATTTGGTATAAAAAAGCCATCATTCCACATAATCTAATGGGTTTCACGAAAGGCTTGCCGCCAACGTGTGGGCAGGTTTCATTGGCGGTCATTTGATTGGACCTACCTTATTCCTGCCCTCCTAACGGGCCACATGTACGTGACCTCTACAAGCTTTATCGCTAAAGTTCTTGGAAGGTGTGACATTGCATATTTACCACAAGTTAATTTCCATCACAACAACGCCCAACTACATTTTGCACTAACCGTCCAAGACAATCCTGATTAAAATATAGAGACCGACGTCGCTTACAAACATGGCCTTCTCTTCGCCACATTGAACTCCACTTGACTATTTCCTGCTGAGCTGCAAAAATATTGGCATTAACGAATGTCCTGTAGAGTCGTAGGGAGTTCAGCTTTCTCAATTATCGCAGCGGCACAAAATATTCAGCGTGCCCCGGGTATTTTTGAGCGAGTGTACCAGTTGAAGCCATATCGGCAGCGCTTGATACGGACCAGAACGCAATGCTAAACAAATGACTTGATCTGCAAACCAGTGAAGGGACAAATAAAGTACTTGCAACGTTTCTTTTTTATTGTACTTGGAACTAATCTGAGTAGACTTACGCTGTTTGACACATAAGAAGAAGGGGTTTAAACACTATATAAAATTTTGTTTTACTTGTAGCGTTGTATAATACCAGTTATGAGTTCATATTCAAAACATTATCTATTAATTCCTCTTTACAAGTATTCAGCTTTATAAGTGAGTTTTCGTAACTGTTTGTATATGCAGAGGTGTGCTAGACAAAATTTTAATAAAAAAATATCTTACATATCCGCTTTATAAAATTAACTTTCAATTTTGAGCACATAAGTTATATTTGTTATATATAACATCAGCATATTTGGAGTATAGCCAGGTCCAGCGTTTAAGGGGAATTTAATAAAATGCAAAAGTTTTCCTCCAAATAATTTTATGATCATATATCAAATTTTAGACATGGGTATACCAACTAATTTTTCTTGTATTTTGCAGCATTGTCATAATTTTTCCAGCTATTCAGGAATGCCCATTACGATACTATATGGATGACTTTCACCGTAAAAACTGTTAGAAACAAGAATTTATTTTTATTACAGCCCAATTTTTACTAGAATTGCATATTCGATGGTTTCGTTGAGATATTATGTGGCTCAGTTAAAACAATTGTGTGTTTTCAAACCAATTAAGAAAAGAAAATGTCTTTGAAATATGTAAATATTTCATTACCATATACAAAGTGTTTCTATGTTAATCTACCAAACTTACAGGGATGATAGAAAAGGCAAAAAAAAATGGAAAAATTGAGTCGAGGCTACGGCATAGAAACGCCTCAGTCGAAAGTTATAAACAAAGCTCTTTTGGTATTTCTAGTAATGTGGATAGTAAAACTTAAATACCTCTTTGATGATGTAATGCCTTAATTGCATTCATTATGTGAATGCAATGCAGACTACATTTATAACAATTGTTCAATATGGCGTCCACCACCTTCTCTACAGCCATGAAAACATTGCAATAAGCTCTGTTGCATCAGGTAGAATATCCCTTAAATCATTTTACTGACATCACGGACAGCTAGGATTATTGACATAAGGTCCTCTTCATTTCACGAAGGTGTCTCATTTACGAGACATTAAAAATTACCCCACAAGACAAAATAGAGTTGGGTAAAATCAAGTGAACGAAATGATCAAGAAACAAGACCTACTCTTCATTTCCAAATTTCAGGAAATTGCCAAATGAGCCGGATCCCCATTATGTTTAACCCACATTCTTTGACCACCATCAAGTGTAACATTTTGCAATAACTTGGGGAGTGCGTCTCTCCAAATTACAGATATCATTGTTGCAATTAGAAAGTGTGGAAGAATAAATGTAATGCTAAGTAATTGTGGACTACGACCAACCACATGATCGCAGAAAGTTTTACATAATGGTCCCTCATAACTGTAGCACATTTGCATAGGTCCAAAATTGATTAAACTATCAAGAATACCAAATCTCGTGAAAAAGGTTTTATTGGCGATAGGCATATATGCAGAAAACGAGGTGCTATCATACAGTGCTGCAGTAACCAGTTACTGGACACAAAGTGAGATGCAATGTTAGTAATACTTAAGGCCCGAACTGTCTTTGGATGGAATAAGTACATCTGCTGTTCCCAAGGCACTTTACAATAGTACTGTTAACAATTTTTTTTTCACATGCTATTGCAAGGATGCTTATTGTAGGCTCCTAGGTCACGCAACCAAACACTGCCTCTAGGAAGTTGGGAGTCTGGGCAGTTCATCATCCTCCTCGGTCATGAAATAGTGGTGGAAACGGTTAGAATAGTAGAAAATTCCTGAAAACATTATGGGAATTTGATGTCTCCTAAGTGGATATGTGGATCAATACATATTATCTGCTTCCCAACTGTTTACGTTTGCTTGGCTGCATACGAACACTGTATCTGCGAGTTCCGTTACCGAGTACTCCATTACACTTTGAGTCAAAAATCGTATGAATTTAAATGTAAACTCAGACTGAATCCTAAACCCTCAGACATTTGGACTAACCACATCAAAATTACATATATAATCTACGGCATAAGTGGCTTTTACTTCCCCAACCCTATTTGATATAGGCCTACGTGACGGTAAGGTTTCCCTGCCGAATATCCTGCACCTTAAACTATGGTTTTGGCATATAACTTTTGGCAAAGGCATCATGGATCACAATTATCATTATTGATTGCTTTAGCCTATCCCGATCATCCGCGAAAGCTTGTATAATCACCATGGAAATAGCCTGTATTTATAGATGATAAATGAAAATTAACATACTACTTAAAATTGCTCATGTTTGTAAACCGAATTATATTCGCATGAAAATAAACGTATGTTATAATTATTGAAATTTTATATATGTAAAATTACCTCATAATATCTCTGATTACAATTTTGATTAGGAAGTGACGAACAAAGTGACACAGGGATAATCGATAACTACAAGCTTGGAAATTTGCATTAGAGGTGCAAATAATTAGACTTGGTGTTTACAAACATCGTATTGCAGTGAACCTTGAAACCATAAGAAATAGCCTTTCCAAGCTTACAAGGACATGAACTTTGCCAGTTAGGTACAAGTAGAATTAACAGTGTTTGGACAGAAATGCCGGAGGAATATAGGTATGGCATGTTTATCCAAAATCCCTACAAATCAACATGCTAGCCTTCTTTATCGTGAATGTGGCTAAACCCGCCACACAGTCAGAACAATCCTTTTAAAATTATTTAATTATATACTCTCCCAGGAGATATTAGCAGAAGACTGAAATTTGGATGAAGCTTGGGAGATAATACTCGTTTAAAAAAGAGCTAGCCATGATTTTTACAAGCTCCTAATTAGAGGTGACATGGGACTGTTTGTGAACATGGGAATGTTTGTAAACCACCAAAATTGTTAACACTGGTCTCCAAAGGGTCCAGGAGAAGCCATAGAAAAGATGTAACACGGCCTTAAACCATAGTTTGATGCAGTGTGTCAATCAGTTAGGATGTAGAAGCATTATTCATGGTGGACATGGTGAATAAATGGTACTTTATCATTGCTCTAGACGATGTTCAGTTTATTTTATGCCTTTAGTACAGACAATGTAATATCATTCAAAATCATGCAAAATAGTAACCTGTCGTTTTGTGCACAGTGGATATGAGAAACTGAATCTCGACATGGAGTTTCTGTGATGGTGGCTTTCACAGTACTCTGACCTCAGGCCATGCGACTTATTTATGTGGGGATAGCAAAAAAGGTAGTATATCATATTATCTAAAATATATTCTATAAACAGGATGATCGCATTAGACATTTTCGGAGAAACATACTAGAGAAGTAACTTCCGAGATTTATAATCTTTACCGAATGCTTATAGAAAAAGAGAGAAAAGGCTCGTGCGTATGTGTAAGTGTAAAACTTTTTGTTGATTTAACATTCAAATACATTCTTCACTCAATTAGATACTGCAAATAATGACTATTTTACCATTAAAAGAACTGCTAAATATTCTATAAGGAATTTGCAATATTGACAAAAGCTCTGAGCTCTTACAGCATTTCCCCAATATATAAATTTGCAATACCCTAAAGGAGCCATCGAAACAGAATGAAATGTGACATATAAAAAGATAATTATAATAAAAGTAGCTGCATACGTAACCTGCAATTTATTAGGGAAAACTTACACAGTTGAAATGTATGCTACGTAAATTGTGCACCACGCCAAGCACAGGATGAAGCCTTGTGGAAGTGTACTTCTGCGACGAGCTGAATTTTGTCTTCCATGTGATTTCTCTGTTGCATGACATAGATTATTACTGCGAATTACCCTTTTATGTTTTCACCCTTCATACATCATAAATTGTGCACTTAATTGAGGTAAGTGGTATCATGATGTGTTACTTTGTGGCATGCTTTCTTAGTTCTTCGCTAGTGGAGTTGAAGCCACCCTTTCTTGGACAGCCTGGTCTCCAGACATGTCGTTTAAAGAACATGTATGGAATGGGCTGGGGTGGCAGCTTCAGCTATAAATGAGTCTGAAGCATTTGGAGTAGCAGTTGCAAGAACTACTGGAAGATCTTCCACGGGATAGCATTAGACATCACATGACTCGAGTTGGCGGTCCAGCTGTTCCAACGAGAGAACGGCTCGTCCTATCAGCAAACATACCTACGAGGTTTTTCATTTTTGTTTTATTTTTATTTGTATGCAAGTGTTGTAACGTAATTTTTCCTAGTGTAACTCTCCCCGCATACCAGTAGTCAGAAGAAGCTGTGTAGATTAAATTAAAAGAGTAAACATGTCCGTTTCACTGAGCATTAATTTCTGAACAGCATCTCATGTGAAATTGTAAACTTAATTGTGTTTGTGGAAATCCCACCCACATGCGGCCGGCTAGCTTTGCCCACCGCTTCCGCCATCTTCACTCTTGTACCAAGCTCCGTCAGGGCCAGTGTGTTGCTGCCCGCGGGAGAACTTCTTCGTTCGCATAACTGATTGTTAGTGTCTGTGTGTTTAATTTAACTCTGTAACCCATTGTTTATTCATCCGTGCGGCCCCGACTACGTCCTTTGCAGAATGTCAGCGCAAACAAGGCACTGATTTTACTTTTACGTACGCGGCCGTTCTCTGCGTGGTTTTTGCTATTGCCTCACGTGTAGCGTATCACCGCATTTTTCTTTCCTCGTACTTCAGCATGCCATCTTAATTACCCGTTTACTTTGTGGAAAGGGATTTTTTATGTCGTTTTTCTACGGCAATGTATTCGTGTCTCGCTGTGTGTAACATGTGTTTAACAGCATTGTAAAAGAACCAGTAAACCTCAAGTGCTGTGTTGTCTTTCCTCAGCCACATTGGCTAGGCAGTACAGCCTCTCAGTGCGAGGGCGACGACGTATTCAATGGCCGGAACAGTGAGGTTAGTTTCGTGTTCGTTCCTCAGTCACCGTGTACATAACTCCAAGCACGCTTTAGTGTCGCAGCCGAAGGGATGTGAGTGGAGTGGAAAGGTTTGGTCAGCTGTTAACATCGGGGTTTTAAGAGGCTATGAGCGTGAAGTGAGGTGAGTATGGAACAGCACCGGAATGCAGGGGCGGGGAAACATTAGATCCCGGAGAAAGACCGCCGCGCAGCAGCCTCGTCCTGCACGACTCCCACGGCGTGGAATCGAATCCGGTGTGCCACTGCGGCCCTCCGAGGGGATTCTAGCCACATGAACTAGTCGAACTGAGATCAGTGAAATCCAGTCCTAGCCGGGTGAAGCTAGAGGGTGTCCTCCATATACAGTTCGTTATGAATGATCACGTCACCCCTCGATACTTAACCAGTCACCTGCCAACCACGTTCGCCGGCCGACGACACAGCGCGGCGACGGCGAAACTATTTATCCCCAGCCGTAACAGTATCACGTTCATAAGCTCCACATTAAACACTACTCTTAGCAAACACATAGGAGAAGCCTTGTTTGGTATTTACATGAAGAGTCAATGCCAAAGAACACGAACCCTTCACCTCAATTCGAAAAGTCTGTTTTTTTTTNGTTTGGTATTTACATGAAGAGTCAATGCCAAAGAACACGAACCCTTCACCTCAATTCGAAAAGTCTGTTTTTTTTTTACTGATTGATTATATGCAATGCTGTGATGTAATCAGTTTTTAAATCGTGTGTTCATGTTTGTGTTTGTTTTGATGTATGTAAATGCTCTATATCGAAAGTATGAAAATTGCATGTCTGTGTATGAGCCTTTACAATTATGCCATAAAATGCATGTTCTCTAATGTGTACATAACTTACAAATTGCAACACGTCCATTTAGAGGAATATTAGTACACATATAATAGATAATCCTACTAATATTATAAATGTGAAAGTCAATAACGGCTCAACGGATTTTGATATAAATTTGGTATATAGGTACTTTAGGTCCTGTATTACGACATAGGATACTTTTTATCCCGGAAAATTGTACGGTTCCTGTAGAATAACAACACAACGTAATTCTGCAACGGCTGGGAACGTGACCGAAATATTTTTTTTTCTCTGGTGTAAGAGTTAAACGACGGCCCAAGGACCTCTGAAATGTCTTAACGACTGCTATCAATCGATAACAACCGGGACCGAATATTTAACGTGCCCCCCGAAGCCTGGAAGCGCTCAGATGTTATGCCACTAAACGGTCACCCATCCAAATGTGTGCCGCTGGGAACGTTGCTTAACTTTGGTGATCGATTAAGATCCCTTGGCCAAGCGCAAAAAGTACGTAGTACCTACGTGCATTTAGTTCTAAAGCTACAACTTGATGAAACTCACGTTTTGATTTTCATACATCGATGCTGGAAAGCGGAAATGTTGTAACCACGCGATAGTTGCACTGATACACTCCAAAAACCATACCCTACTTCTTGACTATCGGATAAAAAATATTTCCTTCCTTTTGGGTTGCCGTAATAAGTTAAAAACCTAGGCCAACATAGTAAAATTATATTATTCTGTTTTCACATAAATGAATTGTCTTTTTCCAATTTATTTATTAGTGTATCACTGTAAAACTCAATTGTACCCGGGCGAAGCCGGGCCGGTTCGCAATTTTTGTCATAAAACGCAGTAACAGCAATCAATTAAACTGTTAATTTCAAATTTCAATGCACCTGGCTGTTTCACAGCCTCCCAAGTAGATACAAATTGCTGGTTATGGTCCATTGACATTGACCTCGACTTTAAAAATACTGTGAAAAAATTATAGACCTTGATAGTTTTGATAGGATACATATATAAAAAAAGCGAACGATTACATGCATGTCAGAATGTGCTATTAATACACATTTACATTGTTACAAAAATATCAAATAATTTCTATTTGGTAATTTTGGTTAATGTGTTGTTAAATTATACCTTCAAAAGTACCTTGAATTTAAGTAAACAATAAGTTTTCCGTAACATACATTTAATAGATATAACAAGAGGAAATTAATAGAAACGATAACAAAGGAAATAATATAGATGGTAAAAAAATACATAACAGAGATGTTGATAAAGAAATACAAAAAAATTACAGTAAATAAATAACATTATATGTAAAAAATATAAAACCAGTGGAAATATTGTAATCTATAAAACCTTTAAAAGCTCAAAAGTTATTTATATGTAGTAAATATATAATCATGACTTATTATTAACAAAGAAAATTGTAACTAATGTTAAAACAATTTTGACTTTCAAGGGATTAAATTGAGTTTTTTATTTTAATATGAAAGGCGATAAATTTAAGCTCATTTGCAAGTCACGCCATAATGAATAAAGAGAAATTTATGATTTTGCTAAGGAAAATACGAAAAAGTTATCATTAACATTTTTTTTGCACCAAAATACTATAAAATTGAATAACACATCAAAATTATAAAGCTGTTTATAAACCAGTGACATTAATATTAAAAACACGTCAATATTTCAAGCGAATTAGTTAACATATGAATGTCTACAAGCAAAAACCATTTTAAAACAGCTTTTTTTAAAATATTTCAAACCATATGTAAGTTCTGAACAAAAAATGAAGATATGGTTGTTAATATATTAATCATACTAATTAAAATAACAAATTATTATTATTATTTATGTGACAATAAAATAACAATATACAAATGGTAAACAATATGAATAATATAGATACGATTATTTATATATTTTTTATATTTAATTAATGGTAATGAATTAAGAAGATAAATATTTAAATAGCTGAACGGTATTACTTTAACTGAAATTATGAATTTTTGTGAAGATTAGCATATAAGTGGATTCTCCTGTTTAAGGAAAAGAGAGATATGAAAAAAAAATTGTTATTGCCTAAAATAAAGTAATAGACTCAGTGAAGTTAATAGAACCATTAATGATTTAAGGACTTAAATGTAATATGTTTTAATTTCTCGGAAAATTGTGGCATATAGTCAAAAACACAAGACATGTTTGTTTAGCATGAATGCTTGATTACTAAGCCACAGGGAACTACACTAAAATGCCGGAGGGTTAAATTTTTTAATGCAAAAATTGGGTCGCAAACATCTTTCCCCCTCAAACTTTAAGGAAAGGAGTTGGTATTGATACCCTAAATTTTACGGTTTATCATTCAATTGCGTATTATCCAGAATCTCACATATTTATCTCCCATTCTGGCTGGGTTAGAAGTTATACTTTCAAGGGTGGCTACATACTTCCGGAATAGACTTAGTTCATCGCACATATATACAATCTCTATCTGTTTTTTTATGAGGAGTCACCAGCCAAGGTTTGCCAGGAAACTTCACTTCCATTATACATATATATCACATTGAATTTAACTATATTAATAATTAAAATTTAAATTTTATCTATCAGACTTACATGATGGAACATAATCATGTGGCACAAGCTAAGCCTGATTATTCTGTACGAGAAACTAAGGCAAAAACGTATACAACATCCATGGTCAAAAATGCATCCCAAGGGCGGTGCATCGCCTAGAAGTTGGAGAAGAGAGATGAGGTAACTGCTCATTTCCCATACAGTATTTACAATCGAACCATGAGCTTCCGGATAATGTGTGCACAGACAAAGATCTGCGGCCAGTGTAGCGTGTGTGTCCATCATCCAAAGTGCAATATGTGATGAACCCCCGCAAGTTATTAGGGGTTGTGCACGTTATGCATGGATTTCTCGGAAACTGTTAGGTTATAGGAAATAATGCAATAGAACATTTTAATTTATTTGAAAGTGTTAATTCATAATCTTAAATGCGAAAATCTTTAAACCTTTATTATCACGAACATTTCTGCAAAATCATGGTTGCAACCCCTATTTTTTTCCTCGAATTACTTTGATGATGGAGACAGACGTTACATTGTCCACAGAGCTTTGTCCACTCATACATTAAACAAAAACTCTTGGTTCGATTGTAAATACTTGTTGTAAAATGTGTACCCCTTCTTTCTTCTTCAACTTCAAGGGTGTGTACCATCTTTGGGACGAACTTTAGGCCATGGGTTGTAAATATGTTTTTAGTTTTGTTTTTCTTAAGGAATTCACAGACGGAGATTGTACATATAATAACGTTTAATCCTGTGTATATATAATGTGTTAAATATGCTGTATAAAACCTAATAAATATATGATTACAGCATTATCAATTTGTACTAATTGTGAATTATTTTATACGAGTGCGTAATGTGAGGTCTTAAATTAATGACAAAGAGTAACGGGGTACAACAGAAAACATTCCAGGCGGTGGCACAAAATGGAATACAAGTCAATACAATGCACTCATAAAAATATTCAATTTCGAAGTAACAAAACACATCATCATGTAGATCATGTCAAACTAATTGTGCGACTATAATTGTGTTAACTCTGAACAGTGTTGGTGTAGGACTGTACATTATCATATGCGCTCAGTGAATAAACCTGTTATAAATTGTGTTAAGAGTAATTTTTATTCAAATAGCAGTTTCACCATTTAAAATTGGCCTCCTAGTATTGTTTGCCTAGTNAATAATTTGTATTCAAATAGCAGTTTCACCATTTAAAATTGGCCTCCTAGTATTGTTTGCCTAGTAAATCCCTTTAAGTGTTAGGAGACAGTAGAGTAAAGAGGCCTAACCGGGTAAAATTACCATCAGCTGTTAACTCCGTTGGAGAGTGCTGCAGTTTGGCGGCGAGGATTTTAAACAAAGAGCGAAGCAATTAGCGTTTTGATATAATCAGAGCTGGTTGACTTGCCAGTTATTGGTTTTATTGAAGTTTTTTGTGGTTTTGTTCATACCTGAAACAAGGTAATAACATAATAGGATTATAATTGTTTACTATAATCCCACTAAAATATTGTGTATTAGGCGTTCAAAGCACTCGTCATATAATTTAGTAGATAACTTACTTTCTACTCTAGACAAGCTTCTGTGTAGTGGCGTTCAAGACGGAAAAGTGACTAGCCACCTAGTTGAAACATTCGCAACTTGAGAGTCCAATGATCGCAGTTAGCAAAACGAGAGGTAATACTATTAGAAATGAAAAGTAACGTTTGGAACAGCAACGTCACTTCTAGCAGACAGTCACAATAATTAGCGAATTGTATTTTCCAAACGCTCGGCAATGACCTAAGCGTGGTCCCCAGCTAATCGATGTAGATTACGCAGGCCAACGATAAAAAAAACTTTTTTTATGATTTTGCCGGATTCTTATGTTTTTTGGTGTGCTGGGTCTTAAAATAATAATAAAAAGTTATAACACCCGCCATTTTTTCACATTTGAAAATACGAAATGTGAGAAATTCTTTTTTATCTAATATCTGCGCATTTTTATATACTTTATTTAAATATTTTTATATACATTTATATAAATTTTATATACTTGATATACATTATTAATATACTAAAACATACAGTAAATCTAAATGAAATTAGGTTGGCAGTGGTGGTACGACTGTTTATTATCTTTCAGTCAACACAACCTCACTTTTCAGCTTTTTGNAACTTTTTTTATGATTTTGCCGGATTCTTATGTTTTTTGGTGTGCTGAGTCTTAAAATAATAATGAAAAGTTATAACACCCGCCATTTTTTCACGTTTGAAAATACGAAATGTGAGAAATTCATTTTTATCTAATATCTGTGCATTTTTATATACTTTATTTAAATATTTTTATATACATTTATATACATTTTATATACTTGATATACATTATTAATATACTAAAACATACAGTAAATCTAAATGAAATTAGGTTGGCAGTGGTGGTACGACTGTTTATTATCTTTCAGTCAACACAACCTCACTTTTCAGCTTTTTGCCCATGTGCTCTAAGTATNAAATGAAATTAGGTTGGCAGTGGTGGTACGACTGTTTATTATCTTTCAGTCAACACAACCTCACTTTTCAGCTTTTTGCCCATGTGCTCTAAGTATAGGTAACCCTGGTTGTAAAAACTTTCCAAACAGTTTTTGTTATATATGTGGTGAGTTTGTAATTAAAAAACATCAAAGAAACATTACAGAGTTTGTTAAAAAANTGTTATATATGTGGTGAGTTTGTAATTAAAAAACATCAAAGAAACATTACAGAGTTTGTTAAAAAAAAGTGTACTTAGTATATTTTGGAATAAAACTCGGTGATTAACAAAAACTTTGGGCTCCACACAAGGTATGCTATGTTTGTGATAGAGACCTTAGAAAATGGTCAAAAAAAGAAAAGACATCTTTTACATTTGCAGTACCCATGATATGGAGAGAACCAAAACAAGCATTCAGACTATTGTTATTTTTGTAGCATTGATGTTACTGGATATAACTCCAGAAATATGAAAGTAATTATCTACCCTACTTTCCCTTCAGCTATTCGGCCAGTCGGTCATGGTCCGGGACTTCCTGTCCCTGAGCCACCACAGGCTATTGATTATGTTTTACTTGATCAGTCCAGTGAAACTGAATCTGACAAAGGTAAACCGGATGATGATGATGAGTTCCAATGTTTTCCAGAAAATTTAGAACCTCAGTTGTTTACACAGGCTAAGTTAATAAAGATAAAGCTGAATTTCTTGGCTGCAGGCTAAAAGAAAAACATTAATTGGCGCCTGGATTATATATTTATAAATATGGAACAAGAGATCAACAGTTCGCTGAGTTTTTTAAGCAAGAACAGGATTTGATGTAGTGCCATGATATTGGTGGTCTCATGAATGAGTTTGGAATTGAGTACAACAATGATGAATGGAGGCTTTTTATAGACTCATCAAAAACTAGCTTAAAAGCTGTTCTTTTACACAATGGTAATACTTATGCCTGTGGCTCATTCAGTCCATTTGTTTGCATGCTCCTAGGCCAACAAAAGGGATTTACTAAATTTAAAACAGCAAACTTTTCACTGCAAAGTACCTGCAAATACTACTAAACATTAGAATGTCGATGTTGAAACCTCTACTGACAGTTGTTGTCAAACGCCGTGCCTGAATTCAGGTATATACTAGTTTACTTACACCCTTGTATACTTCACAGACCGTTGGCGCCATACTTCATGAATTCGGACAGGCAACCTTGTTGGCTTCTACCATTGCTATTATCCAGCCAATTCATTTTATGGGACATGNCTTCATGAATTCGGACAGGCAACCTTGTTGGCTTCTACCATTGCTATTATCCAGCCAATTCATTTTATGGGACATGAATTTCGATACAGAAATTGTTAATTGCAGAAATTTTGTGGGGTTAAATAAAGGAATCAATATTATTTAAATTTGACTTACATTACATTTATTGTCATACTAATAGTATGTGAGTTTGCAATTTTGATTGCTTGTTTTACATTAGCTTCTGTTGGTTATGAATAGATAGACCTAATACAAATTTAAGGTTGAAATTTTTTTTTTAAGATGTGTCTTCTCATAATTATTAAAATAGTTCTAAATTCGATTATTTCGACTAAGTGGTGTTGCCATATTAGTCTTGAAATAAAATAATCATGTGGAAAATCAATTATAATCTACTAAATGCATCTAAAAATGGTGGCACATGTAAGCCTCACCACCGCGAGAAGTATACATGTTCGTTTACTTGTATACTTGCAATTCTGACAGCACTGATAATGTTACTTCCGTCGACAGGTACGCATGAGTATGTACTATTGAAGGCGGATTTGCACATGGCACAAGATTTCTAATCACGTTTCTCCAGTGAACTCGTTCATGCAAAATATTTTTAATGATCTCGTATCGTACAACAAAGGAAAACTTGAAACTGTTTGCACCTATATACTGTATTGTTTTGAAAACGGTCTGCAAAACCACCTGAAGCAGAGTTTTCAATGTGAAAAGCTAAATATAAAATCTGCAATTAGTAATGGATGTATTCCAGAGTTTTGTACTGGAACAAGTGCGTGCTACATTCGAAGATTGCTGTTTAAACTGTTGTCTTGCATGGCAGTAAGTGTTGTCA
The DNA here is from genome assembly GCA_002778355.1 of Clitarchus hookeri. Classification (NCBI taxonomy): domain Eukaryota; kingdom Metazoa; phylum Arthropoda; class Insecta; order Phasmatodea; family Phasmatidae; genus Clitarchus; species Clitarchus hookeri. Next base: position 346,943 of record NQII01000840.1, on the reverse strand, counting down.
GTCCCGAGCACACATGCCCCATATCGCGCAGAATTAAAAAATTATTTTTATCACAGTGTGGATAGAAATATATTAATGGGCTGGCTTTAAAGAACGTGCATCAGCATAGTCCGGCTGACAAAGGAATCGTTTTGCACAAGGAGCTGCATGTCAGAAAGCTTCATTTGTAAAGTAGTACAGCAGCTGTCCTTGCCCTACTTCAGTTAAGCACGCCTGTTCTGAGACAAGTGCTTTTAAATATTTAGTTTTCGTCGCTGTAATTCAGAAAACTTGTCAAGGAAATGTGTTCTGAATATTATGCAAATTTCACACCAGTGAAATGTAATTTAATTATAATTTGGAATGCTCATATTTTTATAACGATGCATTTATATTGCGATTATGTGAAAACAAATGTTGTATTAACTTGCTGGTACATAAATATTTGTTTAAAAATGAAATTTTCTACTCCGACAATTGTAGAAAATATTTCCTCTACAGAAATCGATTTATTAAGATAAATGGCGATGCCACAAGCAATATACAATACTCTTCATCACAGAAGTTTTATTGCATTAGAAAGTGTGGAAGAGTTTCAAACACAAATTTATAAGACATCAACATATCAGAAGAATTAACAGGTAATACACTTTTTCTTCCGTGAAATGCACAAGGACATTTGTAAAGTGAAGGCAGCTGAACATCGTCAGGTTTCTCNGTAATACACTTTTTCTTCCGTGAAATGCACAAGGACATTTGTAAAGTGAAGGCAGCTGAACATCGTCAGGTTTCTCTCGCTGATTTATTTTTTCATTCGCTTCGAAGATTTTTATCTCTTGGAATGCGTCTTGAAAAGCTAAAGTTTGAGAAAGTTTTTTCTTTTTTGAAGGACCTTCATTTCTGTCCAATGTAGTCATCCTTATTTACATTATCATAACGTGTATTTCCTAAGCGTTTTTCTAACAGAAGCCCTTTCCATTGGATTAATTTTCTGTTTACAGTTCATTCACAGTTAAGGAGACCAGAGACTTTGCAGATATTATAACTGCACTCAGTAAAATAGTTTGTTCAATTTACAAACTGTTCTTTGAAACAATATAACTAGCCAAAAAATATACTTACAGCACTACAGTACAAACCATTTGTATACAACGCAATTTTATTAAATATTCAAAGTAGTTTATATGTTTATAATATACCAGTCTATGGTACTTGCTTGTTAAATTTCAACATTATTTTTACCCACTCCACAGTAGCATGTAAAATATGCTCTTTATTTACTTGTAGTGTTTCAAACATAAAAGTATTGATAACTAGTTTCAGAAGATTATTTTGTATAAATATAGTAAAGTTTTACACTGCAGCTAATAGTGCAGGTACACAGAGCGAGAAAATCGTTAGTAGAAGAATAATGTAGGTTTGGTGGCAAGGGTTGGAANAGCTAATAGTGCAGGTACACAGAGCGAGAAAATCGTTAGTAGAAGAATAATGTAGGTTTGGTGGCAAGGGTTGGAAGTAAGGCTCTGCCGCCATCTTGAATCCGCCATCTTGTTACTAGCCGCCATCTTGTTTCCGTCGGCCATCTTGTTTCTGATCACCATCGTGTTCCCGTCCACCATTTTGTTTTTGCGCTTCANGCCATCTTGTTTCCGTCGGCCATCTTGTTTCTGATCACCATCGTGTTCCCGTCCACCATTTTGTTTTTGCGCTTCATGCTCTATCATTCCATCTTGTTTTTTCATGCCATATTATTCCCTCCTGTATTTTCATGCTATATCATTGTGTATTGTTTTTCATGCTCTCTCATTCCATCTTGGCTGTATGTCATTCCATCTTGTTTCTTCATGCTTTGTCATTCCATCTCGTTTCTTCATGCTCTGTCATTCCATATTATCTCTCTCATTCCATCTCTTTCTTTTTTTGTATTTTTCCTTTCTCTNCGTTTCTTCATGCTCTGTCATTCCATATTATCTCTCTCATTCCATCTCTTTCTTTTTTTGTATTTTTCCTTTCTCTCTTGTCTCATGTCGCTTTCTTCACCCACCATCTACGTAGTTCCTTTACCACNTCTTTCTTTTTTTGTATTTTTCCTTTCTCTCTTGTCTCATGTCGCTTTCTTCACCCACCATCTACGTAGTTCCTTTACCACCTGCTAGGGGTGCTGGTGTGTCCGCCATCTTGTTTGTAATAGTTCGTTAATAGCCTGCAAGGGGTGCTGGTGTAAGTGCCATCTTGCTTGCAGTGTTTCCTTCATCACCTGCTTGGAAGCACGGGTATGTGTCCGCCATCTTGTTTACAGTTATTTAAGTCGTAGAACGACAACCAGGAGCACTGTTATTTATTCTTTCGCAGAGTTAAAAATATAGTGAGGAGGGGTTCAGGATCGAACTGCCATAACCTTGTGGTCGCCACTATGGTTGATGCATTAGCCAACTTAACTAGCAAGGAATGTGTTGGAGTATGGTGTTTAAAAGAAGTAATGGGAGTGTGTGTGCGAGGGACGAATGAACATATTGTTGATTATTCTAATGCATAGTACTAATTTTTATATAAGTTTTTCTGACTATCCGAGACTTACATAGACCATCAATAAGAATAATTTTTCACAAAGTCCTAGACATGTAATAAGAATTTTTTCATACAATCATAATTCTTATTTAAGTATATTTTTCCTTCTAAATATTTTTTGTTACAGTCATAGGTAAAAAAAAATTTTATTTCTTTTCTTTTTAAGTGTACTTTTTCTTTTTAAGTTTTATTTTCGTTTTAAAAATACAATGAAGAGGTGTACCTTAGAAATAAAAGAATTTTTTGAGTAGCATAATTTATTATTTAGTATTAATTTACATTTCAATTTTTAATTAAAACATTTATTTGTCTTGTGCTGGTCATCCATCCTTCGACTTGGAACTGGTCATTCATCCATCGGTATGGAATTGGTTTAATTTTCGGCGTCGCCCTCCCACTTTACCACCTGCATGCAGTGCCGGACTTAGAGACCCAGGGCCCCTAGGCAATTACAGAGTCCGGGCCCCCTTTTCAGTAATTTAACAAAATAAACTATTATATTTATGTAGACTAACTTTCATCAATAATACAGAGGAAATGCTTCATATATCATTAAAAATTCTAAATTGATAAAAATTAAAAACTTTTAGACCATATTCGTCCAGTGGGCTAGACTTCTCCTAGACTAAATTGCTACATCAAAGTTAAATCAAGGAGAGATCAAATTTTTTTTACACAGGTCAGTAAAATTATTCAATTTTGGCTACTGTTATAATAAATAGCGCTGTCTTGTCCTGTGTTCTCTTTCATTTAATTACTGTTGTATATTTGTACTTTCCTGTTTGATTTTCTTGATAAATAAAATTAAAAAAACTGATTTGTCCCCTAGCCAGCCCCTCCCCCTCCTCCCGGCTAGTGCACTAGGCAGGTGACTTGTTTGCCTAGGCGGAAGTCCGGCACTGCCTGCACGGCTGCTAAATCAACCATGCGCACGGGTCTCCAGCTGGGGATGGAGCAATAAAGTAAACTCTTACAGTACTGCAGCGATATAAAACATATATTTAAAATATCCATAGTGCTGCAAGAATAAGCAGTACAGACAGGTTACAACACCGAAAATTATATAACCTTTGATAAAAAAACGCAATGGTTAGAAGAAACAAAAAGAATAAAGAAAACAGCCGAAATTAAGGGAATGAAAACATGGTAGATAAAGAGAAANGGTCAGTAAAATTATTCAATTTTGGCTACTGTTATAATAAATAGCGCTGTCTTGTCCTGTGTTCTCTTTCATTTAATTACTGTTGTATATTTGTACTTTCCTGTTTGATTTTCTTGATAAATAAAATTAAAAATACTGATTTGTCCTCTAGCCAGCCCCTCCCCCTCCTCCCGGCTAGTGCACTAGGCAGGTGACTTGTTTGCCTAGGCGGAAGTCCGGCACTGCCTGCACGGCTGCTAAATCAACCATGCGCGCGGTTCTCCAGCTGGGGATGGAGCAATAAAGTAAACTCTTACAGTACTACAGCGATATAAAACATATATTTAAAATCTCCATAGTGCTGCAAGAATAAGCAGTACAGACAGGTTACAACACCGAAAATTATATAACCTTTGATAAAAAAACGCAATGGTTAGAAGAAACAAAAATAATAAAGAAAACAGCCGAAATTAAGGGAATGAAAACATGGTAGATAAAGAGAATGAAAATAAAAGATGTAGATAGAGAGCGTGGGTAAGAACAATACCACCTCTAGTGGTTAGAATGGGCCAAAATGTCNAGAAAATAAAAGATGTAGATAGAGAGCGTGGGTAAGAACAATACCACCTCTAGTGGTTAGAATGGGCCAAAATGTCACAACTATAAAATATTTCACCCCCACAACCCCGGTGAAGGGTAAGGGTTGGAACCCCCAGGAACTGGCTTTAAACCCTGGTCTGAGGCCCAAAAAGAAGTCGCAGCCTCAAATCACCACGCAGGGGTAAAATCGCTTCAGATTTAACACTTCCATCCATGTCTTCAGGGAAAAAGCAAATGATACTTTTATAGCTAGTGTATGTGGGGAAGGTGAAATCGCTTCTGATTTGACACCCCCGAGGTGAGGAACTGCCCATGCATCCAGGCATCATTCACCCAACACCCAGGGAAAGACACGTTATTTTGCACCCCCCCCCCCTCCCCAGCTCTTGCTAATTGCTTCAATATTTTAAATTCTTATTTCCATATGGCACATTTAGTATTCCGCCAACCAATATTCATATTTGGTCGTCCTGCCATGTGAGCGCGACTTTATTCATGCACTGGGTGTAAACTTCATGGTGGTATGATCTTATATTGTTAATTGATATCTGCACGAATTGCTGCTTCTTCAACAACGTCTTGTAATCTTAAAATGCTGTTTTATTTTTTAGACTTGTCTTCTAGACTTCCTTTAACTTCTTGATCACTTTGCTGCCACACACATAACTATGCATTTTGGCACGCAGCCCCAGGAACTCACTCATCAGTTCCCCGACCACTTTCCTGTTAGAGGAGGAGTAGCAGGGATGAGTGGAGGGGGACGAGCTACTATCCATTTTGTGCATTAGAATGGGGTCTGTGGTCAGGTCTGCATAATAATCCTATTTTTCAAANGGGACGAGCTACTATCCATTTTGTGCATTAGAATGGGGTCTGTGGTCAGGTCTGCATAATAATCCTATTTTTCAAAGTCATAAATTAATGAGTCGGTATCTTTATAGAGTAAATTAATGTTGTCTTCATACTTGTTTTTCATGATGTCGTGTAGGAACCTGTACATTAAAGTTTTGGAGAGGTCGAGCACTGAAAAGCCGGCATGAATGTGTTTATAAAACAATATTGATTCTTTTTCGATTTTCATCAGGGAAAGGTGATAATCATACATTGTTCTACACTTGAAGGTGGGCTTCGAAAAAAAAATTTTCAGTCTTCTCTCGTTACACACTAATTCCATGACTTGTCGTTTCCTCTTATTTTCCATCAGTTTCCCAAATGTCGCGTTGTTCATGAGCTTAAAGAAATCGTTTTCAAATTCATTGCCACCTGACTGCCTTTTTCCATGATGAGGTCGATATAGGGCTTCAGCTATGCCTCTCCGAATTGCAGCACATTATTAATTTTCTTAACTTTGAGTCCATGTCATATTGCTTGTTTAAGGTAATGAAGTGTACATTATGGTTTTTCTTTTCTTCCAGAGTCTTCAAAAATTGTTTGGTGTTGCCACCTGGAAGACACTTGTTGATGGGAAAGAATATCAGTTCTTTTTGCGAGTCATGGAGTTCTACTGGATATTCTATGACTGCCTCCAGCACATAGCCGAATAGGTCACCATCTGGCACCACCATGACATCGATGTCGGTGCCCACCCACTGAAACTCATGCACAGAGAGGGGCAGAGACATTGCCCACCTGTACAAATTGTTGGTTTCTATGTAATGGAGGTAGACAGGTGGCTTGCTGGCATCAAATGTGGATGGGATCTACTTGATATTTGCCTTTCCATGGCGCTTCACACATTTAAGCACTCCACTCCTTATACCTCTTTCAATAACTAAATACTTGTTGTAATCTGTTAGCGGTTCCAGATCGACCTTGTTATGCTTAAAAAATGCATCGAATGAGAAGCCCAGCACGCTAATGTAATGTACACAGTCGAGACTTTAGATTTCCAGGGACAGTTTCCTAAAGTTTTCAAATATGTCATATAACAGCAACACATCTGTTTTTCAAATAAACATTGGAATAATATTCTATTGTCTCACTGTCGAATGTTTTCAAGATTTTAAGTGCCTGAGCATAGTCTTATTCGTTTATGGCCATGTTCATCAATTTAATATAAAATTTGTCATTGGGGGGACATCTGCATCTCTTCAAGTTTCTGCAGACTGTGTATGTAATCATAGGGGAACACTCCCTTTCTCCCTACTAATTCCAGCTCATCTGGGATAAAGAATGTTGCTGTATTTTTTAGCTGGTCTCTCGGCAGGTTTTCGGTGAGGGTGGCGAGGTTGATATACATGAAGTAGAAGGTAACCATAAATTGTAAGGTGAATCCCGCCCCCAGCGATTTCAAGAACATTATTTATTTATTCTCTGTATGCGGGATGATGAATATGTGTTCTTCGTCGTAGCCCAGATGATTTATAATAAAGTTATCGTCCTACGTCAATTTATGGAATAAAACAGGCAATCTATTTGGATGGTGGCAGAGTTTGTTGCAGTTATTGCAGGAGTACCCAATGCAGTTTCCGGTGAAGTGGTCGTGGTCCATTAGCGTCAAGTTGTCAGTTGTGATTTTTGTTTTCGCAGTTGCAGAAGATATCTGACATGACAGTATTCAATAATTCCAAGCTGTTGAGTGGATTCGTGAGTTCACTTTTGTCATAAATTTTCTTCAATTTATTTCCAACATCTACAATTTCCTCAATGAATTTCTTGGCAGCATCTTCACTAGTGTAAATTATTGGCCCCGTTGGCAGACTTGTTGTTTTGGTGGAAGGTATTATGTCATAATCTATTTGAACATAATAGCAAAAACTGTACGGATCATGTTTTTGGTAAGAGTGCGTGCTGGATGTCTGGGGTTCGGCCTGGCAGGTTTCAACAGACAGAAACATGGCCTTGAAATCAGTGTATACAACTATTGGCATCTTGTCTGCGTTGTGGTGTTGCTTAAATTTGAGGGTTGGTCTTCTTCCCTTCATGTCGTGGCTTGGCATCTCAATCTGTGCTGGAGCATGAAGGCTGTAAAATGTATTGTGCTCCACTAGCATCACTTCGCCTATCTTTTCTGTCACTCGTGTAATGTCTTAGTATGATGTAAAACACCTTTTGCGAATATGTAATTTTTCCTCGAGGGCTGTCATTTCAGACCTCATCAGACGAGAAAATGTTTTGATATAAGTGAAATGAGCTTTGTCTTCGGTGGTGAGGGGGAGGAGATCGAAATGTATGGGATTCCCTTCATCACAGACTCAGCCTAGTGCCACCTTCATTTCATCATTGAGAATAAATATATTTATGGTCACTCCAGGTTTTTATTTCTTGAATTTGGTTATCTGGCTCAGAGGTGTGGGGAACGCGATGCCATCGAAGTTGAACTTGTTTTCCAAATCTCTGTTACTATTATTTACTCATTCAGGATTCCAGCGTCAATGTATCTGGCGAGTATGGCCCACTTGAAGCACTCATGATACTCGTTTTTCGGGTTTATCACGTTGCACTTGANTGATACTCGTTTTTCGGGTTTATTACGTCGAACTTGTTTTTTATTGACACTGGCAAATCAATGTAGCTGGATGTGCGCAGTGAGTCCAATTTGTTTATTCTGAGCTGCATTCTCTTTACTGCGGTGAGTGTCCATCCAGATCCCTTTGTCACGTACTCCTCCTCCTGGCATGTCTTGATAAAACTGACCACCACAGCTTCTTCCACATCATATTCATTGTATACTAGAACATTTTTGATCTTGAAGGCATGCTGGTCTACCTCATCTTCGATTGGATCGGGTTTGCCATAGTCGCATCCCAGGAACAAATTGAATTAAATTGGCCCATTTTCCATTATTTCTTTCCGCAGCTGATCAATAATATTTTGCTTCAGTCCCTCAATGTATGCGCACACATATTTGGCCTCTTCATTGGTATTTTCTGCCACATATGTCTTCAAGTTGCCCCAAAAGGCAGTTTCGACCAACGTAAATCCGNCTTCTTCCACATCATATTCATTGTATACTAGAACATTTTTGATCTTGAAGGCATGCTGGTCTACCTCATCTTCGATAGGATCGGGTTTGCCATAGTCGCACCCCAGGAACAAATTGAATTAAATTGTCCCATTTTCCATTATTTCTTTCCGCAGCTGATCAATAATATTTTGCTTTAGTCCCTCAATGTATGCGCACACATATTTTGCCTCTTCATTGGTATTTTCTGCCAGTATACAGAAGTTCAACGGGGTTTTCCGTCAAAGCTGGTTGCTAAATCCGTGGGCCATCGGCTGTCATGACGATCCTCGGTCGAGGTGCTGGTGCTGGTGCTGGTACTGGTTCTGGTTCTAGTACTGGTTGCTGCTGGATGGACACATCACGTCTGGCGTTCTTCGCTGGCGGGAGGCCGGGCCTGTGCACCTCTTTGCATGTTCTTTCATCTTGTCAGACCTGGAATATTATTTCCCAAAGTCCTNCTTCTTCCACATCATATTCATTGTATACTAGAACATTTTTGATCTTGAAGGCATGCTGGTCTACCTCATCTTCGATTGGATCGGGTTTGCCATAGTCGCATCCCAGGAACAAATTGAATTAAATTGGCCCATTTTCCATTATTTCTTTCCGCAGCTGATCAATAATATTTTGCTTCAGTCCCTCAATGTATGCGCACACATATTTGGCCTCTTCATTGGTATTTTCTGCCACATATGTCTTCAAGTTGCCCCAAAAGGCAGTTTCGACCAACGTAAATCCGTGGGCCATCGGCTGTCACGACGATCCTCGGTCGAGGTGCTGGTGCTGGTGCTGGTACTGGTTCTGGTTCTAGTACTGGTTGCTGCTGGATGGACACATCACGTCTGGCGTTCTTCGCTGGTGGGAGGCCGGGCCTGTGCACCTCTTTGCATGTTCTTTCAGCTTGTCAGACCTGGAATATTATTTCCCAAAGTCCTCGCAGGCAAAAGTCTTCTTATCTTGGTTGAACTTGCACCTCTTTTCGTGCCTTCAAGCATCTTCTATGTTGGCAAATAGGGCATTACAGAACTTGCAGTTGCCAGCTGCTTTCTGTAGCACTGTGCCATCGCATTTCTTAAAATTTTGCTCCATTTTGTCCTTCTGCCCAATTCGCATGGCACACTTCTCGCAGACTTGCTCCTCTTCCCTGTGAGAATTATGGATGCAGGTCCTCTCGTGCTTTAATCCAGACCTCCAGATCGCAAAATATTTGCTGCAAAAACCACAATGTAACCCTAGAGATAGTATTGCACTTACCCTAGAGACAGAAGGAGACGAAATAAGTTGGAATACCCCCAAAGTACCCACATCGACACGGCCGCCGTCCATTCTATAGACTTCAGCAAAAAAAAAAAAACCTGCAAAATGGTAGGTTTATGAAAAAAAAAAAAAATTGGTGGTGAAGCTGGAAAAAAAGTATAATAATTGCACAAATACATATGCCAACAAAGCCTGTGTGACTAATCTGCTTCCAAGTAAATTTTAATAACTTTTTTTCAAATTTAATACTGAAATACGTAGTAGAACAAATACTCACAAGTAATTTTTTTTCACTGAACCATAGATATTTATGAATTAGAATAATAGTTTTATAAAAAGAAAAAAATCTTTTCTAGACACAACGCTTTGAAAAATAATATTTTATTAATTAATGCAGTTACTTATTTTTAAAAAAAAATACTTAACAAAACCCAAAATATATGGTCGCAAATAATATCAATAATGTGGAAATAGTATTAATGCAAAATATTTTGACGAAGCTGGTTAAAATGTTTAATTAATACACGAATACATATGACAAGAAAGCCTGTGTAACTACTGTGTCTCCAAGCATAATTAAACACTGCATAGCATAACATAAAAAAAAATTAACAATTTGAATACATATTTCATCTGTGGGATTTAAATAATAAAACTAAATAATATACATTTTTTTTCTCACTGAACAATAACATAGATAAGCTATTTATGAATGTGAATAATATGTTTTCTTAAAGTTACAAAATTTTTCTACTGAACACAACACTAAATTTTTGGCCAACGAGTATAGTTATAATCCTTACAAACAGTATTGCATTTACACAGCAGAGTTACATACCTGAGGAATAAAAGGAAGACTGCAGTCACTCTCGTAACAACTATAGGCTGCATTGCTATGGGCGCACATGAAACCGACGATTTGACTTACAAAGGGGACTCTCTGGCGTCTTATCATGGATGTCACTTCACCTGGACACAAGTTCACAACATAATATAAAAAAGTCAATAAACACACGCAAAAATATTCGTTTCGTATTCGTTAATACTTACTGCTTGTGTGGGCGTAAAGATGCTATGGTATCCCTAAGGACATATTGACTTGACCGCAAAACAACAAATCATCAACTACAGGAATTGGCAGGACCTGTGACTGCTGACTGCGAGGACCTACAAACGATCAATGGGCGTTAAAAATAAACAAATAAAGTAATTTTATTTATCTCATCGGTGCTAGTACCTACTTTCAAAAGAATTTCCAACACGCGAGTACTGGCATTCGGTGATTACTTGCTCTGATGACGGTTGACAGGCCAAGCACGAACCTTCGGCAAGGGACTGCTGTACTGACTGCCAATCACTGCGAAAAAAAATGAAATAAGCATCGTTAATACTTTGCATTGTAGCATTCAGTAAGCACATAAGACTATTTTATTTTAAAATCGTTCGCCTAGAAACCTTATTTAAAAAACAACAAACTGCATTAGTTACTTATTTTAAAATTAAAGATTCGTTGCAAAACGAATTAACAAGAAACTGAATCAGTTATTTATTTTGAAATTAAAGATCTCGTTAGCAAACAATCTGCTTAAAATTGGATGACAAATAAATTCAAGAACTCGTTCGCAAATAAAGGAAACATGATGATAAAAAAATTTGAAAGAACATACATTAGCGAATAATTACTCGAAGCAAAACTGGAAGGCGACTGTGAAACCTCGCAATAACTCTCCAAGCACAAAATGGTGACGAAGCAGGAGGGCTACTTGGATATGGAGACTTGCGCTTATATCAGAGTGAAAGATTTGGGGATTCTCCAGCCTTTATATATCCTAGCCAAATTATGGGGAGGCACGGAGTGCTTTAAGGTATATAGTACCTGCAGAGTAGGGACCACCATGTGAGACTTGCCCTTCCTCCTAGCCAAGTATTTTCATTGGACTATGTGCCATATAAGGTAACGATTTTGTTCAAGCGTTTTAATTGGCAGAGTGTGTGGGGATCCTCCACCTTCTCCACTATTAAGTTATTTATGAGAAAAAAAAATAGCCTGTCCACCCGAGCGATTCCAACATGTCACAGAGGGGGGTGAAACACTTAATATATTTCTCTCTTGACACATAACATATTTATATCCCGATACTAAGTGGTTTTTCCTAAATTACATTAATGGCTGCTCAAACTGCCAGCTGCCCTGGAATTGTGAGATGTGAAACACTGAACGTAGTTCTCTACTGATTTATATAAATTGCCAGTTACTTACAATTTTTTTGGGCAGACGAGACATTGCCTTTTTAGTTGGACACTTTAAACTAACGATTGCTCAAGTCGTGAGTCACCATTGAACAATTCATCCCATTCAAGTCATAATTTACCACGGGGCAATACCCCACACTCAAGTCATCAGTCACCTCAGGACAATACCCCCTGCACAAGGGAAGGCAACAGCTGTGCCGGCCCCTCAAGCGAATGGAATGATATTGTGAGAGTTTGTCTCTGACCACAAGCACTCTGGCCACCCAAGGGGGAAAGGCTACCGTAGGGGCTGCCTGCACTCTGGCCAGCCTCTGTGCTGCTTGCCCAGTTAGTGCTTATTCAAAATTTCCTCAGAAGTCAAGTATGAACACACTTAAGTTTTTCTTTTTAATTTGATATTTAATAAGAGAAAATATTTCGTCTACATAATATATATATATATATATTTTTAATGTTGAAGTTTTTTAAAGTTCATATAAAATACGAAATTATGTAAAAAAAGACATTTTTGTGAATACGGCATCGTATGAAAGCACTTGTACATAAATTTTATAAAGTTTTTTTTTTTTTTTTTTTTTTACTCATCATGACCTAAAATTATTTTATACAATTTTTACAACATATATTTTGTTTTACATTTTCGGCTCATTAATAATACAATATATATTTGTTTTAGATTTGCAAAATATTATTGCATGTACGCAACGATCAGCCTCAGTAAAATAATTACAGAGGCAAAGAACACTACTAAAAATTATTATGGCAAGCAATTTACATCAAAAACCATTGCAAAATATAACTGCGACGAAAAAACAGTTCGCATCAAATTTCACAAAAAAAAATAATTACAGTGAATCTAGAACATCCCTGAAAACTCGCCTCAAAATATCTTTCACGCAAGTTATTAAAACTGGTGACTCAGTATTAAGCGGGATAGGCCCTCTGACCGTGTCTGGCGTATCATATGAGGGAGTCTCTTTACCTTCATCAAAAGGAACCTCCATGGAATATATTTCTTTCTTCTTATAACTACAGGTCTCTAGTTCTATGGTGGATTGTGTATCCACGTAGAAGTCTCGTTATGTGCTGCAGGCGCAGCAGACATTTCTTCCTCGCCACTATTCTGTTGTTTCTTGGCGAAAGGAGTGCAAGACAAAGGTGTTTCTTTTCTCATGTAGAAAAACTACACAGTTTCATACGTAGAATATGACACCATTTCTTGACAGTGTTCAAACTTTTATGGCTAATGGGCTAGCATATACTGCCACATAGTATCGCATTCTTCCGTGTGTGTAGCCATACGTTCACCATTGTGGAAAGCAAATGTAACAGTGCCATCACCAGGTTGAACCTCGGAGTAGCTGCTTGAAGGATAAAACCGAGCCATGGTACCGACTGTCGCTTCCAAACTGATCTGCTTCGCGCTCCGCACGCTTACCTTGTTTAAAAATGCGACGTAACTCGTGCAGATTTGTTTTACTTCACAATCTTCTTTACCGTTTCCAGTTAATTAAACCAGGGCACTTATGGTCTCGCAAAATATTATCATTGTGATTTTTTTTAAAGCCGTTTTAAGTATAAACAATTCGTTTCTTTCAGTTTTTTAATTATTACTATATGTGGAGGCAGCTGGTATTTCTTAGCTAGGATTCATCTACGCCTCGTCGTCGTTGAGTAATAGCATGGAAGGTAATATTTTGACCGTTTTCTTCTTTCTCGAGCTTGCAGGTTCTGTACCGTCGTTCTTAGGTATTCTGCGTGCAGATGGTTTCACATCCTCGATGGCTGGGGACGGCAAACATGTAGGTATACATTCCGGCGCATGCAGTAATATTTTACAATCTTGAATTTTTGCAAATACAATAACCTCTTCAGGGGAACACTGCATACTTAGTTTCTGCTCGCGTGTAGTAAACGCAGCACTGTCCATAATATGCACAGTCCACTATCTGTTCGCTGGGTTCACAGAAAACTTGTTCGTGAGTATAGAACTTATGAAAATTGCCATCACATTCTTCCATGTAGGTTCGCAGCAAGGTGCCAGACCAGTAGGCATAGGTGACNGAAAACTTGTTAGTGAGTATAGAACTTATGAAAATTGCCATCACATTCTTCCATGTAGGTTCGCAGCAAGCTGCCAGACCAGTAGGCATAGGTGACCCTTCTTAAGCCGGGCTCGGTGCTGATATAGTGATTTGCAGGATGAAATGTAGACATCTTGTCGTGTCGGCGGTCGGAAGCAAACCGGTTGCAGAACGGCTTGGAGAACTGAGTAATCGTAGGACTCACTTGAAAATATCTCGGAAAGTAAACTCAGTAAACTTGAAATATGGCCACAAAAATCTTGGAAAAATTTGCATTTGCTTCTGCAAATAAGTTAATCTTCAATCGTGTCACACTCAGAGGCCCTGGAAGATGTGTCCTTAGGATCTGAGTTCATAACTGCTGTCAGGCAATTAAAAACACACCACAGCTTTGGTTCTTATATATGGCAAACATCTGGAGTACAAGACGAAATCCACGTAGTTTCACTTGAGTCTACGAGAGTCGTGTGTTGAAATCCATCATCAAAGTGTTTATTCCAGCTAAGTGTTTAGTCCAGTCAGCATCTATTTCTTCTTTCACAATTTCTCCTGATTCGGCATGTATAACGAGAGCATCTTCACTTGCTGGAAGCTCGCTGTTTGGTCTGAGATGATAAATTTCACATATTTCATAATTGTAGCCCTCATGTGAAATGTACCATAACACACCACTTGCACTTTCTCAAAATCCCATACAGGTTTGTAGATAACCCTGCTGCAGCAAACAAGGTAACTCGTGTAGGCACCCACATCTTCTGGCTATAATGAAACGTAGTTGTATGGATGAAACATTCAAACTGTTGTTGAACCTCTCCGTAGCAGGCGACGATGATAACTGGCAGCGGTGATCATCACATTGATGTTGCCAGGAATATTTCACATGTTAGCAGTGAGCACATCATCTACCATGTCGTTTTCTCTCGATTCAAAATGNTGATGTTGCCAGGAATATTTCACATGTTAGCAGTGAGCACATCATCTACCATGTCGTTTTCTCTCGATTCAAAATGGTGGTGTGACATTCTCATTCGCAGTGCTTCCATCATCTTGTAATGTTGAGGCTGTCAGGCCTCTTGAGTTCNAAATGGTGGTGTGACATTCTCATTCGCAGTGCTTCCATCATCTTGTAATGTTGAGGCTGTCAGGCCTCTTGAGTTCATAGCTGATTCTTTGCATAGACCACACTAAACGCAATTTTTTCTCGTTAGTTTGTGTCTTTAAGCAGTTTATAGAATAAGGTAGTTTGCTGTCTGGTCGCAAGTAGTACACTGGACAAATAATGAAACTACAACATACTGGANTATAGAATAAGGTAGTTTGCTGTCTGGTCGCAAGTAGTACACTGGACAAATAATGAAACTACAACATACTGGAATTCGAATCGTACAACGCCGGTTAAATTGCGTAGGACATCAGATAACTGCAATAAGAATTCGCCATAAAGTTGGGCGCCAATTTAACGCCAGTTGACTGGGTGGTGTTGGGTTAATGGGAGTTTTGAGAGGCGGTGAGAAACATTGTTAGGTGGGTTTGAAGTTGGATACCCGAATATGTGCCAGACACCATCAGCAGGCGGTGTAGATTGCTGCTACTTGTTATGAAGATCTCAGGGTTCGGCGGGCCGTTCGCCTGGACGTGCGCAGTCAAATTATTAGATGAGCCCCTCTGGCAAGGAAAACGAAGAGTTCCCTAGGCCTGATAATTACGTCATAATGAAGTGTGCCTATTCAGGCTGACACACAAGCATTTTACTGATAAAAAAACTCGGTGTTGAGCCTGCTGGTTATTAAGGTAGATTACATGAAATTACGGTGAAAGTGGGTTGTAGGGGNAAAACTCGGTGTTGAGCCTGCTGGTTATTAAGGTAGATTACATGAAATTACGGTGAAAGTGGGTTGTAGGGGACCCGAACCCCTATATGCCCGAAGGCAGTGCTTGAAAAGAAACACATAGAACCTGAAAACTTGTGGTTATTATTTGTGAACAAATCTTTTTATCACTCTAGGTGAAAACTTTACACTGATTCTGGCCTGCGGACAGCCAGATAGGCAAATCTGCTAAGGACCCAGATTTGCATAACAATGAATTACTGATGTGTTAAGCTTGCCCGGGTGATGCTATTCCCAGAGAAGGAGTGGCATTTCTGGGTGCAGAAAAGAACAGGTTCCAGTCAGTTACATCAGACTATTGCAGCTAAAGATGATTGGCGCGAAAACGTGAAAGCAGCCAGAACACGATGCAGCATGTGCCGACCCTTTGAGACACTTGACGGCGACTGTCTCTGGCGAGCTCGCGAGGCGTGAACTGTGGCGGTACATGGTTTGCCCTTAACTANGGCGTGAACTGTGGCGGTACATGGTTTGCCCTTAACTACTTTCTGTTGAACTTAAACACTTGCACAACTAAATGGTCATGATCCCTTGCATAAAACATGAATTAGTAAATACATAGTATTACACTGCACATGAACAAATACAATTTAAATGTGGATGGAATGAAATAAGGGTGAAACAACTAAGGTGAATAATACTTGAATTTTCAAATAAACATTATGAAAGAACTGAAATGTGTATAGGGGCGTCTTTGAGCATTCACATACAGGGATTGTCTTCCTTTTTCTTTTAAATATTCGATCTTAAATTTCCCAATAATTAATGTGTGCCAAGACTGTCATAATGCCTTATGGTCACTAGGAGGAGGGGGGTATGACGTTCCACAGCACTACTCTGCACTCTCCTGCTCTCTCAATACGGTGGATGTATGGCATGGCAAACAGTCTGGAGGGAAGAATACTGGCCTACATCAAACGCCCCCCTAATGCTGAGACAGTTTGTAACTGCCCATATTCAAGTGCCGCAGGGATAGGCTGTGCTCCCAAGACGTCNACATGGTGAAATCACTGCAGGTCAGGCACGCCCGTGCTGGGTGACATCCTTAACATGTGCGGCGGGGATCGGCAAGCTGATTTACTTGCTGCTCTCGCTGGCACCGTCACTGCTCCTGCTTTTACTGCTGCCGCTCCAGTGACCCCACTGCCGTCGCTAGCGACACTGGTGGGTAATGACCAAATGTGTTTAATCACCTAGTGGTGACCACTCCACTGGCGGTGGCATCCTGCTCTTGCACTGCCCCAGTGTATAACCCCCTCACCAGTGGTGGACACCTCCAGTTACCATCCTAACTCCATCGACAGTGCATCAGGAGGTCCCAGGGTGTCACCTGTTGTGGGCTAGATAAGGGAGTGGAGGCCCCTGTCGTGGTAGGCGCCTCAACTACAAGCATCTTGATGCGGGCAGGTCATTGTACTGCTTTCTCTTGCTAATGCTGGTGGTATGCCTGGGATGGCATTGGCACAAGGACAGCGATGCTGTGTTGCACCATGCCATCAATGATGATAGGGATCCCATCTACGATCCCTGAAAGGCGCCTGGACACTGGGCGTTGTCGGGCTTGTGGGCTCTTCTAGATGCTGCTCCGAAGGAGGTGCTGATGCATCTTCCTCATGCATGGGTGGTCGGCGGACCTCGACATCGGGGTCGCAGTCATGGGGCACCGGGGCCCCTGGTGCGGCATCGTTGTCGGCTTCACCTGGTGTTAGGCACAGGTCATCCCGGTGCACCTTGACAGTCTTTCTGCCAAGCTGGACCAGGTAGGTGGTTGGTCCAATGGCTCCATTTTGCCACAAAGCCCACGCAGATGTCTCTGAGGGCTGCCGGTTCACATGGATGAAGACATGCTGAACAGGTCATAGTCGAGGTGGTGGTCGCATGGTGGTCGGAAGCCACCAAGAGATGTAACCTCGCTGGTGTGTGCATAACTCTTGGTGCTCCCTCTCATGAAGTTCATGTCGGGTATCTTTGCTGACTGGGTCACCACTGTCTTCAGACTGTGGGAAGTCAAACTCACCAGGCAGGGTGAGGTTGTTGCCCAGCAGGGCGTCGCAGTTGACTTGCCAGTGCCGGCATTGATGCGCTGACGGAGGGAGAAGTAGATGGCAGGCAGATGGTCGGCCCAGGTGGTGTGCTGGTCGCCCACAAGTAACCGCAGCTGTGTCATTAGCTCCTGGTTGCAGTGCTACTTGGGGTTAGCATGTGGGTGGTATATAGCGATCTTCAGGTGTCGCACTTCCCAATAATAACAAAATTCGTGCCACTTCATGCCTGTGAATTGTGTGACATTATCGGTAAGCAGGTTCTGCAGATATCCCTATCTGGGGAAGAAGTCTGTCTGCAGGACCTTGACAACACTTGTGGCTTGTGTGCCAGTGACATGATTTGCCTCGACCAACCTGAAGAAATATTTGGTAACCACCACAATGAATATCTTCATCCCTGAGGACGAGCCAGAGATGCTGTCTCGAAGGGCTTAGTGGGCAGTCGGGTGTGTTGTTTAACATCGTAACTCGCTTTTCTTTGAATTGGTTGCACTTAACAAACTGTTGCAGGTACCTGCAGGTGTGCATGGTTAGTCTGAGCCAAAAGAAATGTTTACGCACATTGCGAATTGTTTTCTGAGCCCCCAGGTGTCCTGATATGTTGTTATCGCGCGTGCGTCTCACTATGTGCTCTCTAACACTGGGGGGAACAAACTGTCTCTAAATGTCATGGTTACTAGGTGAACATATTCCTAAATGGCCACCTATTACATGCCAACACTTGACAGTTCGCTCTGTGCAACTCTCTTTCTGCTCGCGAGTGAGTGAGCACACCAGCTGTGCTTGAACCACATCATGGTATGAGTCATGTACAGTAAGATTATTGTTGTTGGCATTTATCTGGTGATGGGTATACCTCACTCAGTGGTTCCCATGTAGTTGGTGGTAAAATCTCCTCCCACTCTGCATCATTCTGCATGATGACATTGGCGCATTGTGACATGGACAGTGTGTCTGCTTGCTGGTTTTCGCTTCCTGGGACATGCTACACAACAAAACAGTAAGCATGAAGAATGTATGCCCACTGTCAGCTTGCTACATGCCTCACACATGTGTGGAGCCAGACTAAGCAGCGGTTGTCGGTGCGAAGTGTGAAGCACTGGTACTCCAAGTACGCATGGCACTTCTTGATGGACCATACCATGGCTAAGCATTGTCGTTCTTTGATATCGTACCTCTGCTCAATTGGTCTGAACTTGGCACAAGTGAACTCGATGACATTATGTTCGCCATTGTCACCACACTGGTAGAGCACTGCACTGAGTCCTTCTTGGCTGGCATCGGTCAGCAGGTAGAGGTGTTTTGTGGCATTGTACTTTGCCAAGGTCGGGCATGCTTGGAAACGTCGCTTTATTTGTTTGAAGGCATCATTATCAGGTCCTTCCCATTAAAACTACCACAGGGTTTACAGAAGGTCTGTGAGTGGTGCATTGATGATGGCAAAGTCCTGGATGTGCTCCTGGAGTCAGTTTATTAGCCCAAAGAACTTTCGGGGTTGCTAGCACATACATGGTAGTGAGTACTCGTCAATCATCGACATTTGTTCGAGTTTGGGTTTGTTGCTTTTCTCATCGACGACATGCCCCAGGAAGTCGATGCTGGTTTTTCCGAGGTGGTATTTTGCAGCTGCGCATGTGAGGCTGTTGAAGACCAATCTCTGGAGTACAAGTGACAGGTGGTGTAAGTGCTCCTCGCAACTAGCCGACCATATCNTCCTCGCAACTAGCTGACCATATAATGTCTAGTTAGGCGAGTGTGAAATCGCTGATGAGGCCATCCAACACTTTGACCATCATCGCCTGGAAGGTGGCTGGTGCACACTTGTTTCCGAACATCAAAACACAGAACTGAAAATGCCTTCAGTCGGGGCCATGAAAGATGTCTTGCCATGGTCTTCGAGCTTGAAAGGGGGTGGCAAATAGCTGCTCTTGAGGTCAAGAGATTACATGATCTTGGCTTGGCCTAAGTTCCTCAGGCCATCTTTGATGCTGATGTATGGTGGTAAAATACTACTTGTCACATCGTTCACTGCCCAAAAATCTATAAAAACCTCCACACATCGCCTTTTTTAGGTGCCAGTGTTATGGAAGAGTGGATGTCGCTGTTTGTTTTTTCAATAACACCATCATTCAACATTTCTTTAAGTTGTTGTTTAAAAATTTTTCATCGGTACTGAAAATAACTACGTGGTGAAGTGTATATAGGCTTTCTTGCACTAGTGGTATGGCATGCTCAGTTACTGTGGTTCGACTAAGGGCAACGTGTGCTGTAAACACGTCTCGGAACTCGTCAAGGAGCCGCTGAAGATGCCTGGTATGCGGGCAGTACGTTGTTGTCAAAGTCTGCTAGTGAAATGGCTGGTACTGTATCGGCTGGTCGACGGTCAAGATTATATACTGTGCCTCGCTCCTTCAGGCCGAAATGGATGCGACGTGCTGCGGGTTCAACATGGCATTTTGTTCAGTTAACCATGATACACCAAGGATGGCATCTTCCCTAATGTCAAGGGAAACAACTGCATAGGATATTGTTTCTAGGTCACATATGCGAACTGTCACTGTGGCTTGACCTAGTGCAATTCTGGTGTGCTTATTTGAGGCTAAACGAATTGTGTGAGCAGCTGGAGTGATATCTGTAGGATTCACAAAACTAGTATGTATGAAAATATGTGAGGCAGGAGTGTCTATTAATGTGTGGCAATGATGACTTCTAATGAACACTAAAATGCGGATTATCTTTGAATGACTGTTACTAGCCTTGTTAATTATTTCTTGTTGCTGTGTCAAGTTGGTAATATTGTACGGGATTGTGGTGTCGGGAACATTTGGCTCCCTTATCCCTGATTCCCGTTTCCCGAATTGCTGCTTGCATGGATGTTTTTTTATTGATGTGGGGGTTGTTAGGGCATGTACTGTGCCAATGGTATTCCTGACCGTCACAAATAGAGCATCGAGTTGGTGGTGGTTGGTTTCTATCCCACTACACATTTTTGTTTTGTGCACTTTATTTTCCACTATTGTTTTTGTTGTCACTTGCAGCAGTAATATTTGTTGCAANGTTAGGGCATGTACTGTGCCAATGGTATTCCTGACCGTCACAAATAGAGCATCGAGTTGGTGGTGGTTGGTTTCTATCCCACTACACATTTTTGTTTTGTGCACTTTATTTTCCACTATTGTTTTTGTTGTCACTTGCAGCAGTAATATTTGCTGCACTGTTTCCTGTAGTGGAATTTTTGTCCCATTGTTCACCAAAATAAAGTATTTTAGCACTGTTTTACAATACGTCATTTTCCTTCACACTGACATGTCGTTGCGCATGGCTCCATCGTGCGGCACACATTTCCCAATCGCGGCACAGCTGACACTTATTTTGCTGCAAGAGTATTGTGGCTTGCATGAGTTCATCGAGCCTGCTATTAACCAATGGTACCAATGCGATACAGTTGTCTGGGCGCACTGTTTCTGCCACCACTTCAAGCACTTCGCGCTCGGGCAGNCGGGCATGTGTGGGGGGGGGGGGAACATCTGATAAAATGTATTTTTCTGGTGATAAATGTGATTAGTTCTTCTGTTGCCTGTTGCCCTTCTAATGTAAGTTTGCTTTGCTCTTGAAGTGATGTGAATGCTCCTCCTAAGTGGCACTGGTATGCATGGAGGAACTCCTCTGTAGACTGTAGTAATTAATAGATTGCCACCAGGAATGCACTTCTCCGGAGAGTTGTGCTCCAACACAGCTAGACCACTCCTCCACACATACCCAATAACATTGCAGGCATGCTGTACAGTCACTCAGAAACGCAGATAGGTCCTCTGAATGTGATCCCGCAAAGGTGGGTAGCGATTGGAATCGCGGGGGCGTGGTAACACTGGTTGGTCCAGGTGCAAGGGTTGGGATGTCTGTAGTAGCTTGGTGTTGCCTTCTGCTACCTTGTGGCCACATGCTCGCAGCTTGTGGAACAAAGTTTGGCATGGGAAGTTGTCACCAGACTTGATTGCGGAAATTGTGGTTCATCTGAGGGGAAAGGCAGGCATGGGAATGTAGGTGGCGAGTGAGAGTATGTTAGGGAGAAGAAAAGGAGAAAATTTAGAAAACTTTAAAACCCACTCAGCCAAATGGCCATCCAAGGCGGTGTCATTATACAATACATCAATCATATTTCACACAAAACAATTTATGAGGCTTGGAAATAGAAATTAAGAAGAAGAAATGGTTACATACTTTTTACGTTATAGAGTTAAAAACGGTGCCTCTGACTAAACCCTTACCACCACAACCCTGCCGCCCATAGGAGACATAGGGCTTGGTACGCGAATGTATTCTTGTACTTGATCTTGTGGCGTATCGGTGTTCGTGTGTGTTTTGTGTGTTGTTTATATCGTTAGTTTTATTGTTTATGTGTGTACTGTCTGAGTAGGGTGCGTGAGTGAGCTCTGTCTTCTTCCTGCCACCACCGCCCCCCACCCAAGGTATTGTTTTCTAAGTTCCTGTCCCGGGGCAGACAGCCCCCCAGCCCCGCCCGTCACCACCGCCTAGACCATCCGGTAGCTAGCGTACTAGCTTTTCAGCCTGTCCACTCAGCCACCATTGGCCGACGCAGGACGGAGCCGACAGTCCGTCCGCCCCCGAGCCATCACCAGTACTGTTTCCGATTAAATTTCGCGATTGGTTATGTATTTAATTTTGAATTTAAATTTATATTTATGGCACTGTTTTTAACTTTTGAAATATTATGCACATTTTGAATTTTGAAATTTTTGAAATCTATTAAAATTTTTCGTATCTANGTGCTGATGCATCTTCCTCATGCATGGGTGGTCGGCGGACCTCGACATCGGGGTCGCAGTCATGGGGCACCGGGGCACCTGGTGCGGCATCGTTGTCGGTTTCACCTGGTGTTAGGCACAGGTCATCCCGGTGCACCTTGACAGTCTTTCTGCCAAGCTGGACCAGGTAGGTGGTTGGTCCGATGGCTCCATTTTGCCACAAAGCCCATGCAGATGTCTCTGAGGGCTGCAGGTTCACATGGATGAAGACATGCTGAACAGGTCATAGTCGAGGTGGTGGTCACATGGTGGTCGGAAGCCACTAAGAGATGTAAACTCGCTGGTGTGTGCATAACTCTTGGTGCTCCCTCTCATGAAGTTCATGTCGGGTATCTTTGCTGACTGGGTCACCACTGTCTTCAGACTGTGGGAAGTCAAACTCACCAGGCAGGGTGAGGTTGTTGCCCAGCAGGGCGTCGCAGTTGACTTGCCAGTGCCGGCATTGATGCGCTGACGGAGGGAGAAGTAGATGGCCGGCAGATCGTCGGCCCAGGTGGTGTGCTGGTCGCCCACAAGTAACCGCAGCTGTGTCATTAGCTCCTGGTTGCAGTGCTACTTGGGGTTAGCATGTGGGTGGTATATAGCGATCTTCAGGTGTCGCACTTCCCAATAATAACAAAATTCGGGCCACTTCATGCCTGTGAATTGTGTGACATTATCGGTAAGCAGGTTCTGCAGATATCCCTACCTGGGGAAGAAGTCTGACTGCAGGACTTTGACCACACTTGTGGCTTGTGTGCCAGTGACATGATTTGCCTCGACCAACCTGAAGAAATATTCGGTAACCACCACAATGAATATCTTCATCCCTGAGGACGAGCCAGAGATGCTGTCTCGAAGGGCTTAGTGGGCAGTCGGGTGTGTTGTTTAACGTCGTAACTCGCTTTTCTTTGAATTGGTTGCACTTAACAAACTGTTGCAGGTACCTGCTGGTGTGCATGGTTAGTCTGTGCCAAAAGAAATGTTTACGCACATTGCGAATTGTTTTCTCAGCCCCCAGGTGTCCTGATATGTTGTTATCGTGTGTGCGTCTCACTACATGCTCTCTAACACAAGGGGGAACAAACTGTCTCTACATGTCATGGTTACTAGGTGAACATATTCCTAAATAGCCACCTATTACATGCCAACACTTGACAGTTCGCTCTGTGCAACTCTCTTTCTGCTCGCGAGTGAGTGAGCACACCAGCTGTGCTTGAACCACATCATGGTATGAGTCATGTACAGTAAGATTATTGTTGTTGGCATTTATCTGGTGATGGGTA
Organism: Clitarchus hookeri; assembly: GCA_002778355.1. Taxonomy (NCBI): domain Eukaryota; kingdom Metazoa; phylum Arthropoda; class Insecta; order Phasmatodea; family Phasmatidae; genus Clitarchus; species Clitarchus hookeri. The sequence goes on along the minus strand of NQII01000840.1, from coordinate 323,090 downwards.
TACCTCACTCAGTGGTTCCCATGTAGTTGGTGGTAAAATCTCCTCCCACTCTGCATCATTCTGCATGATGACATTGGCGCATTGTGACATGGACAGTGTGTCTGCTTGCTGGTTTTCGCTTCCTGGGACATGCTACACAACAAAACAGTAAGCATGAAGAATGTATGCCCACTGTCAGCTTGCTACATGCCTCACACATGTGTGGAGCCAGACTAAGCAGCGGTTGTCGTGCGAAGTGTGAAGCACTGGTACTCCAAGTACGCATGGCACTTCTTGATGGACCATACCATGGCTAAGCATTCTCGTTCTTTGATATCGTACCTCTGCTCAGTTGGTCTGAACTTGGCACAAGTGAACTCGATGACATTATGTTCGCCATTGTCACCACACTGGTAGAGCACTGCACTGAGTCCTTCTTGGGCATCGGTCAGCAGGTAGAGGTGTTTTGTGGCATTGTACTTCGCCAAGGTCGGGCATGCTTGGAAACGTGACTTTATTTGTTTGAAGGCATCGTTATCAGGTCCTTCCCATTAAAACTACCACAGGGTTGACAGAAGGTCTGTGAGTGGTGCAGTGATGATGGCAAAGTCCTGGATGTGCTCCTGGAGTCAGTTTATTAGCCCAAAGAACTTTCGGGGTTGCTAGCACANTGATGGCAAAGTCCTGGATGTGCTCCTGGAGTCAGTTTATTAGCCCAAAGAACTTTCGGGGTTGCTAGCACATACACGGTAGTGAGTACTCGTCAATCATCGACATTTGTTCGAGTTTGGGTTTGTTGCTTTTCTCATCGACGACATGCCCCAGGAAGTCGATGCTGGTTTTTCCGAGGTGGTATTTTGCAGCTGCGCATGTGAGGGTGTTGAAGACCAATCTCTGGAGTACAAGTGACAGGTGGTGTAAGTGCTCCTCGCAACTAGCTGACCATATAATGTCTAGTTAGGCGAGTGTGAAATCGCTGATGAGGCCATCCAACACTTTGACCATCATCGCCTGGAAGGTGGCTGGTGCACACTTAATTCCGAACATCAAAACACAGAACTGAAAATGCCTTCAGTCGGGGCCATGAAAGATGTCTTGCCATGGTCTTCGAGCTTGAAAGGGAGTTGCCAATAGCTGCTCTTGAGGTCAAGAGATTACATGATCTTGGCTTGGCCTAAGTTCCTCATGCCATCTTTGATGCTGATATATGGTGGTAAAATACTACTTGTCACATCGTTCACTGCCCAAAAATCTATAAAAACCCCCACACATCGCCTTTTTTAGGTGCCAGTGTTATGGAGGAGTGGATGTCGCTGTTTGTTTTTTCAATAACACCATCATTCAACATTTCTTTAAGTTGTTGTTTAAAAATTTTTCATCGGTACTGAAAATAACTACGTGGTGAAGTGTATATAGGCTTTCTTGCACTAGTGGTATGGCATGCTCAGTTACTGTGGTTCGACTAAGGGCAACGTGTGCTGTAAACACGTCTCGGAACTCGTCAAGGAGCCGCTGAAGATGCCTGGTATGCGGGCAGTACGTTGTTGTCAAAGTCTGCTAGTGAAATGGCTGGTACTGTATCGGCTGGTCGACGGTCAAGATTATATACTGTGCCTCGCTCCTTCAGGCCGAAATGGATGCGACGTGCTGCGGGTTCAACATGGCATTTTGTTCAGTTAACCATGATACACCAAGGATGGCATCTTCCCTAATGTCAAGGGAAACAACTGCATAGGATATTGTTTCTAGGTCACATATGCGAACTGTCACTGTGGCTTGACCTAGTGCAATTCTGGTGTGCTTATTTGAGGCTAAACGAATTATGTGAGCAGCTGGAGTGATATCTGTAGGATTCACAAAACTAGTATGTATGAAAATATGTGAGGCAGGAGTGTCTATTAATGTGTGGCAATGATGACTTCTAATGAACACTAAAATGCGGATTATCTTTGAATGACTGTTACTAGCCTTGTTAATTATTTCTTGTTGCTGTGTCAAGTTGGTAATATTGTACGGGATTGTGGTGTCGGGAACATTTGGCTCCCTTATCCCTGATTCCCGTTTCCCGAATTGCTGCTTGCATGGATGTTTTTT
>NQII01000840.1:291000-303476 GCA_002778355.1 Clitarchus hookeri | reverse complement strand
GTTGCCTGGTCTGACGAGTCTCGTTTCCAATTGTATCGGGTGGATGGAAGTGTATGGGTATGGAGACAGCCTAGCCTCATGAATCCATGGCTCCTACATGTCAACAGGGGACTTTTCAAGCTGAAGGAGGCTCTGTCATGGTATGGGGCGTGTGCAGTTGGCGTGAAATGGGACCTCTGATACGTCTAGATACGACTCTGACAGGTGACAAATACGTAAGCATCCTGTCCGATCACCTGCACCCATTCATGTCCATTTTGCATTCCGATGGACGTGGACAGTTCCAGCAGGACAATGCGACACCCCTTACGTCGACAGTTGCTACCGAGTGGCTCCAGGTACACTCTTCTGACTTATGACAATTCCATGGGCCACCTAAATCACCATACATGAACATTATTGAGCATATCTGGGATGCCTTGCAGAGTGCTGTTCAGAAGAGATCTCCACCGCCTCGCACTCATATCAATTTTTGGAATACCCTGCAGGATTCATGATGTGAATTGCCTCCTGCATACTTTCAGGTATTATTCGAGTCCATGCCACGTCGTCTTGCGGCACTTCTGCGTGCACGCGGGGGCTCTACACGATATTAGAAAGGTGTACCAGTTTTTTTTTTGCTCTTCATTGTACATGCGACCTTGATAATCAGTTTGACTTTTTGGTTGGCAGGAGTTTTTTGTAAGGATGGTCGGTATTTATGGGTGGTGTGGTGTGTCTAGTCATTTACTTGGTCTGTCTTGTTATCAGGTCCTGTGGTTGGCTCGATGTAGCATATAAGACCAATTTAAAGTGCAGGCAGGACATTAATATAAGAAATATAATTTTGTTGTCGGGCTTAAGATAAATAATTTTGGTAATTATTAAGTTTAGAGGCATTTCTGAAAAACAAAAAAAAAATTCAAAATTATGATATATTTCTACTCTACTAATCACGTAGAACACGAATATACTATGGGCGTAGCTTTAAAATAAGAACAACATATTTAAAAAAATTGCTAAATGAGCAGTATAGCCAGTTTGTTTACGTTTCTGAACTAAACGTCCTAGACCAACAAAAGTTGCATTAATGGGTTCTGCACAGCTTAACTTGTTCATATTCAAGAGGGCGTAATGTTAAAATAAGTAGAACATATTTAAAAAACTTGCCAAATATGTTTGTTTACGTCTATTAACGTCAGAGGAATTATACCAGCCCCCTACCTAGGTGAGTCAATTTACATCCTTTTGGTATGTTTTACGGTTCCTTGAAATCCCTACAATCCTACAATCGTAGTTTAGTGTAAAACCCAAACATCCTAGGTTAGTGTAAAACCCTACAATCCTAGGTCAGTTTAAAAATGTAAAATAGTGATTCACCCATCGTGGGGTTAGGTTCTGTTAGGTTAGGTGGGCACATATTACAGAATTAGTCGTACGTTAATGCCCCTAGTATATTCGTGTTCTACATGATTGGTAGAGTGGAAATATATCATAATTTTGAATTTTTTTTGTGTTATTCAGAAAAGCCCCTAAACTTAATAATTACCATAAATTTGAATTATTTGTTCCCATATACCTAACTTTTCCCTCCAATAACAATATACATATTCAAAAAGAAGGTTCTTAACTATATTTTAGAACTAAATATGGAAAACACATTATAAACATTTACGATAAGACTCCCAATTACATGTAGCAGCAAAAAAAAAAGCCTTAAAACCATATGTAGGTTTTGAAATCAATTATATTACAAAAATTGTTACATATATTCAAATTTAGTGAAAAATCTGAAGTCGCTTATTAGAACGCACGAACTCCATCCTGGTAATGAGTGGGGCAGATGGTTAGGGCCATCCATCGCCATCAAACTTGTTCCACATCGTAAAGGTGCCAACACATATCCCTTATTTGCAGCTATCTCCATGGATGCATTCAATTCTTGCGAGGTGGGAGCAGTCATGAAGGTGTCGTAGAAATGGTGGTACGATGTAAAATGCATGGGCTGTTGGTTTTCATTGATAATTATGACTGCGATATCGTAAGCATATTGGTCCATGGTTTATTCCAGTGAACAGCGGTAGAATAAACAAGTGATATGGTTTAGTCTAATGGAGCATACAGGTAGACCTGTAGAGCAGGTGAATGGCCTTGGCTGGTGGCCATCTTGGATGTAGGTGACCTTGTCCTTGAGCTGAGGCGACTGTAACTTTTAGACAGGATGACCTTGGCAAACCTTTAGGCTCAGAATTGCGATAAAGTGAAAATTAAATAAATTTCTAACAAATTGTAAACATCGTAAAAATCTAAATTTTAAATAAATAATAACATTTTGGAACATTAAAAAAAAATTTTAAAACAAACATGTAAGAGTTTTATGGTTCGATGTTCCTAAATATGGCGGATAACACATCCTCCCAGCACGACGAACAGCCCACGACTGACCCCCAACATCACACACTCCAATATAAATTGTCTTTTTAATCGGCCCCTCAACGCCCACCCTAAACCCTCTGTAACATGTACAACGATTTGGACGAGCTGCTGACCATATTTCGAGGACGTCACCGTAAACTTACTAAACCAATTCGATTTTATCCTTCCTGCATTCGTATAAAAAATAAATAATGCTTCACAATATCCAGGGATTCTACATACCAGACTCGTTTACGATCAAGCAAATTTCCATCCCGTACAGCGATGAAGACGGAAGTAAATGTTTAAAATATGTATTTTGCACACTTTCAAATATATTGTAATAGTAATATTTGGGGTTACGTAATAATTTGTGTTTCTTTTATTCGGATGTACGGCTTTAGTTAGACATGGCTAGTGGAGCCTCAATTTCAGGTAGTTCTTTGTCAGGATGTGTTGACAGGGGAAGATTATTCACTGTTTAGTTAAGCAGCTTCCCACTCTTTTTAGAATCAATCTACTATTCTGGCGAATGTAGAACTGTTGTTTACGCTAATTGCATTGCCCATTTCTGCGGGTGGGTTTTGAGTTCCACATTTGAGCACATGTGCCACGCATGTGTGACACGCATGTGTGGGTTAGGCGTGATGACGAGCGAATNTTGAGTTCCACATTTGAGCACATGTGCCACGCATGTGTGACACGCATGTGTGGGTTAGGCGTGATGACGAGCGAATTTCCTTCCTCGCATCTGTGTGCGCTCTGCAGCATTCGTTCGATTTTTCCTCGAACTGTCAGCTGTAGGGTAACAAGAAAAACATCGAGATAATTATTTGTATTATCGCGACATGTGTGCGCGAGCTTATAAATAATTATACCCGGTGAAGGGGAAAGAGAAAACGAATTATTAGCGAGGAGAGCAGGCAGTATGTGAGAAGATGGCTGCACGAGGACAGGTATGTTCTAGACAAGAGGCGGATAAATATTTACTTCTGTTTAGATAAGTAACATTAACTTTCCTGTTATGTAAATATAATTAAATAGTAAACGTTCTGGGCCAGCACAACAGGTACTTAAATATAGTGTCCTTTAGAAATATTTGAGACATGTTGTGTCCCTTACTCGCTCGTGTACTAATTATGTTCTGACTACGAGTTTTGTTAAATAGGTACTATATGCAAGTATAAATAATCTTGGTAAAGTTATCAGAATTTACAGTAAAGGTTTGTCCATGTACTGCGTGGCATATAGTCGATTCTATTTTGGTATGTATTTGTGTTTGCATCTCGACCATGACTATCTTCCCTCTTTTTCATAAGTTTGGTTTGTCAGCTAACGATTTAAATAGAGGCATTTCTGTAACTTTAAACATGTTTGGTTGTTATGATTACTTTTATTAAAAGGGTTATTGTATTTAATTATGAACGTAACATTTAATATAATTTTTATTTACTTCGGTAGATAGCTTCAACTCCCCCTTCACCTTTAATGAGATATTACTTTTACTATTGTTGGCCTTCCACAAACACCCCCCCCCCCCTTTTTCAAATTCACCTCACGGGGAAATTCTTTAAACATTGGAGCTATAAGCTTTAGCGTGATCTACCTTTAGGGAGAGAAATGCATTAAGAGTTCAGCAAACCCCATCCCACCCCCATATGTGTGATAAATATTTGTTAGCTGTCACCATGTAACTGTTTCTGGTGTGGTTTGCTGTGGTTGTTAACAGAAAAACACTGCTAAATTTATTGTTTGATGTTTCGGTTTGTCTGTAGCAGCTGACAGCTCGGCATGACTTGTGAGCAGATAGACAGTGGTGTGATTTTAGAGGCGTTAATTAATTATGTTAAGGTGTTTTTTTATTGGCTTGGCTGGTTTGCTTAAATAGAACTATAAATATTTCNGAGGCGTTAATTAATTATGTTAAGGTGTTTTTTTATTGGCTTGGCTGGTTTGCTTAAATAGAACTATAAATATTTCAGTATTTATATTATTTGTCAAGACTTGCACATGCTTTTGTAATTACTAATGTATTAAATTATTAATTCAGGCCTTGTTGGTGATTTGTTTATTAATTGTGACTAATCATGTAATATATTAAAAGGTTATTTACTTAAGGTTTACCGGGAGCAAGCTGTTCTTTAGAAATCGCCAAATTGCCGTACATGGAAAGGAATGAGGAATGTATTGTGTGTCAGCGAGGGGGGAAAAAAGCAGTTTTGCTGATGTGTCGTAATGGGATAAGAAATGCGTGAGGTGGCAGAGTGATCCAGTGAAGACGTTGCAGATTGATGGCTGTGGCAGTGGCTCAAAGTCTCAAGGTCGCATGTGTGCCACTGGGTCAGCTGACAGCTGACGTGTAAGATGCTCCGAGACTAGCGGGTAAATATGCGTACGAACTGTCTCCATAAGAACCACTGTGTTTGTGTGTTGGGTGTCTCGTTAGTAAAAGTTGTGAGACAGCACAACATGAAGTCTACTTTGTTCTCTCCTCTTCACTGGATGATAAATGAAAGGAGACGAGCCCAACGCTTATTGGATATCACCCCAAGGGTGAAAGGTGTCTCAACAACACAGCCTCTCCTAGGATGCTATAGCTCTTACGAGTAAACAAACAAAACATTAAGTATACATATATATACAGCCACACATTCGAATCACATTATTATGACCACATGCTAGAAATGCCATCTGCCGCGTGGCTGGTGAAGCGGGTACATGATGATACCGACAAGCTGGCTGTACCCAGTGCACTTTCTACTGCCATGGGTAAGGGAAGCAATTCAACCTAGTTGAAAAAAAAGGATGATCATCGGCTTTTGGGCCAAGGGGGGCAGCATTTCGGAAACAGCGATGCTTGTGAACTGCCCACGTGCCTCTGTGGTAACGGTGAATCGTGAATGGACGAATGGCACAATTGGGAATAACCATCGTAGGAACTGCGGAGCTCAATGCGTCATTGATGTCCGAGGTGAACGTCGAAGACGACGGTGCGTGAAGGCCAACCGACAGGCTACAGTGGAACAGCTCACCGTCCAGATGAACCAGGGTTATCCCAACACGTGTGTACCGCAACAGTTCAGCGAACCCTTCTGCGAATGGAACTTCGGAGTAGACGGATGGTGACTGCACCCATTCTAACACAGGTGCATCGACGGAAACGTCTGGAATTTTCTCGACAGTATTGCGACTGAACCGCTGCTGATTGGCGATGCGTAGTCTTCTCTCACGAGTCATGGTTTCAGCTGCATAGAATGGATGGACGTCAGCGTACCCAGCGAGAAACGTTGAAGAACCAATACCCTGCATTCATTGCTGGACGAATACAAGGCGGTGGGGGCAGTGTTATGGTTTGGGAAATGTTGTCGTCGTATTCTCAAGGTCCCATCATCCATATGGAAGGCACTCTTTGATCGATTTGGTTATGAATCCATCCTCAGCGATCACATTCACCCNAGGTCCCATCATCCATATGGAAGGCACTCTTTGATCGATTTGGTTATGAATCCATCCTCAGCGATCACATTCACCCGTACATGATGATTGTCTTTCCTCTGGAGGATGGGATCTTCCAGCACGATTATGCGCCTTGCTACACGGCTACAAGTGTCTGCACATGACTGGAAGTGCACGACCAAGATTTCGTAGTTCTTTCCAGACTCCCAAACAGCCCCGATCTCAATCCAACTGTGGGACAGCCTAGATTTTCGTGTTCGCCGTCTGTCACCTCCGCCACTCACCCTTCAACAGATAGTTGTGGGACGTGCTGCAGACAGCATGGCTCCAGATGTCTGTGGAGACCTATCAGCACCTTACTGAGTCAGCTGCCAGCCTACCTACCAGTGGCAACAGCCAGCACGATTCCCATGTGCGAAAATCCGGGAGCGACCCTGCCGAGAATCGATCAAAGTTCACCTACATGGGAGGCGAGTAGTCTGACCACTGCTTCGTTGCAGCCCCTGGAGTCAATGGAGAACGATCTCATTTTCCTTACCTACTAGCCTGCAACTGAAGGACGCGCTGGAGGGATAGACTGAACGAGTGCTCTACGATCCGAATATTCTCCTGCGTGTTTCATCATCTGAGTTCCTGTCTTATACAAATTTTGGAGAAAGTTGGTGAATCTTTTTTTTTATTATTTGTATGGATAGAGACAGACGACAAACCCATGTATTTAATATGGATTGATGATTGATCATAACATTGGACGAAAGGTTGATTGGAAGATAAGAAGATCGAGAGAAAGATTGTGAGATTGATAGAAAGTTTGCATAAGTGATCGAAAGATTAAGGGAAATTTTGCGAATGATTGATGGAAAGATTGACAGATTGATGTAAAGATTGAAAGATTGATGGAAATATTGAAATATAGATGGAATGATTGCGGAAGACTACTGGAAATATTGCAAAAGATTGATGGAAATATAGCGAAAGATTGATGGAAATATTGTGAAATATAGATGGAAAGATTGACAGATTAATGGAAAGATTGCNTGGAAATATAGCGAAAGATTGATGGAAATATTGTGAAATATAGATGGAAAGATTGACAGATTAATGGAAAGATTGCGAAAGATTGATGGAAAGATTGTGAAATATTGATGGGAAGATATAAAGGTTGATCGAAAGATTGAAATATTGGTTAGTATTGGAGAAGATTGTGGAGCTGATTGCAGAGCTGATTATGGTGCGAGCTGTTCTTACCTGTGAGAACTGCAAAAGATTGATGGAAAGATTGAGGGGAAGATCGGAACATAAAAAGATAAATGGGAAAAATTTAAACATAGATTGAAAGATTAAAATATTATTGGAAAGATTGAGAAATATTTGTGGAAAGATTGCGAAAGATTGATGGAAAGATTGCGAAAATTGATGAAAATAATGCGAATTGTTGATGGAAATATTGCTAAGGATTTATGAGGATAGGTTGCTGATTGGCGAAGATTGTGAAAGATTGATGAAAATATTTTAAGACTAATTGATTTTTAATAAATATTAGTAATATGATTGGACGATTGACGGATTGATGGTCAAAATGAGCACGGAAGTTAAGACTGTTTATTACCCTCATACATTCCAAGTCTCCACAGTGTGCAGTATTGGCATTTCAATTAGCTCTAATTAACCCTATGTTTGTATATGCTGATCCATACCATGATTATAACATACACATGCATGTGGTTGCTATTAATATGATGGGCTTGGTTTAGTCATATATGCATACATGAAAAAAAATCTCAGTATAGTACTTATGCCTACAAAACAGTCGAGGCAGTGAATAATTTTCAGATTCTGTCATTGTGTATTAATCAGTCTTGAAGATAGGGGATTGTAAATGTAGTAATTTAATGAGAGAATTTTGCATTTTTTCCGCAATAGCCTGTGTATAATTTGGGCACAATATATAAAATAAATATATTTTTTTTAAATAAACTGTTTGATTAAATCGGATAATAAATACAGAATTATGATTTGATATACCCTATGCCTAAAAAACGAAGATAGTTACAAGAAACAGACATATTTGTTTAAATAATTACTGGACGTAACTTATGAGCGCCTTGTTCGAAAACNCAAGATAGTTACAAGAAACAGACATATTTGTTTAAATAATTACTGGACGTAACTTATGAGCGCCTTGTTCGAAAACCCAGGTCGATGGTTTCCGAGCACCCCCTGAGTCGAGCCGAAGATTGCCGAGCTCGTCGGNGCGCCTTGTTCGAAAACCCAGGTCGATGGTTTCCGAGCACCCCCTGAGTCGAGCCGAAGATTGCCGAGCTCGTCGGTGTCGAACAGAAGACCGTCAGCCACAGCCATAGACAAAGCCACACAGCTCCCATTTTAAAATACATTGTTTTCGAATGACCATATTTACACTACTTGTCACATTTAATCTGATGTACACATATTGTGTAAATAAATTATTTTAACTATAAATAAAATTTAGCAAATGTATTTATGTCAAAATATCTCTAACGTCGATCCAAGTATTTCCACGCTACGTGTGTCGCAGCCAGCATATGTGCACACATATATTATGTCATTTTAGCACGTTCTCCTCCAAATATATATCGGGAAAGTTCATAGGTTGGATCTCTTTGAAGTAAANTCATTTTAGCACGTTCTCCTCCAAATATATATCGGGAAAGTTCATAGGTTGGATCTCTTTGAAGTAAAATCCACCGACGATGAATTCACCATGTATATCTCTCCAGTTAATACATGAGCGAATACGTGTACTTACAAATTTGTACAGATTTGCAGACCAGTTCTGCCTGTGACCATTTTCGAAAACACTGTGCTTTATAGAGATTCGCACTTGGTCGCCGATTTTAACTTTGGGCTTCAGAAAATCCCTCCTTTTCAGTTCGGAGGACTCAGTTCGAAGCATGGAGTCGTTTCCATGTATTCGGTCTTCATTTGCGTGATAGAGTGAACAGCAAATATATATGCAAACCAGTTTTGTCAGTATATCCAATAAGTTTTTGTTTCCTTCTGCCGTAAAATGTGACCACAGTTTACTTTGAGAATCCTGTGTTATTTTTGGGAGATGCTGGCTTTCAGTACCGAAAACATTCAATAAAACTAGATGCCATGCTTTTTCACAAGGTTATTCATAGTTACATTAAATTATTATTTTCCATTGTCCATGTGAAGATTCTTCGCCATACATCCTTCGTCCAAAAGGTTCGCCATGGATTTCGTGATGTCACTCGCATTTCTCGACTTAGGCTGTCTGGCCCATGCAAACTTGGAAAAAGTGTCAGTTACAGTCAAAATGTAGCTATGGCCTAAAGGCCATGAAAGACTCACGAAACGAAAATGCTTGCATTTTGATAAGGTCGGATGGGTGAGTATCATCCAACCCTTTTATTATTTTTTCTGCATGGGTTATTTATACTGGCATAGTTGAATCGCTTATTGTTAAGAATGCAGAAGTCACATAATTATTTTTGACAAAAATTGAATTTGTGTGTAAATACATTCTTTGACCATTGACCCATCCATTTGTGTTAAAAGGACTGAAGTATATTCCAAAGTAATGGTCAGAAATAAACTTACAATTCAATTATTTGTGTTAAAAAGGTGGAAGTTCTGGACTTTTGCCCGTAACAAAAATTACACTTTAACTTCGTGTTCGATGTAGATAGCCCTGCACAACTTTCGAAGTTGGCAGCCCTGCATATATGTAACATAAATTTATGTGTACTATTTCAGCACTGTTAACTGTTGACTTGTTGGTAATCAAATGCTCCTTGAATCATTGTAACATCGCACTTCTGTTTTGGATCATATCGAAAATATGCGACAGTTCTGATGTAATGCCCAATTTTCAGAAAGGATAAAGGTGAGCAAATCCGAAGTATTTTAAACATGTTGTAATTAATTGAAGGGTTAGATACATGTGAAAATAATATGAGAACCATGCTGGATAATGTTATTTTGGCTAAAATCACTGAAAACGATTGTCGGTTAGTGCAATATTAAATCGTGCTGGTGCTCATTAAATACATTATTGTTTGAGATGGCGGAAAATAGCTTCTATATCACTTCTCTCGAAAACATATAAATGCTATTAATTATTATAAATGATATAATAAATGTTATTTTCATTCGTTTTTAATTATTGTTTTCCTAACAAAATACTTATAAGAATGTTGTTTATTTTCAGGCGAAAGAAGAAATGTTTCAGTGCTGTCATATCTGCAGATAATCAGCTGTTGGTCTTCATTAACTTCTAAAACACATTCTTCAAAGGATAAACAAGACATTTATTTGCAAGACACAATAGATGTAGATGTGAAGAATAGAATGTCGGGCTATGATACACGAAAGGAAGGTAGACATAATTCATTCAAATAACACATAATGGTGGGCTCAACGAGAACAGAGTTATGCACGTCTGAATTCGTTTCTGGCTTTGCTGTGAATGATAAGCACAATTTACGATTACGGGCTATAAAAGTGGAAGGTTAAAGTCCTGTGGATAAACGGGGAAAACATACCAGTTTCACAATATCCCCAATATTAAAATAAAGGTGCAGGTACATATTCAGTCATTTCCTGTAAAGAGAGTCAGTTAAATATTTTAGTTCTGATTTAAATGTAAAGTAACGTACCATTGATTTAAGGTACAGAACCCAGATACTAAAGTCAGGTACAGCTTTTAATTCACCTATTTCAAAGTGACTTTTGTATAGCCACAAATATACTGTTACTGTGTCGGTGAAGAACTAGATGTGAAGCTGAATTCCTCTTTTTTTAATGACAATGCAAAACGTGTTACAGCTGCTGAGCTAGCTATTCACGCATGGTGAAGCAAGAAATTTTACAATGCTCTGCAAAAGGACAAATTATATGAAAAATTTACACATCATGAATGTTTTCTCGTTTGCTTGGGAATTTGTGCAGAACATACCAATGCCAAAATTTCCTGTTCAGAAACTTTTTCATTTACGGCAAATTACTGTCAACGTATTCTACATCCACAACATAAAACAAACAAGCAGGTAATTTACCTTTATCATGAAGACCAGGCAAAAAAAAAAACCTTATGAAGTGTGCTCTTTTCTCCTACTTTACTTCAGTAGCATCCCTGGCCAGTATTATGAAATTCATTTATTCTCAGACAACTGTTCTGGTCAGGATAAAAACCAAATATTGTCTAAATTTCTTTTGAGTATAGCGGACACTAGCAGGTTCAAAAATATAGAGTATTTCTTCCCAATCCAATTTTATAGTTTCTTAGATTGTGATAGGGATTTCGCCATTATCAAAATATGTACCTATCCATAAACTTGATAAAATTTACGCAATATATCATTACGCTGAATTAATAATTTGTAGTAGTCCCTCTCTCAAATTTAATAATGTGGCAGTGATTCTAGTAAGTCCAGTAATTTACAATGTCAGTAACTGGTGGCAAAAGTATTATAAGATAAATACTATATCNAAGTGATTCTAGTAAGTCCAGTAATTTACAATGTCAGTAACTGGTGGCAAAAGTATTATAAGATAAATACTATATCAGTATAAAATGCAAGTATTAAGAAGCGTGAAAAGAAAGTATACTTTGCAATTAGCAGTTTTCATAATTGTATCTATGGGCAATAATACGCAGGGACCATTGTAGTAAGAACATTTATTAATGGGTTAGCTGACACAAACATTAATTATTTGCCAAAATGCATACTCCACCATTGAACTATCAGGTTCAGTGGCTTATTGTGAAGCAATAATATCACTGAAGGAAGAAAACGTCAAGGACTTGAAGAATATTCTCCAATACTTCGATGAATATCATAGACATATGTATGAAGATATAAATAAATGTTCTGNAAGGACTTGAAGAATATTCTCCAATACTTCGATGAATATCATAGACATATGTATGAAGATATAAATAAATGTTCTGGCGTGCCCAGAAAATGTCATCAATTTAGAAAACATTAAATATTATAAATATTATTGATAGTTGAATGTGTATCCTGTATGACTATGTATTTGTATGTATTTTGTCCAATTTCGTGAGTAAATTGGGATGTTTTCTTCTGATTTCCTTAGATATATTAAGTAATTTCATTCCACAATATTGATTTATAAATCATGCTAAATTTTTTTAAATATATATTGCATAATATTAAAATTATGAAATGGGTTTTTTCTTTTAAATTCGTTATTTGTTACAAGGGCGGAAATTCCGAGTTAAAAAGCCGCTATTTTATATAATAATTAATGGAATAATTTGAAAATTCTTTCAATACGACCCGTGACTCTGGAGCTAATGTTTAAGGCTGATAAAAAATTTCCAAGCTTTGTTTCATTGCTAGGAAATTTAAATTTTCTCTCTCCTGTAAAATATGTGTTTCTTGACTTACGTCCTCTTAACAATAGCAGTTTCTTTGTGCAATCCATAAGCAGCCGCATATATGCTCGTTTTGAAATGTAGCCTGTCTCTACGAGTTCCTGTATGATTTAAAATATTATCTCGTTCGTGTATGAGTTGTTTCCTGATGCGTAAGACGGCGATCAAAAATATCATCCTATCCAGGGCCGTCGCGTGGTTTGTTGGCGCCCGGGGC
>NQII01000840.1:258842-290537 GCA_002778355.1 Clitarchus hookeri | reverse complement strand
TTGATATCCGATACGTCGTCAGTATTTTTTAAGAGGGATTCTAGTTTCAAACAACTTTGTTTTAAGTCATCTTTTGCTGGAAGGTTAGCCACGTTATACAAAAACCCCCACTGCGAATTATGGTCATTAATTGCAGTTGACCTCCTTTTGACTGAAGTTACAACTGTATCCACCAATGGATAAAAGACCTCCCTCTTGAATGTGTCTTCTGCAGATGTTTGCACTACGTCACCACTTTCGTACGAAAAGACATGTTTCTTTTTGTGAATTCTTTTTTCAGGGAAGACTGGTTGTATTTCTAGCTCTTCTGCAATTTAATTTGCGAAAACTATTGCCTTATTGTATCCACTTACTCTAAATTTTTCTAACAAGTCCAAGCAATTATTGAACTTTTTCACAGCATCACTAACGCCTTTGGCTTTCCCTTGAAGATTTTTACTGATGATATTGATTTCAAACAGCAAATCATGCCATACTAGTAAGCATACTAAGAAAGAAAAGTTTTCCAACTGGTGGGCTAAGGAATGAGCCTCACTCGCTGTCTGAGGGTCGTCCGTTTTCTCATTCAATTCGATCAAAGCATCCCGGACTTCGACGTACTGATAGCAAACAGCCTGAACCGCAGATATACGGGCTTCCCATCGTGTCTCACATAATGGTTACTGATCACACGCCAACTCTTTGTAGAGCCTGCAAATATTGTATAAATACGCTGGAGAATTCCAAATAGAGATGTAGATTTGACCGAGGATTTCGCTTCATCAGCAATTACCAGGTTCAGACTATGGCATCCACAAGGCATGAAAAAAGCCACAGGGAAATCTTCTAGTACACGAGCTTGAACTCCTTTATGGATTCCTGCCATATTGGCACCATTATCGTAACCCTGCCCCTGAGAGTATTTCATGTTTAGTCCACATTCGGCAATTTCCATAAACATAAGGTCAGTGAGAGCTTCTCCGGTGGTTTCTTCAGCCACTCGGTATGCTATAAAGCTCTCCTCTATGTTAATATCATCATTTTCTTCATTAGCATAGCGAATCGTTAGAGATGTTTGCTAGTAATGGCTAATATCGGGAGTGCAGTCCAAAATTACTGAAAAATATTTGGCATTCTTTATTTTCTTGATGATGCTCNGGCTAATATCGGGAGTGCAGTCCAAAATTACTGAAAAATATTTGGCATTCTTTATTTTCTTGATGATGCTCTCCTTAACTGCATTGCCTAACATGTTAATAATCTTATTTTGAATCGATACACTTAACAAGTGTTCCAATAAAACTGCATCAAACTTCCCTTATAGTTGTACAAGGCCGAGAAAGTTACCATTGTTTTTGTAAATAACTTGGAATACGAGCCTCGAAGTGCTATGTTATTCTCTGCTAAATACAATGTGATTTCGACAAACCTTCGCAACACCTCTTCCGAGCGTGTTGTTTCAGTGTTGATTTGATTAATAATTTCCTGGTTGATTGAAGTACCCCCTTTGAGTCTATTTTCAGCCATGCACCACTGGACCATGTATTTAAAGTGATCTGGTAACATTTCATGATATTTCAACCTATCAGCCATGTGTTTCCAATCATTACAACCCATTTTTGTCCAAACTGTGATTTTGAGGATGGGTCAAAAATCCTACAGCAAAAACAGTAAGCCGAATCATTTTTTTCGGAATAAACTACCCAACGTCTTAGTACTTTTTCGCCGTTTTCAGCGAAACGGAATAGAAAACAATTTGAAAAATGCCTGTTTTTGGAATTCTTTGGATACTGATAATCTTTTTTGGAAAAGTCAGCAGGGCATTTTAAAATTAGGTCATTGCTCTGCACTTTTAAGATGAGCTCTGGCCATGTTCCAGGGTCTTCAGACAAAGCGAAACTATCACAATGTTTGCTAGTGTCATTGTCAATCTCAGACTCTAAAGTTAAATTTACCTCTTGATTATTATCTCGACCTTCAATGCCTGTAGGAAGGACAGGAATTTCTTCGCTAGTCCCTTAAAAACTGATACTTGGCAGGTCACAGACGGTAACGGGCTCTGCCGGAAATGCCGCTGGGATTGAAGACAAAGTATTAAAAAAACTAGTTAGTCTTGGCACTTTGCACATTAACACTTCAGGCTCTAATTCACTAATCTTATTTAATTTTCGCCGCTGAGCTCCCGACAACTTTTTTGACATTTCGGACACTGACACAACTACACAAGACAAACACACAATTCATGTAATTAAATTCTACACACAATTCAAGATCCTGCTTTGCTCGGAAACAGTGACAAGACTGCCAGTGGAAGGTGGATGCGATTGCGAGGAATGCGAGGGATAGGAGCGGTAAGTTAGATGGTGGGTGGGGGGGAACAGGCGCCGAAGATCCGGCAGTGGGGGATGTGATGTCAGTGTGTCAACCATGAGTCAGCGTCCCAAGGTCGNTGTCATTGTCAATCTCAGACTCTAAAGTTAAATTTACCTCTTGATTATTATCTCGACCTTCAATGCCTGTAGGAAGAACAGGAATTTCTTCGCTAGTCCCTTAAAAACTGATACTTGGCAGGTCACAGACATTAACGGGCTCTGCCGGAAATGCCGCTGGGATTGAAGACAAAGTATTAAAAAAACTAGTTAGTCTGGGCACTTTGGACATTAACACTTCAGGCTCTAATTCACTAATCTTATTTAATTTTCGCCGCTGAGCTCCCGACACCTTTTTTTTGACATTTTGGACACTGACACAACTACACAAGACAAACACACATTTCATGTAATTCAATTCTACACACAATTCAAGATCCTGCTTTGCTCGGAAACAGTGACAAGACTGCCAGTGGAAGGTGGATGCGATTGCGAGGAATGCGAGGGATAGGAGCGGTAAGTTAGATGGTGGGTGGGGTGGAACAGGCGCCGAAGATCCGGCAGTGGGGGATGTGATGTCAGTGTGTCAACCATGAGTCAGCGTCCCAAGGTCGGGTGAAAAAAATTTGAACAGCACTACATGGCAGAGAGAGAGAGAGAGTGTGTGTGTGTGTGTGTGTAAGGGCGCCCCTTATCGACAATGTAATATTGATATAGAGATAATTCAAGGAAAGAGGAAGGAAGAGGAAAGAGGAAGGGGCCTACGCCTAATACACAGTGGAGTTCATTATTAACAGTATACAAGCAAACCCAGTTGCTCTGCAAACTGGCATGACAAGCAAATATTTATTTTGTGATAACTTAGCAAATATAAAGCTATTAGTGTCAAATATTTATTTGTTCAATAAATACATGCAACATATTATTCAAAATTCATTCTGTTATACCTAACNGAAGGCAAATTCGAAGCATGTGTCCCGCTCTCGATGTTGTTGGGCTTCGCCGATGGTTACAAAAATATAATAAAAATGGATAAGACAAGAGCCGGTAATAATGCTGTTCACGTCACAACGAAATGACATGTTGGGAGTCAGAGAAAACCCGCAACACACCTCTCTTTCTTTTAACGATGTATAATGGTTCGTTTCCCGCGTGACTCAATGCTCTCGCAAGCGTGCGAAATAGCTGAAAGAAAAATAATTGTAATTGCATTTAGAATTGCAAGTCTGGTAACCTTCCCGGCCCGGTCCGCCACCATGCATATTGACTGGGTCGTGAAGACGAATTCCAGCACAGAAAAATCCCAGCCTATAATAATGACACTTCTAACAAGCAGCTCATCATCGGTACTGACAAATCTACTTTCGACCACTGCAAAGTTGGAAATGTAAAGACATATTGTAATAGCGAAACCTACATGTAGATTGACCTGGACCCTACATTCGCCCAAGAAGATATACACTAAGGCGACAAAAGTTATGGGATAACTCCTAATATCGTGTCGGTCCTCCTTTTACCCGGCGAAGTGCAGCAACTCGACGTGGCATGGACTCAACAAGTCGTTGGAAGTCCCTGGCAGAAATATTGAGCCATGCTCCCTCTTTAGACGTCCATAATTGCGAAAGTGTTGCCGGTGCAGGAGGTTGAGCATGAACTGACTTCTTGATTATGTCCCATAAATGTTTGATGGGATTCATGTCGGGCGATCTTAGTGGCCAAANCTTGATTATGTCCCATAAATGTTTGATGGGATTCATGTCGGGCGATCTTAGTGGCCAAATCATTCGCTGGAATTGTCCAGAATGTTCTTCAAACCAATCACGAACAGTTGCGGCCCGGTGACATGGCACATTATCATCCATAAAAATTACATCGTTGTTTGGGTACATGAAGTCCAAGAATAGTTGCAAGTGGCCTCTAAGTAGCTGAAAATAACCCTTTCCAGTCAATGATCGGTTCAGTTGGACCAGAGGACCCATTCCGTTCCATGTAAAAACAGCCCATACCATTATGGAGCCACCACCAGCCTGCACAGTTCCTTGTTGACAACTTGGGTCCATGGATTCGTGGGGTCTGCGCCACACTCGAACCCTACCATCAGCTCTTACCAACTTTGAAATCGGGATTCATCTGACCAAGCCACGGTTTTCCAGTCGTCTAAGGCCCAATCGATATGGTCACGAGCCCAGGAGAGGCGCTGCAGGCGATGTCGTGCTGTTAGTAAAGGCACTCGAGTCGGTCTTCTGCTGGCATAGCCCAGCACAGCCAAAGTTCGCCGCACTGTCCTAACGGACACGTCCGTCGTACGTCCCACATTGATTCCTGCGGTTATTTCACGCATTGTTGCTTGTCTGTTAACACTGATCATTCTGTGCAAATGTCGTTGGTCTCGGTCATTAAGTGCAGGCGGTAGGCCACTGTGTTGTTCATGGTGGGAGGTTATGCCTGAAATTAGGTATTCTCGTCACACTCTTGACAAGGTGGATCTCGGAATGTTGAATTCCCTGACCATTTCCGAAATTGAATGTCCATGTGTCTAGCTCCAACAACAATTCTGCGTTCAAAGTCTGTTGATTACCGTCGNACCATTTCCGAAATTGAATGTCCATGTGTCTAGCTCCAACAACAATTCTGCGTTCAAAGTCTGTTGATTACCGTCGTGTGGCCATAATCACGTCAGATACCTTTTCATATGAATCACTTGACTACAAATGAAAGCCCAACAATTACACTGCCTAATTATACATTTTTTACGCGGTACTACTGCCATCTGTATATTTACATATATCTATCCCATGACTTTTGTCACCTCTCTGTACTTTACCTTATTATACTGTGAGTATGCATAATTTCAAGCATCGAACTAGGGCCGCGAGTCTCATTCAATCCCGAGCCAGGAAAATTTATGCGACATTGCACCCTTTTTGGAATTCAACACATGGAAACATAAGAAGATTTATCAAAAGGATCGCTATGGATAATGTGCCTGCGAATACATACACCTACCGCTCTATACAAGACGAGATAAATCAGTATGATAGAATTTCTATCCTTGTAAAAATTGTCAGTTAAAATAATAATATATACATAAATATGAGCGGGGTGGCGATTTGCACATCAGTCTAAATAGAAATCTTGCTCTGTAAATTACAAGGTCTCCAGGTCCAAAACTGCTTCGTGCTGAAGGAAATCATAGTCACGGATGGCCATGTCATAACTCGAACACGCAACTTCTATTCACTATATCCGTGCAGACTGTTGGGCAAAAATAACAAGAAAAGCAATGCTTCGATGACTTAATTCATCCATGGGCTGCGCTACGACAAAGGAAAAATACCTTTTTCGCAGGGAGAAAAATGTAATCAGTAACAATGTACTGAATTTGCAAGGCTTCATAAACGTGGCTGGGCCCGTGCATAAAAAATGGCTAAGTAATTTGTGGAAAGGTGAAGTATAAAAAAATATAATGGAGAAAGAATTGGATTAAGATTATTTTGCGAGCGCTTCGAATGATGTTGAGTTAATTTACAAATGGTATACCAGTAACCTACATCATGATCATCACGCGAAGATATAAATACAAAAGTAAGGATTGGGTACAATTATATATTTGTATTAAATAAAACTATATGGTAAACTGAAGAGCCAAAAAAACTGGTACACCTGCCTATTTCCGTGTAGGGCCCCGCGAGCACGCAGAAGTGCCGCAAGACTACGTGGCANAAAAAAAACTGGTACACCTGCCTATTTCCGTGTAGGGCCCCGCGAGCACGCAGAAGTGCCGCAAGACTACGTGGCATGGAATCGACTAATGTCTAAAGGTATGCAGGAGGCATTTTGCACCATGAATCCTGCAGGGCAAACCACAAATCCATAGGAGTGCAAGGCGGTGGAGATCGCTTCTGAACAGCACGCTGCAAGGCATCCTAGATATGCTCAATAACGTTCATGTCTGGTGATTTAGGTGGCCAATAGAAGTGTATAAGGTAATAAAAGTGTTCCTGGAACCACTCGGTAGCAACTCTCGACCTGTGGGGTCTCGCATTTTCTTGCTGGAATTGTCGACGTTCGTCGGAATGCACAATGGACATGAATGGGTGCAGGTGATCGGACATGAAGATTTCGTATTTGTCACCTGTCAGAGTCGTATCTAGATGCATCAGGGGTCCCATTTCATGCCAACTGCACACGCCCCATACCATGACCGAGCCTCCACCTTCTCGAATAGTCCCCTGTTGAAATATAGGGTCCATGGATTCATGAGGATGTCTCCATAANACCATTTCCGAAATTGAATGTCCATGTGTCTAGCTCCAACAACAATTCTGCGTTCAAAGTCTGTTGATTACCGTCGCGTGGCCATAATCACGTCAGATACCTTTTCATATGAATCACTTGACTACAAATGAAAGCCCAACAATTACACTGCCTAATTATACATTTTTTACGCGGTACTACTGCCATCTGTATATTTACATATATCTATCCCATGGCTTTTGTCACCTCTCTGTACTTTACCTTATTATACTGTGAGTATGCATAATTTCAAGCATCGAACTAGGGCCGCGAGTCTCATTCAATCCCGAGCCAAGAAAATTTATGCGACATTGCACCCTTTTTGGAATTCAACACATGGAAACATAAGAAGATTTATCAAAAGGATTGCTATGGATAATGTGCCTGCGAATACATACACCTACCGCTCTATACAAGACGAGATAAATCAGTATGATAGAATTTCTATCCTTGTAAAAATTGTCAGTTAAAATAATAATATATACATAAATATGAGCGGGGTGGCGATTTGCACATCAGTCTAAATAGAAATCTTGCTCTGTAAATTACAAGGTCTCCAGGTCCAAAACTGCTTCGTGCTGAAGGAAATCATAGTCACGGATGGCCATGTCATAACTCGAACACGCAACTTCTATTCACTATATCCGTGCAGACTGTTGGGCAAAAATAACAAGAAAAGCAATGCTTCGATGACTTAATTCATCCATAGGCTGCGCTACGACAAAGGAAATATACCTTTTTCGCAGGGAGAAAAATGTAATCAGTAACAATGTTCTGAATTTGCAAGGCTTCATAAACGTGGCTGGGCCCGTGCATAAAAAATGGCTAAGTAATTTGTGGAAAGGTGAAGTATAAAAAAATGTAATGGAGAAAGAATTGGATCAAGATTATTTTGCGAGCGCTTCGAATGATGTTGAGTTAATTTACAAATGGTATACCAGTAACCTACATCATGATCATCACGCGAAGATATAAATACAAAAGTAAGGATTGGGAACAATTATATATTTGTGTTAAATAAAACTATATGGTTAACTGAAGAGCCAAAAAAAACTGGTACACCTGCCTATTTCCGTGTAGGGCCCCGCGAGCACGCAGAAGTGCCGCAAGACTACGTGGCATGGAATCGACTAATGTCTAAAGGTATGCAGGAGGCATTTTGCACCATGAATCCTGCAGGGCAAACCACAAATCCATAGGAGTGCAAGGCGGTGGAGATCGCTTCTGAACAGCACGCTGCAAGGCATCCTAGATATGCTCAATAACGTTCATGTCTGGTGATTTAGGTGGCCAATAGAAGTGTATAAGGTAATAAAAGTGTTCCTGGAATCACTCGGTAGCAACTCTCGACCTGTGGGGTCTCGCATTTTCTTGCTGGAATTGTCGACGTTCGTCGGAATGCACAATGGACATGAATGGGTGCAGGTGATCGGACATGAAGATTTCGTATTTGTCACCTGTCAGAGTCGTATCTAGATGCATCAGGGGTCCCATTTCATGCCAACTGCACACGCCCCATACCATGACCGAGCCTCCACCAGCTCGAATAGTCCCCTGTTGAAATATAGGGTCCATGGATTCATGAGGATGTCTCCATAAACGTACACATCCATCCACCCGATACAGTTGGAAACGAGACTCGTCATACCAGGCAACGTGATTCCAGTCATCAACAGTCCAATGGCGGTGTTGGCGGGCTCAGGCGATCCGTAAATCTTTGTGTCGTGCAGTCAACAATGGTACACGAGGGGGCCTTCGGCTCCGAAAGCCCATTTCAATGATGGTCTGTTGAATAGTTCGCACGATGGCACTTGTTGATGCCCCAGCATTGAAATCTGCGCCAATTTGAGAAACGGTTGCACGTCTGTCACGCTTAATGATTCTCATTAGTCGTCGTTTGTCCCGTTCGTTCAAGATCTTTTTCTGGCCNCATTAGTCGTCGTTTGTCCCGTTCGTTCAAGATCTTTTTCTGGCCGCAGCGATGTCGAAGATTTGATGTTTTACCTGATTCCCGATATTCATGGTACACTCGTGAAATGGTCGTACGTGAAAATCCAAATTTTTTTTTGTACCTCGGAGATGATATGTCCCATCTCTCGTGCGCCGACTATAAAACCAAGTTCAAACTCACTTATATCTTTATAACCTACCATTGTAGCAGCAGTAACGGATCTAGCAACTTTTCCAGAAACTTGTTTTCTTATATAGGCGCTGACATCCGCATCGCGTTACTCTGATTGGTTCCATACCTCTGTTGTTTGCATACACATGCATATACCAGTTTTTTTGGCTCTCCAGTGTAAGTTCCTCGAGAATATATTTATTTTTTTGGAATAACATTCAAAATCGAGACCGAGAAAATCTTTGCAACATGGATTCTCATGGACATTACCCGTACCTCGGACTTCACGACACTGAGTCGAAAAATGTAGTTATGTGATAATGTAGATGCAAAACATGATTGAATTGTCAGTGCGAACACCTGCTGCGAGGACTTTGCGCGACCGAAAAAAAATGAGCAGGGGTTTGAATTACGAAGCTGCATGATTACTTTACACACATGTGTATATTAACGTCATTCCACATGTGTAGATGACATCATTCGACTGTACGAAAAATAGTGTAAATAAATAAATCGCGCCCGAGATAAAATTATTTGTTCAGTCAAGCAGAATTCGCCAGGGGAACAAGATGATGCAGTTTCGCCCAGAGAACACTTATATTCTGTCATGTCCGGGTGATTCCAAAATCACCTGTTCATTCTGGGAGTTCGCATTACTGCGAAACTACGAAGAACTGGGCGATTAAATGAAATACTGACACCGCTGATTACCTACATTTCGTCAAATTTCAATGACCAAATTATAGTATGTCGTACTCATTGGAAGTGTGTGGCTCATCTAATTAGCTGGGATACGCCTCTTCCAGCCTCCATGTACGAATTTCTGGAATTCACAGAGAGTCCGGACGATGCCCGACTGGAAAAGCATACTCCCCAGCAAACTAAGACAACTGAAATTCACGTCACAGACTCATTGGCGCATTCCATACAGGAATGTGTGTGGCAACCAGATTAGCAAAATAATGATGTATGTTGTTGCCCGGTGTTTCGTTCGCGTGGGAAGGCGCCGAGAGCTGGAGAACAAGTTTGTAATGTTAGACGAAGAGAGTGGCCTATCATAAAGGACACTGCCGCACACCTCGATAAGCTTAGCACAGCTCGCACCTCACTGAACCTAAGAAGCTCATATTTCTCCATTTATCGTGCAGGATTGTCATCATCGTCACCACTATTTTTCCCAGAACAGTTTGGATTGCCGAGAATGTTCTAGATGGCACCTATCTAAATTATAAATACTATGTGAGGGCCTCTGAGGAAAGAGTGATTAAGAGCCGAGGGTTTGGCCCCTCGTGCGAACTTAAGCGACAGGTGGGCGATCTCAGAGTGGCGAGGAACGACTGCAGCCATCTGCGAGAGTGCGTCGGCGAGTTTGTGTGCAGAAAAGAGTGGTACTGATGCGGAACTATAGACTGGAGGTGTAAATGAAAATACATTCGGGACGATGGAAATATACAGTTTGAACTAAACATGTGGAAATAATTGGAGCAGTTTAAGGTACATTAGCAAGAGTAAAGACTGTGAGAAAGATTTTAATTGAAATGGAGACAGTAATTAAATATAGAGCTCGATAAGAATAATAACAGTAAATAGGATGCCCAGACTGGTTTATAACATATGTTTGACTTTTTGTAGCATTGAGAATAAATATAANTAATAACAGTAAATAGGATGCCCAGACTGGTTTATAACATATGTTTGACTTTTTGTAGCATTGAGAATAAATATAATTATTGAATTTAGTTATGTTATTTTTATTGAGACCTTCATCCCTCACGAACTCAGATATGCCCTTTAGGCGTCCCATGTAACACTGGTGTCAGAAGTGGGGTGGAGGCATTTAATTGTAAATATAGTTAAACTATAGGCAAGTAGTTAGTGTTTCAAAAAAATTAATTAATTGGATTAACTATTTCTGAAAATTATGTATTCTGTTTTGTGCAACTGATGCAGTTAATGTTAACAAGGAAATTATCTGCAGAACTGGAAGCACTGCGAGCATTGATTGAGGGGATAAATGCCCAACTGAGCGCAAGTGTAAATAGCTAGAAAGAAGATTTAAATAACCAAGTTTGTTCTGTAAAAGAAAGTGAGAATGAATTTGTAAATATCGAAATAAGATCGGTAAATCAAATAGTAAATAGTGCAAATTAAAATGTAGACAGGGTAGATAGAAAATAGACACAGTAAATAAAAGCTATGAAAAAAAATAGAAGGCATTTGCGANTTAAAATGTAGACAGGGTAGATAGAAAATAGACACAGTAAATAAAAGCTATGAAAAAAAATAGAAGGCATTTGCGAGTTAGTGAATAAAAGAGTTGACATTGTGGACAAGAATATTGATAGTGTAAGTGGAAGGATGGACAGTGTCGAGAATGAAATGAAACAGAATATCAGTGCAGTAAAGAAGCAGATTGAGGAATTTCTTCAGAAATATAGTGCCACTACCATCAAACCTGCAGCCGAGAAAAGAGGGAAAACAGTACAAGTCGTCACTAATACAGCTACCTCAGAGGATAGCAAGCTGCTNGATGGCACCTATCTAAATTATAAATACTATGTGAGGGCCTCTGAGGAAAGAGTGATTAAGAGCCGAGGGTTTGGCCTCTCGTGCGAACTTAAGCGACAGGTGGGCGATCTCAGAGTGGCGAGGAACGACTGCAGCCATCTGTGAGAGTGCGTCGGCGAGTTTGTGTGCAGAAAAGAGTGGTACTGATGCGGAACTATAGACTGGATGCGTAAATGAAAAGACATTCGGGACGATGGAAATATACAGTTTGAACTAAACATGTGGAAATAATTGGAGCAGTTTAAGGTACATTAGCAAGAGTAAAGACTGTGAGAAAGATTTTAATTGAAATAGAGACAGTAATTAAATATAGAGCTCGATAAGAATAACAGTAAATAGGATGCCCAGACTGGTTTATAACATATGTTTGACTTTTTGTAGCATTGAGAATAAATATAATTATTGAATTTAGTTATGTTATTTTTATTGAGACCTTCATCCCTCACGAACTCAGATATGCCCTTTAGGCGTCCCATGTAACACTGGTGTCAGAAGTGGGGTGGAGGCATTTAATTGTAAATATAGTTAAACTATAGGCAAGTAGTTAGTGTTTCAAAAAAATTAATTAATTGGATTAACTATTTCTGAAAATTATGTATTCTGTTTTGTGCAACTGATGCAGTTAATGTTAACAAGGAAATTATCTGCAGAACTGGAAGCACTGCGAGCATTGATTGAGGGGATAAATGCCCAACTGAGCGCAAGTGTAAATAGCTAGAAAGAAGATTTAAATAACCAAGTTTGTTCTGTAAAAGAAAGTGAGAATGAATTTGTAAATATCGAAATAAGATCGGTAAATCAAATAGTAAATAGTGCAAATTAAAATGTAGACAGGGTAGATAGAAAATAGACACAGTAAATAAAAGCTATGAAAAAAAATAGAAGGCATTTGCGATTTAGTTAATAAAAGAGTTGACATTGTGGACAAGAAGATTGATAGTGTAAGTGGAAGGATGGACAGTGTCGAGAATGATATGAAACAGAAGATCAGTGCAGTAAAGAAGCAGATTGAGGAATTTCTTCAGAAATATAGTGCCACTACCATCACACCTGCAGCCGAGAAAAGAGGGAAAACAGTACAAGTCGTCACTAATACAGCTACGTCAGAGGATAGCAAGCTGCTTTGCGGCATTGGTGTCGCGCAGCTAGGACGGGGGAAGGGGGTATTTATTAAGCCCGCCCCTTACTATGACCAAACTTCATGGCGGGAGTACCAACACCATTTTGAAATAGTCGCTACTTTAAACTGCTGGACAACCGAACAGTGGGCTTACTACATCACTTCTGTACTGAGAGAATCCGCAATGAGCAAACTACAATATCTGCTACAGTGATTCGACTAAAATACCCCACACTGGTTTCGGCCTTGGAACTACATTTCGGTGACCGATACCTGCGACATGCCCAACATGCCTAACTGTGAAGCCGCACCCAGCGACCAGGGGAGCCACTGCAGGAGCTATGGCAATATATCGTGTAACTGTCTCAACTATCTCTGTAAAGATGCTCCGAGGAGGCGCGTGACATCATCGCAGTCGGCTTCTTCATCAATGCCATCGCTGACACAGAGTTATGGCAAGCGATACATCTGGCAGCACCTCACACCATGCAGGAAGCCCTGGCCCGAGCACTGGAGGTGGAGTCAGCAAGACAGGAGCTCGCACCCCGATGTCGAGTACGCGCAGTGACACTGAAAAAATACGAAGACAGAATAACGATGACACTGAAGGAGTTGCAGTTGGTTTTGAGGGACATTGCGTCCAGGGTTCATGCTACAGAGCCTCCCCCTTCCCCCTTAATGTGGTCTGCTGGGGCATATGACAGCTTGTTGCGCACAACAGAAGCAGCAGAAAGTAAAGAGACAGCGTGGTGAAGAACAAATGGCCTAAATGAGCGCATACCAGCACANGCACAACAGAAGCAGCAGAAAGTAAAGAGACAGCGTGGTGAAGAACAAATGGCCTAAATGAGCGCATACCAGCACATGCGTGAAGAAATTTGTGAACTTCATGCATATACCCAAAAACTGAGACACTGCATCGACGAACTGATGCTGCAAGCTGCACACCTCATAAAGCAGTTGGAAAATGCACATGATGACCTGAGAGTGCTGTCCAGATGCCATGTGCACAATGTGCCATATAACAGTGAAAGGTGGCCATCGCATAGAGCAAATGATAGGATGGCCCCTCTNGATGCCATGTGCACAATGTGCCATATAACAGTGAAAGGTGGCCATCGCATAGAGCAAATGATAGGATGGCCCCTCTCAGTAGTAGCTATTAGGATAGCAGTCCCATGGAAGAAGTGGTTCGGGGATAAAAGAACCAGTTGCATGAACTTGAGATAGGGAGATAGGCAGTCGACAGGACCTACTTGTGCCTCAGTTTGCGTCGCACGAGTATCCAGCCACAACCTGCAGCATCCACCACAAGTGCCTGTATTTTTTCAGATTCGTAGATATGGTCTAAAGGCAGATGCAAGGAGCAATTCTGGATTTGTTTAATGCTTTCAAACTGGTAATGAAAGGATTAGTCCTTCTGTAAGACACAAATACCACATAGTGACAGGATAAAGTCCCGGTATGAGAGGAGAATGCCTCGCGGGGTATTTCAAAAAGGACAACTGGTTTGGCTGCACAACCCACAAACACGAAAAGTGTACTGGAATCTTCAGAAATATTGGGAAGGCCCCTACATAATCCTTAATAAGATCAATGATGTGGTCGTTTGGATTTGTCGTTTAGGCTCTCGGTCGAAGCCGAAGGCTGTCCACATTGACCGACTGCCACTCTACGAAGGTCTGGACATTGCAGAGTCGGTTCGAGACCTACAAACTTGGGGAGGGGGCAGTGTTGCATGTCGCTGCCCGGTGTTTCATTTGCGTGGGAAGGAGCCCAGAGCTGGAGGTCAAGATTGTAACATTAGGCGGAGCGAGTGGCCTATCATAAAGTACGCCGCTTCACACGCCGATAGACTTATTGCAGCTCACGCTTCGCTGACCCTGAGAAGCTCATATTTCTCCCTTTATCACGCAGGAATGTCGTAATCATCACCATTGATTACCTTTCCCGGAACAAATTTTATTTCCGAGAACTTTCTAAACGGCACATTCCTCAAGCATAAATATCACGCGCGGGCCTCTGAGGAGAGAGTGATTAGGAGCCAAGAATTTGGCATCTGATGCGACCTTAAGCCACAGTTGGGCGATTCCGGAGCGGCGAGGGACAACTGCAGCTATCTGCAAGAGTCCGTCGGCGAGCTTGTGTACCGTGAAAAGAGGGATTGATCTGCGGAACTGTGGACTGTATGCGTGAGTGAAAAGACATTCGGGACGATGAAAATAGACAGATTTAACTAAACGTGTGGAAATAATAGGAGCAGTTTAAGGGACAATAGCAAGAATAAAGACTGTGATAAATACTTTGATTGAAATGGAGACAGTTATTAAATATTAAGCTCAATAAGAATTGAAAGTGTTAATAGGATGATCAGACTGGTAAATAACAGATGTTTGACTTTTTGTAGCATTGAGAATAAATGTAATTATTTAATTTATTTATCTTATTTTTATTAAGATCTCCGTCCCTCACGAACTCAGATACGCCCCTCAGGCGTCCATGTAACAATAATAATAACAACAGCGAGGTTTCAACTCAAACGTCATCTCAACTACTTCTAAACGTCGAAGATTGTGACGCATTCGTTCCATGTCCATTTCTCGTGTAGACACTTTTATGCATAAAAAATCTGGAGAGCTTGCGTCAAACTATGAAACAAGCCTATAGAAATTTTGACGCAAGATTCCGCCTGCCAGCNTAAAAAATCTGGAGAGCTTGCGTCAAACTATGAAACAAGCCTATAGAAATTTTGACGCAAGATTCCGCCTGCCAGCACTGACATGAGTTCGTCCATGGCCAACGATAACGCAGACGAATATGGCACTTCGAACATGACCGTTTTACGATGTCACATCGAATACCAAAGATTGCTCATTTGGGTTGGCGAAACTATCCTGAATTTTGTAATGAATCCATAAACACTCTCAGTTTTTTTTAAATAATAAAATTAATATTTTTGCATTTAGAGTATTTTATGTAAATAAAACTTTCTTGTGTAATAAAGTAAAATTTAACAGAAATTTTACTTTTTAATAGTGGTGTTATTCTGCGTATTATATCTTTGTCTATCTCTTTCTATTTCTCTCTCTTTCTCTATCTCTCTCTCGCTCTCATTTTGTNATTCTGCGTATTATATCTTTGTCTATCTCTTTCTATTTCTCTCTCTTTCTCTATCTCTCTCTCGCTCTCATTTTGTTACGTCACAGAGGTGAAACCTTCCTGGAATGGCTTATTACAATGTTTAAAAATCTGCGTTTTACTGTGTTAAAACAGCAATGAATAAATAAATATTGAGTGTATGCAGGCTAATATGGTTTTCACAAGAGTAAAGCTGAAGATAGGCTTATGATATAATATTACTTTCAAATGCTGTCTTAAATTGATTATGTTTTACAGGCGGTGAAATATTAACGGCCGGTTGTGGCAAGACAGTATATTTGGATTCGCTAAGAACTNTTGATTATGTTTTACAGGCGGTGAAATATTAACGGCCGGTTGTGGCAAGACAGTATATTTGGATTCGCTAAGAACTGTACAAACTTCAGTTTTTTTTTTTTAATACGAAGATAACATTCATTTATAATCATGGACTTTTTGCATTGAAATCGTGGTAGAAAAGTATGAATTTCAATTATAATTTATTCATTTTACTACAACGATGTATAAAACGTTNCCATTGAAATCGTGGTAGAAAAGTATGAATTTCAATTATAATTTATTCATTTTACTACAACGATGTATAAAACGTTAGTGTTATTAGGCACGTGAACATTGTTTATTCACTACTAGGTTTATAAGTTATATCGCATGGTGTTATTTGTGGTATTGTAGCCTTCAAATTGTGTGACACGAATGTGAGAAATAAGGGAATATTAGGTTGGGAAAATAAGCCTACACGAAAAGTTATTTTATGCAATGGACCTATTTGCTACCAAAGAGATTTATTTACTCTGTAACAATGAGTATGCGTTAGCAAATTGATTGGCGTTTATACAACCGTGAATGTGTATATCACTGACGACAGAAGACATTTTATTCTAAAATAAACGGAATTGANATTGGCGTTTATACAACCGTGAATGTGTATATCACTGACGACAGAAGACATTTTATTCTAAAATAAACGGAATTGAGACCTTCTGTTTGACTCCAAAAGTAGTACTCTAATTAACGAGGTAAAATTGAAGTTATAAATTCTGAAATGCAATTCCTTCCCTAATTTCTGAAGTCTACAGCAATACGTAAACACATTTACATAATAGTGTTTTAAAATATTTATNATTGGCGTTTATACAACCGTGAATGTGTATATCACTGACGACAGAAGACATTTTATTCTAAAATAAACGGAATTGATACCTTCTGTTTGACTCCAAAAGTAGTACTCTAATTAACGAGGTAAAATTGAAGTTATAAATTCTGAAATACAATTCCTTCCCTAATTTCTGAAGTCTACAGCAATACGTAAACACATTTACATAATAGTGTTTTAAAATATTTATATTATTCAGGTTATATACTTTTTGAAAACACGTGGCCTTTAAAATATATTTCGAAAACTATTTAGCCAATTTTCGCCAAATTTTGGAAGAATGTACTACTATGGTAGACCATGTAAACGTATGCCATTTTAATTGATTAGGCACCTATTTTCAAAGTGGCAGCCATACAAATATTTTAGGTTAATCTAGGATATCTACCACAACATTCAATCAATTTTGACCAAATGTTTAGTGCTAAAAGTATTTATTAGAAGCATAGTTAGTATATGGCTACACAAAGCCACAATTGTCCGCATTTTGTATGTCATATCTTCGGAGTGAACGAACAGGTTTGCGCCAAATTTGGAAAACATTTGTAGCACTACGGCAGGCCATGTATTATTTTCTTTTGATTAGATCAGACAATTATTTTTTAAATGGTGGCCATTTTAACATTTTATCACTGTATGTTATGTCTACAAAGCTACGTAACGCATTTATACTTAACTTTGTATGCTGGCAGTATATATCATAACCATCAAATTTGTCTATGCAGAGCCTCGTTTATCTGCCATTTTTTAATGAAGCACCACATAAAAAATTAAGATTTTATACCCTATCTTGGGAAACCATCAACCGATGCCCCCCAAATTTGGCGAAGAAGTTGTATTACAGTAAGTCCTATTACTTTGTCTGTTGTAAGTGTGCCAGGCACTTATTTTCATAATGACGGCAATAATGACACTTTATCTTAGTGTGCTGTATCTACGAAAGTATGTAACCGATATAACTTAACATTGTGTACTGCATCTTTGGCAATAATCAAATGTGCTAATACATAACCTTTNATTGTGTACTGCATCTTTGGCAATAATCAAATGTGCTAATACATAACCTTTTGTACTCCATTTATGAAGATCGTCACATAACAAATGGATGTTTTATGGCATATCTCAGGTACCAAAAATCCGAATACCACCAAGTTTTACAAGTAAAGTAGTGCTTCAGTGGAGTATGTAAACTAACAAGAATAAGAAAGGGCAGGCCTTTTTTATGGCGTTATATAAATAATTTACGAGGTGTGTTCAAAAATTAATGTGACTTGTTATTTNTATTTTCTTTTGATTAGATCAGACAATTATTTTTTAAATGGTGGCCATTTTAACATTTTATCACTGTATGTTATGTTTACGAAGCTACGTAACACATTTATACTTAACTTTGTATGCTGGCAGTATATATCATAACCATCAAATTTGTCTATGCAGAGCCTCGTTTATCTGCCATTTTTTAATGAAGCATCACATAAAAAATTTAGATTTTATACCCTATCTTGGGAAACCATCAACCGATGCCCCCCAAATTTGGCGAAGAAGTTGTATTACAGTAAGTCCTATTACTTTGTCTGTTGTAAGTGTGCCAGGCACTTATTTTCATAATGACGGCAATAATGACACTTTATCTTAGTGTGCTGTATCTACGAAAGTATGTAACCGATATAACTTAACACTGTGTACTGCATCTTTGGCAATAATCAAATGTGCTAATACATAACCTTTTGTACTCCATTTATGAAGATCGTCACATAACAAATGGATGTTTTATGGCATATCTCAGGTACCAAACATCCGAATACCACCAAGTTTTACAAGTAAAGTAGTGCTTCAGTGGAGTATGTAAACTAACAATAATAAGGAAGGGCAGGCCTTTTTTATGGCGTTATATAAATAATTTACGAGGTGTGTTCAAAAATTAATGTGACTTGTTATTTTGTGACTTTGTCTCGATAAATATTTATGTATTCATCAATATATATTTTGTCCCCTTCAAAGTAATCCCCCTCAGATATAATACACTTGTGCCAACGATTTTTGCCAATCCTCGAAGCACTTATAATATGCGCATGTTGGTATGGCATTGAAGTCTCCCAGGTCTTTATCTCCTTAATCGTGGCAAACCTCCGTCCTTTCATGGGTATCTTCAGTTTTGGGAGCAGGAACAAGTCGCAGGGGGCCACGTCCGGTGAGTACGGTGGCTGAGGCATGATTACGGTGTTGTTAATACAGATTATTTGATCCATTGTTTGCGATTGCAAAAAATCGCCAAGCACACCAAATGGCGTCTAACCTTTAAATCTGTCACAAACAAACTAACAATGGTTTTACCGACTATTACAATTGTATACAACCCCTGTACACAACCAACATAACAATAAAAACAATCGTTAATCAAATGTACGTTGACTTCGAAATTTGCAAAGTCACCTTATTTTTTTAACACACCGGGTATGTTAATATATTATATATATTAAACCTTTCAACAAAATAGAACCACATTTTGTACATTAAGAGCCTTTATTAGAAGCAACAATAATGCATTCAGAGATACTCNTTTCAACAAAATAGAACCACATTTTGTACATTAAGAGCCTTTATTAGAAGCAACAATAATGCATTCAGAGATACTCTTTTGACGGCCTTATTGCAAAATAGTTCCAAATGAGAAAATTAAACATTTTGCCATATTTCCGGAAAAATTCAAATAGTTTCCACCAAGTTTTGCTCACTTTTAGTGCTACAGTATGCCATACAATCTTACATCGTTTAAGTAGGACCAGACACTGTTTTCCAAAATGGTAACCATATAAATATTTTGATAAGTAGGCTATAATATTAAACAGTTCAAACAAATTCAACGAAAACTTTTATAATGATAGTATATACTAGAAGCATCGCATACAGAATCCCTTTAGTAGTACCATCTATGATTTTAAGAACTTTGTTAAAAATAGCACCCGTTCATTTGTTACATCAGTAATTGCTTGTTAGAACAGATTTGGGCAGTTTTAAAACATGTGATTCTAGTATTATTTTGTTTTTACGTTGTCGAACGCGTGTACACTCACTAACGCTTTACTAAATTTGGGGTGGGGNGTACACACACTAACGCTCTACTAAATTTGGGGTGGGGTAAGTCGGTACGCCAAAGGTGCCCGAACGTGCTTCCGTGGTAAACGACGAATAGCTCCAAATAGTTCTGAATGCCGTCTTAATGCATACAGTCTGTTCACGACTGGAAGAAACTTTTGAAAATCAACCTTTGAAAAATCACCCTAGCCGTTAGCGACATGCATATAACATTACAAACAGCGGCGAGTGCGGATACATTTATGCTGTTAGGTTGCCAGCACAAAGAGAGTAAATAGTTCCGAAGGTTTAACGTAATTGTTAATTTATCGCTTACAAATGGNCCAGCACAAAGAGAGTAAATAGTTCCGAAGGTTTAACGTAATTGTTAATTTATCGCTTACAAATGGGTGTCGAAAATACATGTATCTTATTATGCCAATTATTAATGACATCATGCTAACATATTTAGATTTCAATGTTTCTTGCATTGTCACATGATCACGCTCAAGGTGAAAGTAACGCGGCCATTTGTTTACTAACCTTCGTACCTTGTGTTGTTGACACAGTTGCCAGAGAATTTGTGCGATTATCTTGTTTAACCTATAATAATTCATTTATTTGTCTTGTTTTATTTATATCCGCTCTTTATTATTTGGTTTTTAATAACGTATGATTTTAATTTGTGCTCACTTTCTCGTTTTGTTTTTATNTTTATTATTTGGTTTTTAATAACGTATGATTTTAATTTGTGCTCACTTTCTCGTTTTGTTTTTATGTGTTTCGTGTACATGTCTTTCCTTTGCCACTCTATTCTAACGTTGTAGTATTTGCACATAAGAATTGTTTTCACATTATCGAAGACGTAGAACCCTTCACTCGTAAACTCTGCAATCCTGTCGAAAACCGTCCCAACCAATTTTAAATAACGTTTTACAATTGCGCGAAACATCCGACTCAGTGTACCACCACGTCATTTTAACGTCTGTAGCATTTTCGATCAATACTGATGATCTTGCCTTCGATGTACGGGAATTTATAGAAAGTCACTAACAATTGATTGTAAATAGACAACAACTATCGATTCATCAAAGTACTCGCATTTTGGGTTTATAGAATGAAATGTTATTCGTTAGCATCGCATGTTCTTTTGTGTGAAGTTCTCAAGATTAAAAACTTTACGCTTGTGGAATATCCATTAATAATATATACTTGAATTTATAATGGGCACGTGCATGTACGAACACATGTACACACACACAGTGGAATGTAAACATTGCCATGTGACTGCCACATGGCAGTCACATGGCAATGTTTATTTA
Organism: Clitarchus hookeri; assembly: GCA_002778355.1. Lineage (NCBI taxonomy): Eukaryota > Metazoa > Arthropoda > Insecta > Phasmatodea > Phasmatidae > Clitarchus > Clitarchus hookeri. The sequence continues at coordinate 269,374 of NQII01000840.1, read as the reverse complement.
TCTTTGGCGGAAGGATACGAAATGGTCTTGAAAGTAGATATTTAGCAGGGCTTCAAGAAAGTCTCTTCCAGTCGTGAACCGACAATAAATATATTTTCGTCGGTTGCGGGACAATAGGTTCGTTGTGATGTCGGCATTTACCTACGAAACTTAGAATCAGCACTCAAGGGACGACGTAGCATTGGCTGGAGGGGACGATGCAGCAGATAACAATGAAGTGGTTCGTCGCTTTAGTGTTTTTCAGAATCAGCATGAGTGGGTCAAAGAAGATGACGATGTGGCTGCTTGACAGCGGTCATCGACAGTGGGACGTGCCTTGGACGATATAACAGAGGGGCTACTGGAACTGGTAGCTAACGGCGCATCTTCTCCTCCTCCTGAAAATGGGCTGCCTATAACGTCGGTTTCCTATGGGCAGTCGGCAGAACCGTATCCATCACCCGAATGTGTTTAACCTGACAAGATTGTAGTTTATGCCTCTTTACCACAATATGGCAAACCAACATCTCATTAGTGAATTAATTTCTCTTCTCCTATCCTTCACATATAAAAGTAAAAAGGTGTGTAGGAAGTGTGGATGTAAGCTCGCCGCTGCAATAACAGGTCGTTACTACGCCGCCCTCCCATCGTCCTGCTGAGGACGAGCTTACACTGTGTACGAATATCTTCGAGCGAATTCTACAAGCCTTATGTAGAGATATTGCCAAATTGCAGTCTTAACTTGTGTGGTGTGTAGGACATCAGGCATGATCTAGAAGTGTTTTTATTATATTTATTGCCATCTGTGAACGAGCACCTTCATTATATACATCATATATGAGGTAATCGTTTATGCATATCTGATGTCAGGATTATTTAAATTCACTTCCTTCGTGTTCTCGTAATAATTATTTAACATAAAATGAATTTGGACGTTTTTTTGTTAGCAAAATACATTAATATGCTTTACTAAATGTTTGTGTTGTGTCCACTCTCCCCTCACACGCCCTAACACACCAGTCATTTAAATATGAGTACAGATTTATTTATTTTCTCCCAGGTTCAAATGTGAGTCCAGAATTAATTGTTTTCATTTTGGTGTATGGTTTTATAATAACTTTATTTATTGACTCGTTGCTCTTGCATTCCACTTGGAGAAGGAGTAGGTATTGTAATTTTATAAAACTGCTAGCTACTATTTTTCTTCTTCTTCACTACTATTTCTAGATAACATTATTTATGCTTNTTGTAATTTTATAAAACTGCTAGCTACTATTTTTCTTCTTCTTCACTACTATTTCTAGATAACATTATTTATGCTTGCCTTATATCCAATAAGAAATATTTTCTAATTTATAGTACAGAATATGAAAAGGAACACATAATCATACTTTACATTAATAGAATTAGTGTTGACAGAGAGAGGCATGGTATCCAGTGACGATCTTCCTACCTATGAGAGGTCAACGATGCAGTTCCAGCCGTCGTCTCTGACTTTCTCTCTCCCACTCTCTCTTTCTCTCTCTCACTCTCTCTTCCTATTTAGCACGAACGTGGCGGCCTTCAAGATATTTCTAGTTTATATTCTTAAGAATGTTTATGAAGGAAGTATATATTAGTTATCTGATATAATACAGTACTGTTTATAAACATTGTTTTACGTAATTGATAAAAAATCTTTGTAATAATTTTTTAAACCTTTCATACTTCATGTAAAACAAAACAAATAAGCTTTTATTGTGATAAATATAAAAATNTGTAATAATTTTTTAAACCTTTCATACTTCATGTAAAACAAAACAAATAAGCTTTTATTGTGATAAATATAAAAATGTTTACTGTGAAAGAAATGCATGTGTGTAATAATAAATTTTTACGATAAAACAAATGACTGAAATATAATGCACTTAGAATATCTAATGAAATGGATGGTTTTTATTTACAAGGAAACATTAAAAAAAAAAGACATTTGCATTAAATTAAATTTTTATCACAGTATGGTATGTATTTATATTTACAAAAGCATTATTCTTTTATCTCGTGTGGTATCTGTTTACAATGTGGATGTTGGCGCATTAAAACCATAATTGAAAGAGCTTTGCATTATTTGATTAATTAAAGCATATAGTGGATAACATAATCCGCGTTCATTTTCACACACGTGTATAAAATTCTTCGCCAAGAATGACGAGGGCACTAATTTTTTTGCTTTCAGGAACTGCTAGACGTACTGAAATTAGTTATTTGTGATTCGTCCATCACCGAAGGACTGGGGGTGAGAATATCATGAGCTTTCTTCGGTGAATTTTCATGGCCTCATAAAAACATTGGTNAATCACCGAAGGACTGGGGGTGAGAATATCATGAGCTTTCTTCGGTGAATTTTCATGGCCTCATAAAAACATTGGTCAAACTTATCTTCTGTTTGTAAACGTGGAATTTCTTCTTTCGTCGATTCAGTTAGTTTAAGGCACCGCCCGAAATTNGAAACTTATCTTCTGTTTGTAAACGTGGAATTTCTTCTTTCGTCGATTCAGTTAGTTTAAGGCACCGCCCGAAATTCAAATTTGAAAATTGCAGATACAGTGACAGTGAATTCACAAACTTACACTTCTGGCAATGCTTCCAAGGGAAATTCAACCTCGAAAATATGACGCAAACCATTAGATCGCTCGATGCACACGTGGTAAAGGTTACCTCTATATTTGAATTTGTCCTTTCCGTAAATGTGCTGATTTTCCAAAGTTTTATCCTTTGATATTATATTTAATATTAACTATGTCTGTAAGGAAAGATGCGTGTAGACGGTATAATATACTGTGCACTCATGCACATCCGTATTTATTTTCTGAGTTGAGCTTGCTGGGAAGCTCACTATCTCGAAAGCATGTACCAGTTTTACCTTCGGATGGCACTGGTCTGGAAACACGGTATAGTTCGCATGAGAAATGCGTAAGTAGTGTATATATGGGAAGTNACCTTCGGATGGCACTGGTCTGGAAACACGGTATAGTTCGCATGAGAAATGCGTAAGTAGTGTATATATGGGAAGTATGTGACAACGTATTATAAATGGGAGATGTGTGGCTGTGGTTGTGGCTGCCGGTCTTCAGCTTGACTTGAACGAGATCGACAGTCGCCGGCTCGACTCAGGGGGTGCTCGGAATCCTCAGACTGTGGAATGTCGAACATACCCATGGGTGCACAGCAGTTATGACCACTAACTCTATATGTCGGTTTCTTGGAGTCCAAGTCGCCGTAGTAACAAAGCCAGTGAACAACGCCCTCACAAAATTGTATTTGTAAAATACAGTGGGCGTATCAAAAACTAGCTGTAGCCAAAATTCACGTCCGTGTACTACGATTTATCATCAGTCTTGATTGGTGAAAACATTGCAACGTCGCATTACATGTCTTCATCCACATCACTGTACTTGAAGTCGGAACTATAAGTAAGGGCTTGAAGAGCTGACACTGAGGTTCTCGCTTGCAGATGGCAATGAGTTCAGAACAGTCGTGTTGCATTGATAGCAGACTGCGCACCACTTCATAATATTGAGCGGATGAGCAACAAGAACGTATTGTCATTTTCTTCTACTTTGCAGACGGCTTTGTCTCTATCACTTGCCATCATGACGTTAGTAGTATTTTTCCCTTAATTGTGCTTAACAGAATATGGAGCGAGATGGTTACCTGCATGATTTGGGGCTAATACACAGTATTTCCTTCTTCCATCACTAAGATGTGTGGTCAGTTTAAAGTTCGTGAAGGACAACTATCAANTGCTAATACACAGTATTTCCTTCTTCCATCACTAAGATGTGTGGTCAGTTTAAAGTTCGTGAAGGACAACTATCAATGGTTTTAATCTTATCAGAGTTTTTTGGCGCATGGTGTGTGGTAAGTCAACATGAAAGCTTATGTTCAAAACGATATTTAATGCATTGTGCTGTCTCATTTCTCTTCTACGACAATTTGTTCATTACACTTCGAATCGAAGATCCGTTAGATTTTCCCACCCTCCTGGCTCCTTCGTGTCTGGCAGAAAATGTTAACCTCTTCTCCAAGTCGGGAAAATCCACGAATGGATGACAGCGATGAACCTGGCATTTGGTGATTTTACAGGTACACACAATTTGGGGAACAGATGGTCTGTATTATCTTCCAACCACAAGTAAAAGTGTATGTCGTCCCGACAGAACTCAATTTATTTTACAAGTTAAAGGTCAATAGCCACTGCAATATTATATTCTATTGTGTGCAGAAGAGCCTAAGTATACTCGCAACTCTCCGAATTGTTGAACATTGCCGTTTACAAAAACTGGATGCTCCCCGTGCATCCATCGATTTATAATGTCACAGAAAGGGTTGTGAAAAAATCGACCGAATAATTACAAATGGCTGGAGTCGTTGATTGAAATAAAATATAATGGCAGGGTTAAGCGAAAATTAAACATTGGTCTAACTTTAGTGAGTAAATAGTGGTTGAGTGGAGAATAAACAATAATAATCTAGAGTGATGGTGGATAGGGTTGAGCTAATGCAAAAAATTTATTGGGCTATGGTGATTAATTAGTGATGGGGAACTAACTGATTGATTGAACAGGCAATGATAAATATTGGTGGGGTTGAGCGAAGTCGAATAATTGGTCCAAATGCAGTGAGTAAATGAAAGAAGGATGAGAGGAGGGGAATAAAAAATTCGGGTTGAGGTGGAAGGGAATGAATTAACAGACAATAAAAATTGGAGATGGTATCGGTGGGGGTCAGTCATGCACTGGTCAACATGCTGGGAAGACATGTGATCTGTCATGTTTATGAGCATCGAAACCCAGACCACTAAACCTCCTGCATGTAAGAAATGGAAAAAAAAAATTATTTTTCCAAAAATTTTGAAAACTTTCAAAACATTCAAATTTCTTTTTAATTTTAACAAGATTTAGAATTAAAAATAATATTTCCTATTTTAATTTTAGTCCCAATATCATCCGAAAATCATCCTGGNTTCACATTTCCACCTTATTCTCCATTAAGCAAGAACATACTGATTTATTCTACTAACTGCACAAACCATCGCGATTCTATATTTCAAATTTGTTAAGGCCATGTGGAAATTTTTCTCCAGTCACATGTGTCCATGTCCCTTCTTTGGTTTTGCAATAATATTAAAATATAGCTAATATAATAACAGTAATAACAATATTTAAAAAGTTGTTTAAAAGATGATTGATGCTACACTTTCCACAAACATTATGTTTTCACTGTGCTGTTGTAAAATTTCCAAAATTTTTCGGCACAATATTTTCCAAATTTTATCTAATTTCATATATTTTCATATTTTGTCTAAGTAATTGTGTAAGTATTTTAGTTAAGTTTAGGCGTATGTTGATTTAGGTTTTTAGGGCAATTGTGTTATTTGAGAAATTTAATTTCAGTCGTGTGTTCATGTACTGGGAGATAGTAAAGAGTTAACTTCGCTGCCAAGCCTGGCAGGAAGCTGGTTGCTTGTTGTAGACAGCTCAGCTTGCAAGAGGACGTTAACTGCTACACTCACATTCCTGAAGGTGTGGGACGCCTTTCGCTGTACCTTGTTTGTGCTACTTGCCAGAGGTGCAACGCATGTAATTTCTTGCTGTAGAAGAGTGGAGTATAGTTGTAAACCGTTTTCGGTACACCCAGCGCTCTNGGTGCAACGCATGTAATTTCTTGCTGTAGAAGAGTGGAGTATAGTTGTAAACCGTTTTCGGTACACCCAGCGCTCTCTAGGAACAGCTTCTTAACTAAATGTTGTCACCTTTGTGCCCACGCACAACGCGCAATTTTGTATTATTTTGCCGTTGCTAACTCTTTTGTGCCTGACTCTCTGCACATACGCGGACGCGACATGATGTGTTCGCTGTGCGCTCCCGTGTCCGGGGAGGTTGTTGCAGGCGGATGATTTCTCTGAAGCAGTTTATTAAGTTTTAGAAATGACATGTAGTAAGTGCAGAGTTAGTAGTAATAATGTAGGATATTTAATTTTTGTGATTTTTCTTCAGTCATCCAACGCAGTTTCATACCTTCCCTCCGAGATAGGTGAGTAAAGCATTAGTCTTTCTCTGGTAGTATGCGCCACATTTTATAACCTCTGGAACAAGTAATTAATTTTCCGCGAACTTCCTTGTTCATGTGTTCCAGAGGGATCATATTTTGGACAAAGTTTTATTCCAAGTTTCATTTGAAGTTTCACTCGAAGTATTATTTCCACTATTCGTCTCCTCAACATTCCGGTAATACATTCGTACCAGTCCACCAAATTCGGACTATTCTCTAGCTTCTTGTGTTCTCCTGGAGAAGTATCAGCTAAATGCTAGCTTCATGGAACATTTTTGTTAAATCTCGTTATCATCTGGACCACGTTACCATGTCACTATGTAACTATGTCATAAATGCTTGAACTCATTTCCTGTAATCTATTGCCACGTAAAACATGATTGAAATATTTTTCAGGTATAAATTTTAAAAAGTGAAACATTTCCCAATTAAAATAAAATCTGTACTGGTCATTAAAGATATATAGTTTGAACGGGGTGCACTCCAGGATTTTTCAAGGCTTCCAGGGCAATAAGTATTTCACCATTGTGATTAATACATTTTTAAATATCGCATTTATTCATTGGATATTTAATATGTGAGCCAATTGTCTTTTGTCTACACATTCAATTAATTTAATTTAATTATGTATTTTTAAATTGTAATTTTTATACTCTTTCAATTACTAGATTTATGTTTACCTCTGGAGATTTATTAACCAATAGAAAATATTATTAGTAAAATATTACTTTAATCAGTATCTAGGTAAAATATATGCGGCGTCCTATTTCCTTAGCCCAACTTCCAAACTATTAATCAATTATTTATTATACCAAGTGGCTTAATATTGTCTGGCATTATGGTAGCAGAAGAATGATATAATTTTACGTAAGTGTCCACAGTAATAATGTTTTGTTACTAAATTATAAACTATATAACATATTTATGGGCACTGTATTTGATGACTCACGTACCAGACTCGTAAGGAATTGTTGCCACATTGAGCATGGTTGAATGTTGGGATTTAAAAGGTTAATTACATGGTGAACATATGCCATGCATTAAATTTATTGTATATTTCTGAAAGCAAACACGTAATTAACAACCATGCGACACACCACGGTACAACCCTCTCTCTTCTTTCAGTTTGTTTCTTGCATTTATAATATTATTNACCCTCTCTCTTCTTTCAGTTTGTTTCTTGCATTTATAATATTATTTTCTTCTACTCATAATCCTCTTTTCTGCTAACAGACATAGGAGACTTCGAACCATGCAATGACGCAGCATATATTGAGGGAAAAAAAATGTATATGTTTTGGTGCTCTTATCAGACCCGGTATCATGCAATATGGAAAATCTACCCAGCACACCAGTACTACATTTTGGTTATTCTCTGTATGAGGGAACTTTAAACACAGGATTTATTGAGCGTAAAATCCTCCACTGATTAGTTGCTCATTAGTACCTGTACAAAGGAGCTTCATGGATAAGGACTAGGGTCTGTGGTGTGATGGTGCCTTCCACCAACATGGAAATAATTGCATGCGCGGTCGTCAATACTAAAAATTTTTATGCATTAAACATATCGTTTAACATATGTTTTTCGTAAAACAATTTGATTTCAAAGTTTTTTTAACCAATGNTTTTTATGCATTAAACATATCGTTTAACATATGTTTTTCGTAAAACAATTTGATTTCAAAGTTTTTTTAACCAATGCAGGACATGTCCACAATAATTATTATTCCGAGCTATGTGTATAACAAACAGAGTAAACTAAATAGTTTTATTTAACTTTATCATATAAGAATTTAAAAATATTTTTTTTTTAAATAAGTAAAGAAATGTAGCCAGCTACTAATTTATGGGCTTAGAGGAACTTTTAGGACCATGCTCGCAATCTTCAGCATGCAGTCGTAATTTCAGACGCAGAAAACATACATTTGTTTTGTTAAGTAAAGATACACACTAGAGCAACCATGGGATAGGAAAAAGTCTGACCAGTTTGTTATGATAGTTCTTGGGCTGATGCAGAGGAGCGCTAGTGTTCTCGACTGGGAGTTAGCAGGCAGCAGACGATGCAACAGTCAAATTACCTCGCCACCTGTGCGGTGTTGCCAGTTCCGCAGCCGGCAGAAGTAGGTCATCACCCTGACCTTGTCTGACTCTTGTGTTAATTCTGTCTCACGCGAGTTATCAGCTTTCATTGCAGCTGTGAATACCCAACTCATTATTTACTAGTGGCGAGCATGGCATGTGTTCGGTTTCTGTCATAGAATTCTGTGTTTACTAAAATTTGCAGTGATATCAACAACTATTTGGTTTTATTTACCTCTGCGAAAATGAATTATCAAAAATATGAAATGGTAATTTTTTAAATTCCTATTTATTGATTTACTATATTTTAGAAGTTCATAATAAAAAACGAGTACTGTTAGCACTTACAATTACCAATTTTATATTAATCATAAAATATGTCTTACATCATAGTAGCGTTTTCATTCCGTTCTTATGTGAAAGGAAATTGATAGGAAATTATTGTTCACTAGTCACTAAAGGTAAATTTTATTTTAACACTAATAGTGACATGAATACAAATTAATTTTTGAATTTTGAAATAACTTTTACGTTTATCCATACTTTGCCTTGTAAAAAAAATGGCAGCGTTCTCACTGCCCTGCATACAAATTCTTTGCCACGCCCGGTTAATAACAAATTACTTAGAAAACTGGTTATGCTTATATTGGCTCTTCTAGATCATTAAAGGTTTAAAACTTTTCTCATTGGTTTTTTTCGAAAGTTGATACCTCCATACTACTCATTAGAAAATAAATATAAGGAATAACAATTATGAACTACATATAAATCGCTTTTCAAAATATTAGCCTATGGGCAGTAAGGGCGCGAGACGAACACACATTCGTTTCCCCGTGTACGTCAGTATGTAATTTCCTGTGACATGTACATCATTTACGTACTTAGACCAATGCGAATACTGTATGAGTGTGTATCTCATTAAGCACATATAATGCTCAACTCTAACATATGTTTTTTTTAAAGCGACAATATAATTGACATGTCTGTAAGATCCATGTTTAAAATAATGATGTGCATTAGTGATTATTGTCCGAAAAGCTGGCAGCTATGTGTGTTTACAATTACACGACTGAACTCAGTACAGCATTTTATAATCTATTTTGAAACCTCGAACTCATAATAGTGCGAAAAAGTTAACACTGGAGTTATTATCAGTAATGAAAACACTAACGAACGAATGAAAACTAGACATAACAAAGAGAGTCGCAATATTCTACTTTAGACTACATTACAAATTATAACTATTTCTACACTACAAATCGGATGAATGCCTATAGCTAATAGTTAAGCTAAGTTTACATTAAAACCAATTATGCATTAAGAATTATCCAGCAAGCACTTATCTTCCATACGGAAACATTGCTTCTGCATTTGCAGTTTCCAATAATGTTTTAACTCTTAATTCTAGAAAATAGAAAAAGGCGGCAAGCCTGTTACGTTTACCTTTGTTCTTAGCCTATCTAACTTTGTATATCACACTTATATTTAAGCAGATCATACTAGAAAACGGACATTTTCTATCAGAAAAGCTTATTTTTGATAACAACTATAATCTTTAACATGTGCACACACCTGACGTTTTATATTGTTTATAATAACATTACTGTAAATAACCGTTTCCCGCCAACACCAGCTGCTGTGTTCTGAGTGGTAGACGCCTAATAAGTTTCGCTTAATATATATAATATAACTACTTGTTTCAACGCTTAAGGAAATCCCTAAAACGCTTACGACCTGCTAAGTTCCATTGAAAACCAATACATGAGATAACAAACTTTCGTTTCTTCTGCACACGTATTAACGCATACATTAACGCATAAATTTGCTATTGAAAACCAAGCTTTACTTCAGACTTCGCAGCTTAAGCTAAATTAAATTTCACAGGTGTGTTTAAACGCAATCGAATCAAATAATGTATCTGTTCATAGTGTACAGATGTTACCAAGAAGAATTATTTTTTTTAAATATATTCACTGTGTTAAAATTATTTCATGTATTCTGAAATGTTTGACGTCTCCTAGCCTACAAATAGATAATGATAAAAATGTTTGATAAAAATGTAAAAATTTGAATTAATAGTGACAGTAGGGCATCCTGGTGTGTTAACTTTGTGGCATATTTACAAAATTATAATAAAATTTTCCTAAAAGTAGTTATGTTCTCTGTGCTACATGCTTTGTTGAATGTATTAATACTTTTGACGTGAATACGTCTTTAAATTTGCAACCATAGTGGGCAATCCAGAAAATCTAACGATAAAATTATCGGGGGTTAGAGTTTGGCATTGCAGCTCCGAATCTATCATATACATCTAAAATTCAATTACACCACTCAATTGCCAAAGGATCGAAGAATTTGTTACGTTGAGTGAGTACTGCGAA
>NQII01000840.1:170398-258776 GCA_002778355.1 Clitarchus hookeri | reverse complement strand
GGGGGCACCGCCATTTTGAGTTCGTTTCGCCACGTCTTATAATTTCAGCGTAGTATTACTTTTAACGCGGATTAGCTACGACGCTCGTTTGAGTTTTAATCAACAGCTCTCGTCGAAATAAATCGATTGAGAGTATAAAACATTTGTGTGGCGTGGTTATGGTGAAATTGTATGAGTTTAAAGTAAAAAAAAATTTAATTTTACACAATGTCGGCCTATACTCGTCAAAATGCCAAGTTGAAATACAAAAATCGTATACGGTTGGAAAGAGCATTTCAAGAGCAATCCAGTGATACCCATTAAACCTCATAGGATCGAGTGAAGTGGTGCCGGGAACGTAAAAACGTAGACGTATTCACGCAAAACAAACGGCCGTGTCCCCGACACAGCCACCCCGTGTTTTTTTTTTTTAGGAGAATTGTTTGAATAGTTGCTTGGATATGGCGCTTCCATGCCAACAGCAGAAATGACAACCCTGTCTCAGTGAATCGAAAGTTCAAGAGCTGAACTGCACTGAAGAAACCATATATAAAATAACTAGCGACCTGGCCCGGCTTTGCCCGGGTACAATTTAGTTTTTTACAGCGGTACACTAATAAATAAATTGGGAAAAGACAATTGCAATATTATATGATAGTAAATTAGTAAACTACTTTCAAATATAACATATATACATACACGTCACGCCTGTCTCCCAGAAGGGTAGGCAGAGATTATGGACCTCCATTTACCATGATCCTGACATACCTACCTCCTTCGCTTTATCCACATTCATACATCTTTATTATAACAATATTTATGATAGCGGTTTAGAAAATTTCGTTGTATACAACATTAATTGTTTTGCCTCCGACCGCCAGCACAAAAAGTTTTCTGTTTGACGTGACACGCGAAAGGTCTACGTATAGTTGTCCGTGCGAAAAACATGCTCCACTCAAATCCACTCCAGCCACATTAAGTGTTTGACCGTGTGCCTTATTTAATGATCATATCAAAACAAACTCTTATTGAAAATAGGACTCTTATAAATTTAAAAGAAAAATCCGAGGTAATCATTGTTATTCTCCAGTACCGCAGCCAGTTAGAATAGTACATTCAATAAGATAACTTTTTAAATTTTTTATTTGTAATCGATTCCCGTTGCATAATTTCGGTATATTTATTTTTCGCAATAAAAGTATGGGAGCTCCGACTTTGAAAATCAGTTTGCGTGGTGGTATGCCACAAGGATTCAATGAATTAAGAAATTCTGTGGGAAAGTGCACAGCTTCTTCACTGTCGAGTACCGTATCTACTGAGTAGACTTGTGATTGCGCATTAAATTTTGCGAGCACTAATTCATTAATTTTTTTCGGTTTGTTCGTTAGTAGGCGATAATATCGCTCTTTCTTTAAACCACGATAGTGTCTTATTTGAAAGGTCGTTTATTTCAGGATATACATTATCTATCAGTTGTTGGTGGTCGGTGACTAAAACACATATATCAATATTGAGAGAAATTTTTCCACAATCCATTGGAAGCTCTCTATTTCCGACTTTCAGTAGTATGTCAGCAAACTTGCTGTTATCTTCTGAAGACGTATTTACTCTCATGTTTGTTTTAAGTGCTAGTTTTGTTACGTTGGGCAACATATACGACCTTTTTAATTATGCATTTTCTTCATCAGCTACACTCCGCGCCGCCGCCCCCGCCTCCGTACGCGCGTGTCTCGTTTTTAGAAATTCATTTTTTCAAAACTTGTTATAAATTTTAAACTACTGGTGATAATTTTATGCTGTGAGATACATTTTTTATCTACATTTAACAGTTTTAACTAAGAATTAATATATTTTGATAAAGATAAAGTTATTTATAGGTAGAAAAGACAGTGAATAATACGTTTGTTTTTACTGCATAATTTAAATTGTAAATACGCATATTACTACTTATATATTAAACATAGATATATGCTACTGGTGACTTTTTTGTAGATAATTTAATTTTCCACAATTCTTTTGCACAATATTTTTTTTATATCTCTAAACAAAGGATTAGGCAGCGTACTCCATGAGAGTGCGCGGGCGGCAAACTTTTTTTCCGACTTGATTCACTAATATCGTTAATACTCAGCTCCTATAAGTGCTAGGGAAATTTTTAATACACACAAACCTTCCTTGATAAATGCATATCATAACAGTAAAAATCGCATCCAAATACGTTCAGTGGTTCTCGAGATTAGCGCAGTCATACCAACAGACAGACGCGCGCCAGGGACTTCCTTTTGTACTATGTAGTGATTCAACAAAGTTTATTGAACGACAAAAGATTATTCAATCTTGAAACATTTTAAGAGAATGGGCTTATCAAGTTGTGAACTAAAATTATCTAGAAGAAAGATAAGAGAATTTTCTGCCGCCTAATAGTTTTGCCAGGGGAACACGAATTAGTAACAACACTCGTTCGCAGTGAGCATGAGAAGGGCCATCTAAGTTCCCAAGCTCTTTTCTGTAGCCTATGTGAAAGGATTTGGATCATTGGAGCATGGCGAGTCGTTCGTAAGGTAGTACGAGGTTGCATTATTTGTCGCCAAAATAGCTTACAAGAATTTCAAAAGATCAATTGCTCCCCTTCCCGAGAACCGAGTTCGAGATGTCGCATGTTTTGAAATCTGTGGCACCGAATTTTATCACCCGTTAGTGTTAAAGACAGGCAAAAAGGTGTGGGTGTTCCTTTTTACCTGCACCATAAACAATGCTTTAAATCTTGAGTTGTATCTCTGGCTGTCCACCGAATGTTTTTTTGCACGTTTTCAGTTTTATATCTCGGTGAGGTCGAACGAGGATTATATATAGCGACAGCGAGATAAACTACGTAGAAGCCTCTAACCTTATACATCAAGTCAAATGGGAGGAAGTGAACCGGTATGCAGCCAACCTACAAGTGGAATGAATCCTTTCTGTTTCTGACTACCCTTGAATGGGGGGTGGTGGGAGCGACTAGTGGGAATATTGAAACAGACTATGAGGCGAATACTTGGTAAGGCAAGTCCCACCTTCCAAGAAATGTATGTAAATCCATACGACAGCGAAGCACTTACGAATAATCGACCAATCTCCCATATTGATGTGGATGATGAAATTTAACCCATGACTCCAGCGATGTTCCTAAGAGATTTACTAGAAGATGGCATTCCAGACTGCATTAAGTCCAGATAATGACATTTTGTGCCAGTATACGCATTTTCTGGTTTAAGTTCGTAATGACCTATGAAAATGTTTCCGACAAGATTATTTGGGATTTCTGAAGGGCCTTCGACATGCATGTGATGACCTAAGGCTACTCGATGTGGGTTATGATGTATTGATTGGTTCTGATAAATTGCAAAGCTGTTGACTGGCTACTAGGTGTAGTCGAAGTAATGGTTGTTGGAAGAAATTGTATCGAGAGTACTATACGATTCCACACTGCGAAGGGAACTTTGAAAAGGCCTGTACAAAGATTTTATCCATTACAAAAACCACATGAGACGAGTGACAAACAAGATATATCCAAGTATCCGATTAACGAAGAAGAAAATGCAAATTCAGCCCAGGGCCCGTCGACAGAAATTTAGGGGCCCGACACAAATTAATATCTCGGGGCCCCCTTCGTAGGTGTCCTTTTTTTATTTCCTTCTAANTTTTTTTTTTTAACCCTTTAAGGCGGCGTTTCAAAACGTTACTCTCCGAGTAAACTTTTCTCTCTGGCTGTCCGAAAACACTTTGACTAAATATTTTACTTTCTCTTGGCAGTATCCTGAAACTGTAGAGTAAATTACTCTCGGCATCTTGCCAGAGTAAAACTTTTACACGCACAACTTCAGCAAGTATAGAAGAGTAAACTGAAAATGACTGAAATGTTAGGAGAATTAAACAAATTGAAAATAAATGTTGACATTCGGTTTACAGACACACCCGGGAAAACTACAAATGACGAGTAATAAATTCGTATTGTTATTTAAAAGTTAATATTTATAAATGTTATATTTTTATACGTAATGGTATGATTAATTTATAGCAAGCAAAGCTGTTTATGTTTATAACTAATATTTTGAAAAAGAAAAAATTTGGGGAAAGGGACAAATATCTTTTGGAATTTACATTTATTGCATAATCAGTACATCATTGTACACGCATGATGTTATTTAGATCATGTTCGTTCTGAAATGACTTTTAATTTTGTTTACCTTAGTGGATACTCTCTGTAACTTTACTCTACCCTCGGAGTAACGTTTTGGAACGCCACCTTGAGCCTCGGGGTCCGGGACAAATGTACCCTTTCTTGAATAAGCAGTCTTCCTCGACTTTAGTTTATGAATGTTACGTGACGCTTGAGAGTAAGGCATGCTCGGCGGCGCCCAGGAGGTGAAGTTGGCGGGCGATGGCAGCCGCCCCCGCCCAGTGCGGGGCAAAGTGCCCTCGTGGGCGGCCCCGGGCGGTAATTAATTAATTTATTTTTATGTAACATATTGCATTGGGGTCCCCTATCGTCCAGGACCCGGTACAGATGTACACGTAGTCCTCCCTTGTCGCCAGGCCTGACTCAGCCACTATGAACTTCTGAAATCCAAAGACGTGAGCAAATCCAGCATGCCTCCTATCAACGAAATGGTCACCCGACAAGGCCGATTCACCTAATGCCCTCAGCGGTACCTATGTAGTAATGAAAACAAGAAGACAAGTCTTCTTGGGTGGGAGGATGTTGCATATAATTTATATTAAGTTTGTGACTGCAGTTGTATTATATATGGACAGGCTGTTTGATTTATAATAAGAAACAAAAATTTCTTTTTTGCAATTCGACGTAAATAAAATGGATTGGGAGTAAATAAAAATTGATGTTTTTTTATTATTGTATAAAAGAACTTGCGAAAACGACTGCACAAAATTACAAGGTGAGGGATCACGAACATTTTACCAGCCAGTATATCAGGGCTATATGCAACAGCTCCAATTTGGTGTTCAACCACCCAAAGAAACTGGTTATATTTTTTTCATTACCGGAGCTACAAAGAGAATTTTATCATAAACATGTGGAGTATGACTACAAAGAAATGAACATTAGATCACAAATAAAAAAAATTGTATCACATTCAAAGCCGTTTGGCGACAGATTTTCAGTGCATTTTGTCAGTACATTTTGTTCTGGTGTCCCTAGCCAAGTACTTGCAACCTTCAAATTTCCCAAAACACATCAAAGTTCTTCAACCCTAATCAACTGCTACATATCACACACTAGGGTATGCTTCTGGTCATTTATATCGACGACTGGGAGAAGTTGGACGAACTGCAGCTGTCCCTACAAGAAGCATTTTATGACATACTGATGGGCTGTAGGATCACCAAGGAAGATTATTATCATGCCCATACATTATGGGAAGCATTCAGGTGCACGAACCTGGAAGAATACTGTTATATATACCTCAAGACAAATGTCCTCATAACCGATATTTTCGAGAATTTTAAAGACCTGTATATTGCTACACACAAGCTCGACTGCGTACATTGTGCCAGTGCCCAGGGTTCACCTTCAATGCCATGCATCGGATAACGAGAGTATAATTCGAATTGATGACAAAAAAATTTAATGTATATGTTCATTGAGGAAGGGATACATAGTGGTGTGGCACAGTACATGAAATGGTACTGAAAAGCCAACAATATTTGAGTCTGAAACCTATAATCCAAGCAAATCTGCCATGATCCTGGAGTGTCTGAAGCCCAGCAACCTTTATGGATGAGCAATGAATTTTCTGATCCTAGTATGAAATTATAATTTGCCAACAACACAAACATTGATATTATATTCATGCCAGATGATGCGGATCCAGGCTGTATTCTTTAATATGATGTAGAGTATCCCACAGCCCTGCATAAGGAACACAAAGACCTGCCTTTCCCGCCCATCAACCAGTGGCTATCTGGCCCCAAGCATCCGAAACTGATGACAATGCTCGAAAACAAACAACATTACGTTGCCCATTACTGCAACCTAAAACAAGATGTATCTCTAGGATCGAAGATAAAGAAAATTCATTGTGCAGTGGAATTCAAACATATTCCATGGCTCAATCCTTATGCAGAGTGATTCTAAAATCATGGGACAAACATTGAGGGGTGGTAGAGCTCACTAAAACAAACAATCGTTGTATAGGAATATATGTGCGGAAGTGACGCGTTGAGGCACAAACACAAAAATAACACATGAAATGCAACACAGTGTTTATTTACAATGTCACTGCTAAATGCCTTTTTACAGCAATGTTTATAATAATTGCTCAAAATTGCTACCACCGACAGTAATGCAAGCTTGGTAGCGTCGGTGGAGTGATTGGCGAACAAATTCAAATACGCCGGGTATTTCACACACGCGTGCAGCCGCACAGGATAGTCGAGAGACGAGGTCTTCAATGGAATCAAATGGAACAAATCGAGACTCGATAAATCTGGCGATCGTGGTGGCCGTTAATGTGTTTGTGTTTGTGCCTCAACGCGTCACTCCCGCCCGTATATTCCTATACAATAATTGTTTGTTTTAGTGAGCTCTAGCACCCCTCAATGTTTGTCCCATGATTTTAGAATCATCCTATATAGAGCTCAAAACAGCCAAATGTTAAGCAGCTCAAAAAAATTTCGAAAAAGAACTCATTATATTTGCAAATAAAAGTACTTACGGAAAACAGATGTAATATAAAAGAAAACAGCTAAAACTCAAAATGGTGTGCAACAAGATGAGATTCAATAAACTGGTAGCCAAGGCCATGATCCTCGACTGCACAGTTTACGATGAGAATATAGCCCTCATACATTGCAAACATCAATATATGCTATTTTAAAAGCCTATTTATGCATGGTTCCCTGTACTCGACCTATCTAAAACTCTAATGTATGAGTTTCATTATGATGTCATGTTGCCAAAATACAAGTGAGGCATGAAGCTCTTTTATATGGCCCCAACAGCTTCATATACAAGATGCACATCCCCATTACAATGAATTTGGCCAGCGATCAACATTTTTAAAATGAATTTGACACCAGTGTTTGCCGCACCATGCACTCCTGCTACTCGGAATAAAACAAGAAAGTTGTTGGTAAATTCAGAGATGAATGTGACAGGATATGGTGACAGAATTTTTGAGACTACAGGCAAAGGTTATTCATACAAATGCAGTAGGAAAGTCACGAAAAGAAAAAAAGCATACAAAATTGTGTGGTCAAAATTAGAATTAAATTTGAGTCACAATTTCTATTCTGGAGCAGCACTGTACAAAGAAAGTAATTGTTAACATGATGAGGTCGAACCAGCCCCAAATATTCGAAGTATGTAAATAAATAGGCCCCGATGTGGCCATATGGCAAGAGGAAGGTAATGAAAGATGGCATATGCCCACAGTCGATGGTGATTCATAATTATCTCACCAACAACTGCTTCAACACTCTGTAGCCCAAGCATGAGTATGGATATCTAATCAGGTATGCCATTAAGGAATATTAATGTTATGCAGTTGCCCATCCACGAGGTAGCATATATGTGCAGGTATGTTATATGCTTATCCAAGTTCTTTGCATTTTGTATTCACAAGTTTACATATTGTACACACAATTATTTTGTCTGCATTGGTAAACTTTTTACAGTTTGCAAGTTTACTGCATTGGCTTCAAAANATATTGTACACACAATTATTTTGTCTGCATTGGTAAACTTTTTACAGTTTGCAAGTTTACTGCATTGGCTTCAAAACATTTTTTTGCATTGTATGCAAGTTTATTGTCTGCCTTGCTTTGATTGTTGACTGCATCTTATTATTTTACAATTTTTATTTCCTGTATTGCTATACTTTTTGCGTGTTGCATGTTTACTGCATTTACTTCCAAATTTGTAGGCAAAAGTTGTCGTCGGCTTTGATTGTTGTGGATTGCATGATAATTTTTACAATAATTATTTTATACATTTGTATAAACATTTTGGGTTGCNTGCTTTGATTGTTGTGGATTGCATGATAATTTTTACAATAATTATTTTATACATTTGTATAAACATTTTGGGTTGCAAATTTACTACATTGGCTTCAAGATTGTATGGGAAACATTTGTCTGTCTTGCTATGATTGTTATGGACTGAAAGGAAATTTTTACATGTCTTCTCTTCACAATTTTTATTTTCCTGAATGTGTGTAATTGTTGTAGTCTGCATTGGCTTCCCAATTTGTTGGCACTATATGCAATGCTTTTGTCTGCATTACTATGATTGTTATGGATCCATAGTATTTTCACAATTATTTTCTGCATTGGTATAATATGCTTGTCTTTGTTGCCCATGCAATATTTTTTGCCAAGTATCTTTTTTTTTTCGAAATTTTTCCTATGCATCACATCGAGGTCATCTTCCATACATGGTAGGATGACATGCATATACTTTCCTGTTGATACACTTTATGAGATATTGTAGTAAAAATTGACTGGTAATGTTCTAAATAACGTGCCTTTCCCATGTGTGTGAACATGTTTGGTATGCAAAGGCAGTTCCTCGCCTCATGGGTGTAAAATCTGAAGTAATTTCACTTCCGTCTCATCCCCAACAAAAACTACAAAAATGAAAAAACAATGTTGAAAAGGGAACTAGCAATATTTTAAATAACATGCCTTTGTTTTCACTTCCAGAGTAGAAACCCACGCGTGTAATACATGCTTAAGCAATACTGTTATAAATTATAAAAACTGACACATAAATTTGAAAATAAATAGGAACCTTATTAGTAAACAAAGTACTTGCAGGCTACCCCTGCATGAACCCAGTCCCAAAGTATGGGGACTGTAAGAAAATAAAGAAAATATGCAAAAAAAAACATGTGTGCAAAACGAAGACAAGTAATGCAAGATAAACTGATGCCACTCTGCTCCAGATGGAGAAGAGATCAGCCACCCACCTGCCTCCAGATGGAGAAGGGAGATACACAACATGTTTATGAAACATGTGTACAAACACAGGCACTTTATTCCTGACCGGAAAAGAGGAAGAATAATATAAGTCACTCATGGTCCATCTCAAATTATAAAGGCTGTAGAAGCCCTTAAAGGTGAAGGGCGACAAGGATATTATGTGGGTGATTATGCAAATGACTTGAATTAGAGGAACACAAATTCATATACGGATTGATTAAACCAAGATATTGGATAAAAGTAAGGTATGCTACATCGTACACATCTTCATTATGTAAATAATAGGGTTTGGCACCCTTATATTGCATTAAGCATTGACATTGTAAGATTAAATTGATTGTGGATACCATCGGATGAAGCAGGATGTCGTAATTAGTAAATAAGGCCTCCTACTTGCAATTCTCTAGGAGAGACAGTTTCTGTGTAAAAAACAAACGAAGGGTACTGTGGTGGCAAGGCCATGGCCTGGTGGGTAGGCAACATGGACTGCACCCGGTGGTTAACACATATTGGTGGTGTGATGCATTATGTTACACGTCACAGCCAGTTCCCGTTTCCCTCCTTCTGAGCAGCATAGTTTCCCGCCCCATCTACCCGAGTGTCATGTTATGCGTAGCCTGTCCATGATTCGATTAACAGGGTACTGCTAACATCAACAATGACCAGTACACAAATTCTGAATTGACTGACATAGTCTTGGTGTATGGAGAAATGAGAGGCAATGGCAGGGCAGCTGCACATGTGTACAGCCAAAGATACCATGCATGATGTTAGCCGAAACACCAGACATTCGCACACCTTACACAGCGACTATGGGANGAAACACCAGACATTCGCACACCTTACACAGCGACTATGGGAAACCACGCGTTTGATATAGGCCGGCGTCTGTCGGTCGTAGTGCGTCTTTCATCTTTAGTCCTTTGGGCGACCCGACCAGCGAAGCAGACCAGGAAGATAGGTGTCCGGCCGTCGCTAACCGCCTCGTAGAATAAGCCTCCGGCAACATTAACAAGGTGATGACTTTCCAGATAGGGTTAAATAAAATGGTGTGAAGTATAATAATATAAATAATAATCATCTTAAATTCTATGTAAAGCTCCACTGGTTAATGATAACATAAATAATAATTGTGTAACCATAAATGTTAATAAACCTCATCAGAAACGGTTGTGCTCTACAGAAGTCTAAGTGTTTGATTATTGAGTTACGCCCCCAACATACTTTCAAGTACGAATTGGCTGAAAAGCTAGTTCGTAACAATGGTGGAGGCTTGGTTCCTCCCTACCCTCTCGCTGCCTTGCATCAGCTTCTCTACCATCCACCCCCATTTAAATAAATTCCCCACCCACCCACGCTAATTTCCGTAATAATAATAGCAAACTTTCAGCCACGTCCTATTTTAACCTTAAAAATTTTAAGTGGCAGTCCAATTTAAATAATGTCATAATGTCTACTTTTAGAATGCCTTAGGTTTAAATATTAATTTACCTTTCACGGCCCGATATCTAAACACTTAAAGCAATTATTTGAAACCTAAATAGCGATCGGTATTCAAATGTAAAGAATTTCAGTGTAAACTGCAAGTCCCTAGTTGCGTATATTCACATGTAAACAATTTATCTCAGCAATACCAAGCTAGTAATATAAATTAATATGTAGATAATCTCTATGTGCTGAATATAGTTATTTGAAATGTAACTCTTACTGTGAAAGTAATTCGTAATCATATAAGCCTTTTCATTAAAATAACTTTCAACTCATGCTAATATGCATTTTATACGTAGTTCGCTATTACTGTGCGCAGATAAAAGAAATATATATATTATTCAACTTTCCTCTCCATATACATACTAAATATTTAAGAAACGTCTCATGTCATGCTTAGGAATAAGGTATGCCAGTTAACTATGACAATTTTTGTACGCCGATAGAAAGCCCGTATTGCGTTATGAGTTACCAAGCAGAAGGACGATATGTCGTTGACTTGACCAAAGTGCCGAGACGACACATTCCCTCGTCAGCGCTTTCTCGCCGCTCAAGCGCCGCTGGGCGCGAGAGAAAAAAAAAACACCCTACGCAGTGGACATTCCCGAGACGACATTTTCCCTCATCATCACATTCTCCGCGGCTCGACAGCCGCTGTGTTGCGAAGCAAGCACGCCACACAGTTTTCTTCCCACCACATCCGCCTTTAAACTAAAGTTTACTATTCTAGTTTTAAATTTCTCATACTATCAATATTTCCACGTATGTCCTACAAACCTGTGCTGTGAGGAAACTGAGATAAAGAATTCTGTTGGGTTAACGCATTTCTGTGATCCGAGGTCTTAGCCAATCCTCTTGGCCTTCGGACGTGCTAGCGACACGCCATGCCAGTCATACTGCATTGTTTGATGCGCAGACTGCTGAACCTGACGTGAGAAGGATTAATAGTGTGCAATGTTAAGGGTATTTAACGAAATGGGAATAGTGCCTGAGACACACCCACTTCGACTGTGTTTGTCCGTTCATGGTTTACCCACATCCACCCAATTGTAAGGAGTACTTACCCAGGAGGTCAAACCTTTCGTTTCGTGTGAGACGCGGAGCAATCTTTGGGCCTCTGGCGGAGTTGTGACCCGACCAGAGGGGCCTATTATTTCTGTGCTCTACTAGCCTTGACAGAGGTCAGGCAGTAGGGGCGCAATTTGATTTTTGCTGTGGGTCTTTTCTCTACTACACAGTACTTTGAAAGTATGCCACGAGGGTACTTTCGTTTTTGACCTCCAGGGAGTATGTCATTGAGTGCAGATTTCCCCAATCCCTGTATGCCACCCCTTTGTGTGAAAGTAGAAGTGTAATTATTCTGTCTTTAATTACTCATATAAGTTCTTTTCCTCTCTACTATATTCTATTTGCATAATAAGTGTCGTTATGTTTTACTTAGACTATGTGTTGATGTCCCTCGGCTTTGATAACATGTTGTACGTTCTGCTCCTCCTCAATCCAATCTTAACTTTTTAATAATCAATGTAATTATATTATACTTATATGTATTGATGTCCAGCGTACATATTAACGTTTTAGTAATTATGAGTTTATCCGTGCACACAGCTAACTAAAATAATTAATTTTTAAAAAAAAATTGTGTGAAAATAGGCATTAACTAAGAACTAGATTCACAAGCGTAACGTAACTATAAAGTTATAACATCAGTTAGTATTCATATACCGTCCAAGGGAACAATTGACGACAGTCTAAAAATAAATAAGCTTTAACTCGCATTTAAATACATCAGCGTTCACGGTCGGACACACCCAGCTCTACGCCACACCCAAATAAATATAATAAAATCAGGAATAAATAAACAATCTCATTTTGAATAACCATAATCTGCAATATAGCTATTAGGACCCTATCAATTTATTTAAAGAAAATTTTTATATAAGAAGTTTTGACAAACTGTGCAAGCATTCTGCTAATGCATTTCATTGTAAGTTTCAGAACAGCGGTACCACAAGCTTCATGTTCCACAGCAACCAGCAGGGTGGTCACACACCTCTCAACCAAAGTTCCTCCGGAGGTCGGCGCACCCAACGCCCATGTGAACACCAGTCCTGACGTCACGCGCAACAACCTCAACATCGCTCTCACAGCCGTCAGCACTACCGCTTCACTCAGCTTGCGAGTCATACGTCAAATTTATATACAGGTAACCAGCAGTTCACATATTTTACTTACACCACTCACACTGCACCCTGCAGGTACCTAACTCGTACATAACAAACTTTACTGTACTCAGAAGTTCCAACATAACACAAATCGTCAATTAAATAAAACTTTTATGTTGTTGGTAATAGGAGGGCTACGAACGATGTTTGAAATGTATTATTTATAATAACAGTAAAAAGTTAAACCAGTTTTAAGATACAAAAGCAGTTGAACAAATGACATATTCCACTGCTTATGAAAAAAAAGAGATTTTTTTTTTATGAAACTACTCAAGTAACAAATAAAGAAATTGTAAGAATATACGTCCTAAACTAGAGACATCTCAATTATAATACTTTATATAACTGTAATTTAAGATTTAAAATTTTATAAAAACGCCATTTGTACAATTCACCGTATTCAATAGACATTACAATCTGATACTACAATCTGATGCTGATATTTTAAATAATTATGTAAATGTACTTTAAGTATCCGTTCCATTTCCCTCTGAAGTATTGAAACGTAGAAAAAAAAAGCAGCTGCAACATTTATTTTATTTTTGCATTGTTCTAATTATTAATTAAATAATATTGTACGTTTCGATACCATCCCATCAGTGTCCTAACCTAGTGACGTCACGTACCGTTTAGTATGTAACAATTCTCAGTGATCTAAAACGTGTATTTATTTCCAGCAAGTGTAGTTTCTGAACAAACAAAACACAACAATTGTAACGAGGAGAGCAATTAACACACAAATCTAAATTCTTTTCATTGTTAAATATTTTTTTTATATTTTCATTGTGGTAACGAGCCACGTCAAGTAGGGCTAGATACTTACGAACTGAAGAAAGGCTGACGCGTTCGCGAACCGCCTGTGAGGCGTCTGCCGTGCTCGCGTGGAAGACGATCTGCACTTCCAGCGGAAATACAAGTGCAAGGCGCGCAAGGTCGCTGTAAATACACCGCCCAGCGTTTGACCGGCCCACCTGGCCCGAGGACTGCACCATAGCAACTGGCAGTTCCTTATACCTAAATTATCCGTCTGTTTTAAATCCTTTCCCAAAATATTTCCTACCGTAGCGAAGAGGACTTCAACCCGATCCATATTCCTACTGCCACAACATGAACACCGCAACTCCCAGTCACCTACATAATCCACACGGACTCTAGGGCGAGATGCGGGCATCTCGCTAGTGAACATTGGGGGAGATGTTATGGTGTGGTCACGCCTTAGCTGAACGGCTTGCCCTATCACACCTTCAAACATTAAACATGCAAACGAGCGGGATTGCAACGCCACCATTTGGTCGTCGATTCTTGCGAAACAAGACAAGCTGCAGAAATCCCCTCCACCGGTCACTGAGCGGGGCCGCAGAACCACGCGTTTGATATAGGCCGGCGTCTGTTGGTCGTAGTGCGTCTTTCATCTTTAGTCCTTTGGGCGACCCGACCAGCGAAGCAGACCAGGAAGATGGGTGTCCGGCCGTCGCTAACTGCCTTGTAGAATAAGCCTCCAGCAACATTAACAAGGTGATGACTTTCCAGATAGGGTTAAATAAAATGGCGTGAAGTATAATAATATAAATAATAATCATCTTAAATTCAATGTAAACTTCCCCCGGTTAATGATAACATAAATAATAATTGTGTAACCATAAATGTTAATAAACCTCATCAGAAACTGTTGTGCTTTACCGAAGTCATTGAGTGATTATTGAGTTACGCCACCAGCATCTTTCATGTACGAATTGGCTGAAAAGCTAGTTCGTAACAACCTGCGTGATCGTGCGGAGAATGTATGCATCGAATGGCACAGTATGTTGTGTCATCCATGAACAGCTGCAGCGACCATACCATGTGCGAAGAATACAAGCAATGGGGTCAGCAAATTATGCCCCTCGGATTTAATTTTGCCGGTGGTTTATGCAGCTGTGTGATATTGATATGATTTCCCAGTGATTGTAATGTTTACAGACAAAGCCACGTCCACGCACAAAGGCTTTTGCAACATTATAAATGTCCATATCTGGAACGACATCAACCCATAAGCAACTGTAATGATAGGCTATCAGCACCGCTTTACCATAAACATTTGGGCCGGCAAAGTGGGGGACAATGTTATTGCCCATACTTGCTGCCGAACAGCGTGTCAGGATTTCAATATTATGATTTCCGATAGTTCCTAATGCCACAATTACTCGAGGATTTTCTGCTCGCCATCATAGAACGTATTTGGCTTTAACATGATGGTGCAACATACCGTTTCATCAGAGTTGTGCGTGACCACCTCAACACTGCTCATCCTGCTCGCTGGATAGGACAGGGTGGGCGTCGTGCTTGGCCACTATGCTCCCCAGACCTTACGCCATTAAACTTCTGGTTGTGGGGATTTCTTAAGGCGTGTGTGTACGAGACTCCTATGGCATCTGAAGTGTTCATGTTGGCAAGAGTCATGGTTGCCAGCTATCAAGTGCTCGACACAGCAGGAGTTTTTCAACGCATCTGCATGTCTCTAACGCGCCATATGAACTACTGCATTGACATTGGAGATGCATATTTCTAACATTTGTTGTGAGATTGGTTGTGATACGCCACCTGCAGTGTCTGTTCTGTTATTCTTGTCAGGTAGTGCCTTCATTACTGATGACGCATTGCTACGTCACGGGATTTACATGTGTCTACACACATTAGTAGAGAGTCATGCTACTGGACCTATTAAGTCATTATTACCAATCTTAATGTATCGCAACACTGACTGCATTGAACATCTCACCCAAACATGTGCTTATCATGGATACGGTTACAGTTAGCCAGTTAGCCAGTGCAACCAACATACTGTAGTCTTCCTTTCTATACTGTGCTGCACAATCTGATACCTACACAGCTACACTTTGGTGTAGCACATTTCCAAATGCTAATCTGTTTGCTGTGTGTTGGTTCCTCATTCGGTGAGGAATCCCCGCTGTATTGTTCCGGGTGCGAAAAAGGGTTGCCTACTCACCAGGCCATGGTATTGCTACCACTGAACACGTAGTTTGTTATTTAACCGGAAAGGGTGGGTGCTAGAGAATTGCAACTACAGGGCCTTATTTGCTAATTACGACATTTTGTTACATCCGATGGTATTCACAATCAATTCAACCTCACTGTGTAAATGTTGCATGAAATCAAAGGGTACCAACCCCTGTTATTTACATGATGGGGTGTATACGATATACCATACCTTTCTTTTATCCAAGATCTTGATTTTATTAATCAGTATACCAATTTATGTCCCTCTACCGCAAGTACTTTGAATAATATCAACACAACATGCTTATCACCATCCGCCTTTAAGGGCTTCTACTGTCCTTATTATTTGAGATGGACAATGGGTGTCCTATATCATTCTTCCTCTTTTCTGGTCACAAATCACGTGCTCGAGTTTGTACACATTTTTCCTAAACACATTGTAAAATGAAGAAGATTAAATACATTATGTATACAATATATGTATATATTGAGTGCGATATAAAAAATATTACATTGAATAAAGTAAAAATATATTATTGATTGTTACAAATCTAAAATATATATACCTTTTATATAAACAATACCGAACATTAAAAAAAATATATATATCTTATCTACCTTTAGCATTATGCTGGAGGCCTACTTCAAGAAATTGGTTTTTGTCTTCAGTTTAATTTATTGTTTTAGAAAGCAATACTACTAAAACATTTCCAAATAATATAAAAACTTTAAAAAATTAAAAACTAATTTATAAAATACTTTTTAAAAATTAAATGTATTAAATACATATATGTTTATTTAAAATTAATCGTAAAAAATTATTTTCCCATTAAAAAATGTGATAATTACTAAAATAAAAATATTTTNTTCAGTTTAATTTATTGTTTTAGAAAGCAATACTACTAAAACATTTCCAAATAATATAAAAACTTTAAAAAATTAAACACTAATTTATAAAATACTTTTTAAAAATTAAATGTATTAAATACATATATGTTTATTTAAAATTAATCGTAAAAAATTATTTTCCCATTAAAAAATGTGATAATTACTAAAATAAATAATTTAATCATATCGAAAAAAGTAAAGTAAATAAAATAAAACAAATACATTTTAATAGAGTACTTATTTATAACCCATTTAATATAGAATACAAAAACAGAAAAAAATTTTTTACAAAATTCTGACATGTTCAGATAACCAAAAACTATGTATGCATTTCACTACATCAGTAGGCTCTCATGAGCAGGGTTAAACAGTTAGCGAAAGATAAGAATCAGCATCTTGCGAAAGGCAGCACCATTCTCAGGATCATAGTGATGTCCATAGTCTCGACCACCTGCACCATCTGTCCCTGGTTGGTCGTTCACCATACTGTTGTTGCACTGCAGTTCTTGCTCCACCTTAAGACATGGTTTGGCGGATTCTCCCTCACCAACGACAGGACAATATTCATGTACATTAACAGTGGGTCCAGCAGTGGCAGAACCAGCATAAGCAGCTCCAGGAATAAATGCAGTTGAGTGGCAACAGAATCGGTGACTTGGTGCCAGTTTGTCTCTGGAACAAGAGGCAGCTCCATTGACACCATCCATTGCAGGTACTAACATGAGTGCCCTGTGCCGAAAGTGCACGCGCCGGCATCTGATAGTCTGGTTGGAGGCATCACTGTACTCGGGATGATGGCAGCAGACCAATGCCTTTTGTCCCATCTGGGGCAACTCCACAACACAATCTGTTATGTAGATGGCATCATGAGGCAGACTATTCTGAGCCAGGGCAACGATTTGGTCCACAGTGCAGGACAGCTTCATCTACAGTGTTTGTGGAACACAGTGCAAGCTGAATGTCTCAGGCTGTCCACGGGAATTTAAGCTTGAAAGTAGACAACAAATCACCAGTGCTACTTGCCACCATCATAGCAGTTCTTGGTGTAATGTAAAAGTAGTTATATACTTTCGATTTGTTTCTGTGATTATATTGCTTTATATAGATGCATTTTAAAAGCCCAAAGTTTTTTCCCCTTGTGATCTGCTTCGGGCGGAGGGTGGAGGGGTTGTGACGGGTCGTCACCATGAGTGTTTTGTCTCCTCGGTGATTGCGCTGCTTTCGTAAATTCTTTGGTGTTGACTTTACAATGAAAGTTATTTGATTTTTGTTAATACATAATATTGTAATAACTTGTTAATACTGCTTATTGTAATGTTTAATAATAGTTGTACTTTTCTGTAAGCAGCTGCATTTGTTTAGTTTTGTAATTTAAATTGCTATGAGTGTACACATTTTTTCTGGGAGCTTCCTGCCAGCGCTGGAAATTGGATTAGTTCTGAAGTATGCCACATGCCGTGGTACCCATGGCAAAACAAATGAGAAAGGAAGGGTTGAGCTAGTGAGTATGCAGACAGACGGTCAAGGAAAAGAGCATAAATATTATGCTCGGCAAGACGGGAGAGAGCGCCCTAGCCAACCGAGGGTATACATAAGGAGTAATGAGAAATTTGTATAAGATGGTAAGGTTCTTGGAATAAATGGAATATAATGTATTCAGATAATNACATAAGGAGTAATGAGAAATTTGTATAAGATGGTAAGGTTCTTGGAATAAATGGAATATAATGTATTCAGATAATCTTTACGTTGTTTGTTTAGTGTTCTTATTTCAGAATCTGAAGATAATAGTACCAACATTTTTTGTAGTTATGATAATATTGTGTACTTGCTGCCCTGGGTTCAGCAGCTAGGAAATATTTTTAATGAAGGTTGTGAAATAAATTTGTGTATTTTCTGTCCTGGCTTTGTAACTAAGTAAAATTTGCTTGATAAATAAAAGATTTTCCAGCTTCTGGTCTTGTATAATTAATTTGAATGTTATTAGTGAGGTGATATTAGGAAAAAAAGGTTTAAACTAAATTAATTCATTTGTGGCTTTTGCTATAATATGTAAGTCTAGTTTTTTTGTAACAGTGGTGCTGTAAATATATATACAAGCAAAGAAAATCATACTACTTTTGTATCCATTTAAAATTTTGTAATACATTTTGTGTTTGTAGCCATCTCATATTTTTCGTTAGTTTAACCTTGAATAAATTGTTTGTATTAGAAGCCAACTACTTGGTTCGAAGCCAAATGTTACATTTATGTTATTAGTGTATTTGTGTACGGTAGCATGAGGCTTAGGCAAATGTAGGCTCACCATGGCAGTACTTGGTCAGCCAGTCGTACAACGTATTGCTCTTCTCATCCAAAAGTTTCCACGAATAAGGGGGCCAGAAGGAGAATGTTTGTGTATTGCCATTGTCGTCGTAGGACACTGCAGCCTCTTTGAGCCTGTAGCAGCTCTTGGTCTGGAATCCTTGCAGATAACAGCACATCTTGAAATGAAGATGCAGTTTGAGGNACATAAGGAGTAATGAGAAATTTGTATAAGATGGTAAGGTTCTTGGAATAAATGGAATATAATGTATTCAGATAATAGTACCAACATTTTTTGTAGTTATGATAATATTGTGTACTTGCTGCCCTGGGTTCAGCAGCTAGGAAATATTTTTAATGAAAGTTGTGAAATAAATTTGTGTATTTTCTGTCCTGGCTTTGTAACTAAGTAAAATTTGCTTGATAAATAAAAGATTTTCCAGCTTCTGGTCTTGTATAATTAATTTGAATGTTATTAGTGAGGTGATATTAGGAAAAAAAGGTTTAAACTAAATTAATTCATTTGTGGCTTTTGCTATAATATGTAAGTCTAGTTTTTTTGTAACAGTGGTGCTGTAAATATATATACAAGCAAAGAAAATCATACTACTTTTGTATCCATTTAAAATTTTGTAATACATTTTGTGTTTGTAGCCATCTCATATTTTTCGTTAGTTTAACCTTGAATAAATTGTTTGTATTAGAAGCCAACTACTTGGTTCGAAGCCAAATGTTACATTTATGTTATTAGTGTATTTGTGTACGGTAGCATGAGGCTTAGGCAAATGTCGGCTCACCATGGCAGTACTTGGTCAGCCAGTCGTACAACGTATTGCTCTTCTCATCCAAAAGTTTCCACGAATAAGGGGGCCAGAAGGAGAATGTTTGTGTATTGCCATTGTCGTCGTAGGACACTGCAGCCTCCTTGAGCCTGTAGCAGCTCTTGGTCTGGAATCCTTGCAGATAACAGCACATCTTGAAATGAAGATGCAGTTTGAGGNCTTGAGCCTGTAGCAGCTCTTGGTCTGGAATCCTTGCAGATAACAGCACATCTTGAAATGAAGATGCAGTTTGAGGAATAAAGAGGAAACTGTCCTGGTTATATATGCTTAGCTTAACATGTTCACCAACCCCAATAAGCAGTCATAGCTCACTACACTATTGTGCAAAATCAAACAGTACACAGTGGTGTTGACAGGCATATTTTCTTAGAAATTATTTATATATGGCAATCCACCACACCATTTTGAACTCGCTAAATTTGTTTGGACATGTCGAATACCAGCAATGGTGTTTTTCGTAGAATTGTTCCCCTGCTCGGGATGGGATAGGATTGCCACCTGAAGTAGGAAGCTTGAAATTTCAAAAACAAACAATTCAGCAATATGCATACTTTTTGGTCGATAGCTTTTCTATTCAAATATATTTTTATGCTCAGGACCTTGCAGTGGTCGAAGGTCGATTTGTCCCCCGAGGTGTGCTGATTGTTCATTTGAAATGTCAGTATGACATTGCCGTTTCTTTTCTGTGCAGGGATATATATTCACGACCCAGTAGTTTTGCATGGTAGACGAAAAGACCAGGAAAAGAACAAAATCCCAAATCCTGAAGGTAATGTTGATGATTTTTTCTTTCTTGACATTGTTCAGTAACATCCAAGGTTCGTAGGTACTCAGTCACATGAGGAATGAACAAATCTATGTTGGTCAGGGTTACCGCGATGGGCTGTGGGTTTTATCTGGTGCCCAACAGGGCCTCCAGATGCGAAATGGCCATCAATCATTATCACCAGCTATTGCTTGGCACCTATTATATTCTTTCTATAAACATGAGTGCAACTCAGTAGTCTCTATAGTGGAATACTCACCTCTAACTTGCCTTCTGTGAAGATGGGAACTTTGAAACCATCTTTCACTACCCAACCAGCCATTATACCATGTCGAAATTGTCTGGTGTGAGCAAGAGGCTGTTCTTTATGGTGGTGGTTATGCTCACATCCCATGTTTCGTCTAAGGTGACACCATTCAGTTTGTACATTACCTGCTAGAAAATGTAGAGTATACCATTGCGAACGAACATGGTGGTCTGTGGTGTATCGTGTCAATTTTCTTGAGCACACCACATGTGCTGAAAGGATTGCGAAAGCAGAGTGTAAATATCTTATTGCTGTATTGGGATGTAAACCTCTCGCCCGAGGGTGTAAGAGCAGATCAGATACAGCTGGTAATAGTGAAGCTCAAACCTGTCGATTCTGTCATCGAATTCTTCCTGCTGGGTAACATTTAGTATGTTTTCTTTCATGTTTCTTCACTTTCAACCCTAGGCTACACAGAAACTGCTCATTGGCATATGTTTGCATGACAAAGCCTCGATCTTATCTGTTCGCAATTTTGTTCCTGCGCTTGAATTTATGCACAGTTCACCTTACGAAACTCAATCCCATCTTTCCAGGTGCAAGCACAAAACGATCTCTTTTTTTTCTGATATCAATGTGTATATTGTTCTTATCTACGATTGCTACGACCACTTTGTGCATACTCTTTGCGATCACAATGGCCCAATGATGGAAGTTCCGTATGCTCTCGTTTGCAGTAAATATTTTTAGATGGGTAAGACATTATTGTGTTCTATTATTTAATGTTAGATTTAATGAAGCATTTGTAGGCCTATAAGATATTTAAAACAACACGAATACGTTTTCTGTTGTAGATGGCGGCATAGATGAAATGCTGTTGGTGGGAGTTTGGCCAGTCAGAAGGGACGTGTTTCAAGATGATCATTTTGCAGAAGTAATGCAATTATAAACAGATGTCATTCCTTTTGTGGAAGTAACAGGACCAGTTGTATCAACCAAAAGCCACGTTCAATCCACAAATGACCAAGATGTTTCCACTAAAAAAGCTTTGCCCGTCAGAACCAATGATCCAGAATCTCCACAATTAGGTATAACACTGGCCTCAAAAGTGCAAGCTACTTTGGGTACACTCTCTCAATTCCCAAAAAAAATTNTCCACAATTAGGTATAACACTGGCCTCAAAAGTGCAAGCTACTTTGGGTACACTCTCTCAATTCCCAAAAAAAATTCTGCTGGACGAAGTTCGAATAGAAAGGCACAGGAAGCGATAGTCATAACAAACAGTCCCCCTAAAAGTAGAAACNTTCTGCTGGACGAAGTTCGAATAGAAAGGCACAGGAAGCGATAGTCATAACAAACAGTCCCCCTAAAAGTAGAAACTGGAAGGTACTGAAATAAAAAATATAAAAAAGACATACCACCAAGAAATATGTCTCCGAAATCCTACTTCCGGGAAGTAAGAAAGAGCCAAACATTCTTTTCCTTCTGGTGTTTCAGCAAAGCCCCATTCTGAGTAAGTGTGTCATTGTTTTGTTTCATATTTTCTCGTGAGATAAAGGAAGATAAGATTTGCTGTTTATTGTGGAACGAGTGGGCACATGAAACTATTTCTGGCATTAAGAATAGTATTCTACTCTCAGAAATTTGACTAATTTTTAAAAGAACATGGCATTTTCTATAATCTTTAAAATTTGTGTGCTAATTTAACTACACTATGTCTACAAATTTCATTTGGCCGAACTATTTCAGAGTTAGATTTAATGGCAAAATGCTCGTATTTTTTAAAATTATTTCAAAATTATCACTGGCATTATACCGGGTCCAATCAATTGGCCAATTTTCTATATGTGACCATGAATATTGACGATACAATGTAGTGACAGTTATTAGCATGTGTATTATGTTAAACAGTTGTTATACAGCAGCTCATTCATGGCAACAACCTGGTCCAATGAAGAAGACTAGTTTCCTTAATTAAGCTGTTAACACTGTTTTTTTAGATTTTGTTCACTTTAAATCATATTGGTATGCCTTTTTTATAAATTGACTTTCAATAGGTAATGTTCACATAAAAACTGGAATGTTTATAAATTAACATATGTATGAATAAAATAAACGAAATAGTTGATAAATTCCAACCAATGTACATTCTTACGGCACAATAGCTACAACTTGCTACTACTGCTCTACAACTTTCACTGACAACTACAGGAAAGTACGCTATCGCAAACAAAGGCGCGCCCTGTTCACAAGCATCCTAAAGGTCAAATCGAGGCAAGAAAGACCTCGTGACGTCTCATTTAGTTGTACGTTCGATGGGCAGGTATCCCACGTGGACCGAAAATTTTGGAACCGTTACCGAAAATATTATTAACACGGGGACGAGCCAACGCCTTGCCACATCCCCTTTTTACAAGAAGATTACCACTTCATTACACAACACACAATGCTTAGCAAGTTAAGGGTATATAAATGAAAACTACAAAATCNCATTTCAATACTGCATTTTGTTCTTTTTTTTTTTTTTTTTTTTTTTTTTTTGGATTTACGTTGAATTGTGATGTTTCTTCTTTTTTACCTCGACTTTATACATTACTAGAACATTACTAGATAAAAAATAATTATGAGGGTTTCACATTTCAATATAATAACTTAAAATTAAATTATCGAGTGTACTCCGCACAAAGTTACTTTACCAAGTTAAGTTACACATGTGACATTAGTTGATAATTTTGTGCGGTGAATGAAATAGACCAAAAATAATATTATTTATGCTCCATGCAAACATTCAATATTATATTTTTTTTGTATTCAATTCATGAAATGTATACACTACATAATACATCATCCACACTTGCAAGATGCAGGAAGAAAGGAAATTTCTTACCTGTGAGATGATTTGAGAAACCCGATAAGAAAGTCCAAATGCGGAAGCCTCCACTTCTTCGAAGTTCACAGAAAGCAGATAATCTTTTAGACCAGGTCATTTTGACGAGGAATCGCAGAACGTGTCGCACCACTAACAACTTTAGCGGTGTCCAGCAGTAACTTCCATATTTCAGCAATAGATGTAGAAGCCTAAATCTTCCATGTTATTTAACGCTATTGTGTAAGTTATTGGAAAGGGAGAAGAATGGATGCTTTCTTTACTCGTATCATGGAACTCTTGATATTGGCATTAATACAACAATGAATATTGACAAATATACATTCTTAATACAATCACCACAATATGTGTCTTTATGTTATATAATGTAAATTTTATTTTACAATAACTTGTTAAGTTGCTTTAAATATCTATTAAGATTTAAGATCGTTATTATTAAAATTTAAGTTAGTATGGGTTCCATTGGAATTGTCGAGATACTCTAAACTATTACACTTTTTTATAATTTTTTAAGAAGAGTTGGGAAAATAAAGCTTTGTCGTTAATAAAAAAAAGTGTCCTAAAATAAAAACAAGGAAAACATTTAGTATTTAAAAAGAAAAAGTTCACACAGATTGGCCCAGGCCACATTACATTCACTTTAAACTGGTCCAGCATACAACGAATGTAATAAGCTCTGCCAACGACCAAATAGGCTGCCTGCACTTTCCCGCAATCTTGGGAAAAACGAAACCTGGGATATTGTTTTGTAGAATATTTATCATACTGCACACTTTAAAAAATCTATTAGTATTTTAGTGAAACTTGGAGACAAATTTTTAGTACAATTCATAAGTCGGTACGTTTATATTTATATCTCCAAGCCCTGCTATGCTATGCATGGGCATATATGCCCACGCAAAAATTTAAACACACATAAATTTTTCATGGTGACAAATTTGATCTGCCACTACGGAAACGTGTCTTAACGTTCGATTAGGTTTAGATAATGTTATTTGTTGATATAGGTTATTGGGTGGAGTAGAGTCTAATGAGTGTTTCTAATACCAAAAAAAAACGCTGCGGTATAGCAGTAAGTTCTTTAAACTGCGCAAAATATTCTCAAGCTATGAGTCACATTTTGTGTTTTTTTATGTATGTAATGTGGGTAAATATAGAAAAATATTTGTTATTTTTCCGTGGTAACAGGTATTTCTTATGCACAGGGATGCTGACTGTGCTATTAGTTGTTTACATAAAATGTAATGTTAGCTCTACAGAAGTTTAGGTAAATGACAATGTTCCTTAAGAAATTTCACGAGGGGTTCGATGTTGTTTTTAATTAATAAGTATATAGAGAATATTAGTATAGGCCCACTATGAATATTTAGCTTCAATCTTGTCAGTTGATTATATGGTCTAAAGTTTAAAGAGTAATGCTTCAAAATTTTACTACCATGTATCGTCAAGTTGCCGATACTACTTTATCACCAATTTACCTATAACATTTTAGCTGTTATCGCCAAATTACTTCTACTCTTTCATCAGTTAATAGTACAAATAGTCTAGCAACACTTCGTTCGTCTGTAAACATAAAATAGCACTGTTATTGAATGTATACTTTCTAGTTCATTCTTTCTGCGGAAATATACATTAAAGAACTAAGTTAGCTATAGTAGTTAAAGCGAAATTGTCAGCCAGAGAAAAGAGAGGCGAGGAAGGTGGCTTTGTGGTAAGAAACAAAATTTTGTCGGGAAATATATGAGAAGTACCGTGAATAAAGCTGCGGGACTGATCACTGAAAATGCGCCAATGGCGCGCGCATGCGAGCATAAATTTTAAAGGCGACAGCGCCACATTCTAGGCCAATGCGGCTCTCGGCGATCGTGTTCCGCTTAGTTCACTTCCCTTCCCTTATGCCTTTGCTTTAAGCTATTTCCATAACCCACTTCCCTGCACATACGCATTTTTCGACGTATAATTAGTATAGGAATAAATAAGCGTGCTTTCGCCTCCAGTCATTTTTCTCTCTCTCTCTCTCTCTCTCTCTCTCTCTCTCTGCCAGTCTGCAGCGCTGAACTTGATGGTTCATGACTTAGGCCGATTACACAGTTACACAGTCACGCGTATGCTACGGCGGGCGCTCTACGCATGTGCATGGAAATATCTAAGTTAGATAAGTCAGTCATTTCGCATTTAGAATCAGTTATTTTTAAAAAAATTCATACAAACAAGGGATTTTTGTAGGCATATTCTCTGCAGCCTTCATATAGAAAATGTATAAACCGTCCCAAACACAAAATCAAGCCTCGATCTTGGAAAATGAAATCCCAAATGAGGTTTGTGGCATTTAAAAAATGCGCACTTAAAAAAAGTTTAAATTGAATTTTTTAGCAAAACATTATTGACACATTTTGTTATTGCCATTTTATTGCTAAACTAACCCTACATGTACATAATGGCATATATTCTTCCGTGTTTTCACAAGACATCCCTTGGCACATAGTGAAAATTGACGAACATCGTAGTCCTTATTTCGCGCATTCACAGTGCTTGTTAGTGTATGACATTTTGTAAGCGCAGGACACTAGTTTTAATAATTCGGGTGGTGCTGGATTTTTGGAAGAAATTACGGGAACAAGCACCTCATTTTACAAGCCCTCGCCCATAATATTACCGCCAACATATTTGGATTTAATTGTTGCGCTTGGGGGCATACACAGTAAGTGGTTTATGCTTCCAAATTACTGCTAGGAGGAAGTACTGCAAGATCGAATGCCCGATTCACTGAATGTATGAATATAACAGTTCGTCCAGACTTTCGCTCCCCTTGTAACTGTAATTAAATTGTAACAATTTATTTCCTGCAAAAGTTAAATCCTTGTGAGTCCGAAGGGCGATTTAAACTTTTAGAGTTGACCTCAGCTTGGTATCATTCTGAAAGACAGTAATAGCTTTCACTTTACCTTGATTGTAGAGACCTGAAGTAGTGTCACATCGCGAAGCTGCGTGTGCGAAAAGGACATAACCAATTTCGCCCATAATAGCTTTCTGTCGAGAGATTTTAAACAAGACCACTTTGCTTTTCTTTAAAGCCGGACGAAAGAAGAAGACATTGTCAGATATTGATATTTTTGAAGTAAGAACAATTAGGTCAGTGTTCTGACAAACTACAACGACGTTTAATAAAGCTCGTATTTTATCAATAGCTTTTTAAAAGATGAGAATGTCTGCTTCAGGTTCAGTTTGATAGATTTCCATGTTTAATTCTTGGCAGATACTTCATTGAATGTCTAAATGTTGTCTCTTGTTATGTGCCAAAAAATCTGCCTTTTTCGTGGTTGTGGAAAAACATCTCATTAATTCTTATTTTACCAAAAGTTTTTTTAGCAGATCTTCTTCCCAATTCTTTATTATAGACATGTTCAGGTATTCATCAAATACGATAATTCATTTTTCTCCATAACGTGATTTCACATACGATACGTAGCGACAGAACACAACCTCATAAGTAGCAGGTCGTGGCCAAATAACACAGTAAAGTAAGTGAAAAACCATCAATAATAAAAAAATTGTCGATTGACAATTTTTTTTTCTTTTTTTATCAAATACAGCTGGTTGTTTTAGTGCAAGCTCATATCGGATGAATATTTTCAACTCCTTAGGATTAGGTACCAGAAAAATTATTGTTCTATTGAAAAAACGCTGCGTGTTTGTAGGTAATACCTCGTCGTTTATGAATATTCTAGCATTCATTACTGCCAGTGGCATTACTTTATATTTTCTGTGAATAACGACAGTAACCAAATCTTCATCTTCTTTCTTCCTAAGGAAGCATTGCCTTTTTCTATGGCTTGTGCACGATTCTTGATTAAAGGGGTAATATTCCAACAACCTTTGGCATCATTATGATCACGTCTCTGGCGACTAGTGATCTCCTCGTTATGCTGCTCAGTTGATCTAAAAGTAATATTTGTTAGTATTTCAACAACTTTAAATATTTCTGTACACAATAGCTGGGAATAAATCCATCGTAACAAATTCTATTTTGTTATGCCTCGGCCGTGTGTAAACCCTCCAATGGATTTCGTGGAGCGGATCAGCGACTAATCTATGACCATGTTGGTTCATACTCGCGAACAAAATCTCTGTGAGTTACAAACTGAGAAACCCCGTATTTTGTGAATTTGTCTAAGACTGATGGTGACATTGTAGCTTTCTTATTTAAGTATCAATTTAAAATATATGTGAATACATTTGGTATACAAAGTGTGACCTGTAGCATGCAAAATATGGTTAATAACATTATTTATCTCATTATGCTTTCTGATCCTTTCTGCAGTGATGAATTCCATTAACAGTATGACTTGTTGAATATATTGAAGCCCCAATTTTGCTATTCTACTCTCGTATTATTGCGTCTTCCCACATGTGTGTAAGACCTGCATCCACTTGAACACATGCTTTTGACGATACTACTTTACATAGAGGTGACAAAAGTCATGGGATAGCAATATACATATATACAGATGGCAGTAGTATCGCGTACAAAATGTATAAATGGGCAGTGCATTGGTTGGGCTTTCATTTGTAGTAAAGTGATTTATGTGAAAAGGTTTCTGACGTGATTATGGCCACACGACGGGAATTAACAGACTTTGAACGCGGAATGGTAGTTGGAGCTAGACGCATGGCATATTCCATTTCGAAAATGGTCAAGGAATTCAATATTCCGAGATCCACAGTGTCAAGAGTGTTCCGAGAATACCTAATTTCAGGCATAACCTCACACCATGGAGAACACAGTGGCCGACCGCCTGCATTTAATGACCGAGACCAACGACGTGTGCGCAGAATTGGCAGTGTTAACAGACAAGCAACAATGCGTGAAATAACAGCGGGAATCAATGTGGGACGTACGACAGACGTGTCCGTTAGGACAGTGCGGCGAACTTTGGCTGTACTGGGCTATGCCAGCAGAAGACCGACTCGAGTGCCTTTACTAACAGCACAACATCGCCTGCAGCACATCTCCTGGGCTCGTGACCATATCGGTTGGACCCTGGACGACTGGAAAACCGTGGCTTGGTCAGATGAGTCCCAATGTCAGTTGGTAAGAGCTGATGTTAGGGTTCGAGTGTGGCGCAGACCCCACGAATCCATGGATCCAAGTTGTCAACAAGGAACTGTGCAAGCTATTGTTGGCTCCATAATGGTGTGGGCTGTTTTTACATGGAATGGACTGGGTCCTCTGGTCCAACTGAACCGATCATTGACTGGAAAGGGTTATGTTCTGCTACTTGGAGACCACTTGCAGCCATTCATGGACTTCGCTGTTAACTTCAGAATACCTTTCAGTTAATCACTTCAAGAAAGCACACAGTCTGAGAACATTTCCTCTTAAAGACAGCATCGATGGGTACTGATTCCACAGGCGATTATGAGGAGTGACCTGTGTCGGGCAGTACAGTGGTTCCCACGAAATATACTCTTGCAAGACTTTCGAGTGAAATATTTCAAATTCACAATAAACAGTCATCGGCTCTAAATACTCATGACTATACAATTCCTAGTGCAAAGAAGAGTAAATTTATTATAAATTGTGAAACAGGAGGTGAAGACGATCATGAACACAGCATTGCTGATAATGGCTATGACAATAGTGTTGATGAAGTGTCTGATAAAAAAGATGATGTTTCTCCCGACGACCCGAATGAATGTTTTCATAGAGTAAAGATTAGAGTAGAGGAGAAACACTAAGAATCGTACACAGCAAATTCACAAGGCAAAATGGAACGAAGCAGGTGCGTTTCTAGCTTATATAAGATTTTGGAACTATTTTCCTTGTATCTCTCCATGGACAATCTGTACATATTTTAAGTCGTGCAACGACCAATTGGGAAGCATGATGGGGGCATGCAATGGTGGTGCTTTGTTCAGTACAATTTCCAAGTTGTGCATCGAACAATGGTTAAGTTATGTGGGAAGCTGGTGTAAGTATAGGCACTTTTAGTGCAAAGCGCAAATACAGTTTACCCAGGAAGTGATTAAATATACCGAGGGACCTGGATATATATATTTTTAAAGCGATATTATTAAATAAAATATCCACCTTTTTGCTTTGGAGATAGGACTACAGTATTTTAAAATAGAGGGAATTTATTTTAACTTGTGACCCACATGAAACACACTTAGCACATTACTTAGCACCACACATTCCTCCTTTTGTTACCGTACTTAGCACCACTATTATCATCGCAATCAGCACTACAATCAGCACCACACTTAGAACTGCACATACCGCACTTTGCCCTGCACTTAGCATTCCAGACACCTTACTAAGCACCGTATGCACCACACTGAGCACCGCAATCCGCACCACAATCAGCATCGCAATAAGCAATGTACACACCAATCAACAAACCAATTAGCACCAATCTGCATACCAACCCACATCAATCACCACTGCAATCATCACTCCACACACCAATCCACACATCAATCCAGGCACCAATCCACACCAACGAGTACTGTAATCAGCAATACACACACCAATCCACACCTATAAAACCAATCCATACATCAAACCATACACCAATTCACACCAATCCACACCAATAACACCAATCCACACCAATCACACCAATCCACACCAATCACACCAATCCAAACACCAATCAGTACTGCAATTAGCAATCCACACACCAATCCACATATTAATCAACACCACAATCTGCAATCCACACACCAATCCACATCAATTAGCACCGCAATCAGCAATCCACACACAAATTCACACCAATCATATAAATCTACACATCAATCCACAGTGCCCACCGGATGGACAGCATGCTGTTGTTAGCTGCCGAGTGCGGCGCGTAGATCGTGTTACAA
The DNA here is from genome assembly GCA_002778355.1 of Clitarchus hookeri. NCBI lineage: Eukaryota > Metazoa > Arthropoda > Insecta > Phasmatodea > Phasmatidae > Clitarchus > Clitarchus hookeri. The sequence continues at coordinate 228,300 of NQII01000840.1, read as the reverse complement.
GACATGGGAGCAAAGATCAAACTTGCAGACACTTCATGGTTACCAGACACCTTGCAGGTGTGGGGAAATGAGAAAACGACTTGAAAACACGTACACTTACACAGGTTAATTGACACCATGTAGGTGCGGACCCATTAAAATGCTAAAACTGCCTGTCCAAAGTCGTGAAGCAGTGCACATGGTTAACACATATATGCGGTAAGTTTGAGGGCAACCAGAATGGCATGAAAAGCATGGTATGGTTATCTCCTTTTTTCATAAAACAGTAAAAAAATACAAGACTGGAATACACAGACTAATTATAATAGAAACATTAAAATAAAAAATGACATTTTATTGACAAAGTTGAAAGCTTGATTGGGGTCTGGCCTACTCTAAATTTGATTTCGCTTGAAAATTATGTATATAAAAATCGGGAGAGTTCAAATTATTTTTTAATTATTTGAATTATTACATACCCTACTTATACTACCTCGTAAATGGTAAAATAACCTTTAACCTAAAATTCATAAATAAATATTCACAATGGCTTTTGATCGATCGTTTACACCTGTGCACTGTAGTAGCAAGAAACAACAACATGGCCTACACCAGTACCCCTAGCAGGCGGCGCGGGAACTACACCAGATGGCATTTAAGATGGCGAACAACGAAGGTGTAAGAGAGAAACGAGGTGGGAGAGAGAAGAAAAAAAAAGACGAGATGAAATGACAGAGATCGAAGTAGCAAGATGGAATGACAGAGCATGAAGTATCAAAGATGGAATGGCAGAACATGAAGTATCAAAGATTGAATGACATAACATGAAGTAGCAAGATGAAATGAGAGAGCATGGAGTAGCAAGATGCAATGACAGTGCATGAAGTAGAAAATTCTAGAAACGATATGGCAGATAGGATAAGGATATGTACATGGGTCAAATAACATGGGTAATGACATTAAGTGACTTGTGTCAAGAGTCTTGAGTCTTGAGTCATGGGTCTAGCCAGAGTCTTGAGTCTTGAGTCATGTGTCGCATGTCTTGTCTATTGGGTTTTTTGTCTTGGGTCTTGAGTCAAGGGTCTTGAGTCTAGGGTCTTGAGGCAAGGGTCTTGAGTCTTGGGTTTTGAGTTTTGGGTAAGCAGTCTTGAGTCTTTGGTTAAGGGTATTAAGTCTTGAGTTTTGAATATTGGGTCTTGAATCAAGATTTTGTGTCTTGAGTCTTTGTTCTTGGATCTTGAGTATTTGTTCTTGGATCTTGAGTCTTGAGTCAAGTGTTTTGTGTCAAGGGACTTAAGTCAAGGGTGTTAAAACATCGTTCTTGAGTCTTGGGTCCTGAGTCTTGATTCTTTATCTTGAGTTTTTAGTCTTGAACCTTAAGTCAAAGGTCTTGAAAATTGAGTCAATCGTATTGAGTCATGGGTCTTGATTCAAGCAAGGGTTATGAGTCTCGAGTCTTGGGTCTTGAATCTTAGGTCTTGAGTCTTGGGTCCTGAGTCTTAATTCTTGGGTACCGAGTCTTAGGTCTTGAGTCTTGAGTCAAGGGTATTGAGTCAATTGTCTTGAGTTAAGGGTCTTGAATCTTGAGTATTGAGTCTTGAGTTAAGAGTCCAGAAGTTTGAGTATTGAGTCTTGAGTCAAGGTTCTTTATTACTGAGTATTGGGTCTTTGGTCTTGGGTCTTGAGCCTTGAGTAGAGTGTCAAGGGTTTTTCGGGGAATTTATTAGCATTTTGCAGAAATTTTTTGGATTTTTTTAATTTTTTGGGGAATTTTTGTGTTCAAGGTAATTCAAGGTCAAGGTGTTGGGTCAAGGTAAGGTCAAAGGTGAAGGTTACTGACATCTAAGATGACCGACAATATGGCCGCCGGCCGACCGGAAGGACAGAGCATGAACAGCTCCGATGCTCCGATCCGCAATCCCCTTGCTTCAGGCTCATCATAACTACTGATATAACTTTTAATGCGAAACCAAATAAAAAAAATTCCTAGAAACAATTAGAGAAATATATTCAAAGTGTTTGTATTTCAAACAACATAATAGCCGGATCAACTAGGCTAAAATATATGCATAACATATCAAACATGACATTTATACTGGTATTTATGTGGACGAAATATACACTGCAGAGCCAAAAAACTGGTATAGGCGTGCCTATACAAATAACAGAGGTATGGAACCAATCAGAGTAACGCGATGCGGACGGCAGCTAGATCGGCTATTGCTGCTACAATGGCACGTTGTAAAGATTTAAGTGAGTTTGAACGTGGTGTTATAGTCGGCGCACGAGAGATAGGACATCGCATCTCCGAGGTAGCGATAACATTTGGATGTTCGCGTACGACCATTTCACGAGTGTACCGTGAATGTCAAGAATCCGGTAAAACAGCGCATCTTCGACATCGCTGCGGACGGAAAAAGATAGTGAAAGAACGGGACAAACGACGGCTGACGAGAATCATTAAACGTGACAGATATGCAACCCTTTCACAAATTGGCGCAGATTGGATTTGTGGACTACCCTGCACGATTGATGGTGTGAATTGCCTCCTGCATACCTTCAGACATTAGTCGAGACCATGTCACGTCGTCTTGCGGCACTTCTGCGTGATCGGGGGGCCCTACACGATATTAGGCATGTGTACCAGTTTTTTTGGCTCTTCAGTGTATGTTTCCGTATTGTACCTACAGGGCTTGTCCAAAAAAATTGTACCTAGTGATTAAAGTTGTGGGTTCTTACTTGTAAAACAATTCCTATTTCAATTTTCGTCAGGTATAAATTAAAAAAAAAATGCTAAAAATGTAAATTGTGCTCCTATATTCCAACATGACGGCTTGAGCACATTTGTTGAGAAATGTATAAATATTAGATTAGAATACTGCAGATAATGTGTCTACAAATTCCCTTACTTGTATGAAATTCTATTTTTTTTCCCCTTAAATGTCATGGTTAAGACAGGAAGGAGCTTACGGAGTAGAGCGGACGAGTTGTGGTAGTTGAGGTCCATTACAGAGGTTAGAGGTTGGTACACAGTCGTATGTGCTACACGCCCCACAACAGTGTTCAAGTGGCTGTACTGCATAATAGAGGTTAACACCGAAATTTTAATAAGTATAATCAAAGGTCAGGCATTACCTATAAGATTTATCTTGCGATAATTGTAAGAAAAAATAAATCCGAATGAAGTCATGGAATAGTATTGAAAAATACTGGGTTCCACTTTTTAAGTAATTAATGCGATATTAAATAAATCGAATAATCGTTTTTATATCTCTAATATCCCATTTTAGGTGCAGAAAATAATTTACTCGCTGTCTGAATGTGTACGTTTACCATAGTACGAATTTAAATTGCATCATTCCTGCCGTATACTCTTTAAATCTGGATCAGTAAGGAGTGCAGTATTTAAATCACCACCTGACTTACTCAACAGCCACTTCAGTCAATTTATCTGACGAATTAGTGGAAAAACACAATTTGTTCTTCACTTATTGATATAGTGACATTTCCCACTCATTCATAAACCACTGTATTCCCTGTTATTTTTTGATTTGCTTGTTGATCTGATGGCTTAGTTAAAAATGGTATATTAAATTAAATAATAACATGAACTAATTAAATCCTAAAACATACTTTATATATGTGGGTTTCGTCTTTTATAATACCATTTTACAATGTAACGCAAACATAAGTATTTAATTTCGTTTTCACGTAATCATCATAGATAGAACTTGGTTTACAGAATTAAACAGCATGAAATTTGGTGAACTAAGTGCATTCATACGTAACATTTGTATTGACAATCCCAATGTAATCAGTTGAATTAAAAAAAGACAGGAAATTGTATAACGCGTAGAGTTCAATATTGTTTTATGTAATTAATAAATACATTTTCCTCCTAACCGTGATCATTGGCTCGACCAGTTGGTAAGGTGACGGGCTGGAAGCTGAAATTTGTTGGTTCAAATCCTAAGATTTTTATTTATTTTTTTTAAATTACCATAAATTGTACATTATTATTTGTGACTATAGAAAATACGTTTATTTCTCGTAATAATTTTACTAATTTCGATCAAAAACAATATTCAGAGCGTACAGTTGGTTGTGTTAGTTATTCAGACAGTGAAATTGTTTAACTGAAAGAACGAGTGATTTTCTACCGATTCTAAGTGGAGCAATTTTCACTGATTCGAGTTGTTGCATTTAATAAAGCGCTTAGATAATTTATAACATTGTTTACATATAAAGTTTTATTTTAATTTAACTGAACTCACGTAACTATGATGTTGGTGTGATATTTTGTTGAGATTTATCGGTTTCCTACATACCGTCGGCACAATACAATACAAACTGTACTTGTTTTTATTACTAGCCAGTATTGTTTTCTGTAATGTACGAATTGTACTTTTTAAAGATAATTAAGGTGAAACATAAATAGGTTTGGAAGGAAATACATTATTTCTACATACAATGAATACATTATTTTTTACAATGTGTCACATTTTTGGCCCATTAAAATATAGTTGTCACTACTGTTTTGTAATCAAGAATTGTACATTTTAGACACATAATAGCCGCATTCAAAATTGCGAAAGTATGGTCGTAAGTAACTAAATATTCTAGCTTTTTGTATTCTAACAACCAAACTAATGGTATTATACCGTTCTTAAAGTCCTGTTTCTTCGCATTTTAATAACACACTTGAACAATTAATTAAAACAATTTCCCTGAAAAAAAAAAAAAAAGCAGAGATCCTGTTAACGTAATGTATTTTTTTGAAATTTTGAATCCTGCGAGAGAGCACCACCACCAGTTACAAATTAGTTACTAAAGCTATCTCTACCGTTAAAGAAATGTAAATTTACACATACACAGCGTTGATAGTTTTATATTTTTGCATGAGTAATTTTGGAAAACAACTACATTATGTGTAATTCTTCACAAATATTTTTACTACAACAAAAGTGCCTAGAAATCTGTCTAAAACACACGAACGTATATTGTATTTATTAACTATAAAGTTTGTTTAAGATAACACGTTTAAAAGTATGTGAAAAATACAGCAACGCAACGTACTACACCTCCTCATTTAGCATTTTATTTCTGAACGGTCATTGTATTTACACAATAATATCACTGTAATAATTCATGTTCTATAGTATACTTTTACAAAGACTAAATATGTGTATATTTTTATTAACAACATGAGTGAAAATGCCATTTATACGAACAAAAAACGATTAACTTACTTATACTAAGGTGCTTGAGTAAACAGCCCTAATAATTTTTTTTATTTAATGACCGTGCGAAGTGATTGGTTTGAACAGCTCAGTCGTCCCACTGTTAGAAGGACTTATACTTTATCACTTATATCATTCAGCAAAAATAAGCCTAGTGGGGAATAAAATCGTGTTTTGCAAACGACGAACAAAATTAAAAGATTTTACCAGAAGATGCCAAGCACAGCCAAGTCTTGCATCTATCACTTAGCTCTTATACCACGTACCGTTCCAGTTTATTATTCCAGGAAAATATATTCGTCAGTCTTGAGTTGTAGGTGTACTAGTGGTTACGAGGCCTAGCTGATACTCCGCGGGTAGTGGGTTTGAATAATGTTAAGACGGGAACATGTTCAGTATGTGAAAAGCTTTTGAGTGGGTGGTCTAATGCCGCAGTATCTAATTCTTAAGTGTATCAAGGTTTATATCGAGTAATTTGTATGTGCAATTTCTGGGAAAGATAAAAAGTTACATCTGCCTTAGAGTAAAATTGCCTAAACCTTTAAAATGTGTTTTCTCTCTTGTAGTATGTTTTACTTTACACAACAGCTTGTAATAATGCAAGTATTAGTGTAGCCTGTCTACGTACTATTCATATATTTTTCCTACTATTTGCCTACTAGCTATATGGTATGATCAAACTATCACAGGTCGAAATACGAGGAACTTTAACCTAAAATTTAAGTTGTTATCCTACTAAAGTTTAAGCATCATAAATTTACTGCGTAATATTTTGTTCTCGTATCCCAAATCACAGCATACAATGATTTTATCACTAAAATAATTAATGATAGATATTCCAGCATTAAGAATAATGATACAGATAAACCTCAGTTAATATAATTCCTTAAAATCAATACAATATAATACATCTACTTCATAATTTCTGTGTTTGCCTTATATATTTGAAACTTGAATATGTTCTTAGAAGGAAAATCATTATATATATCTGCAAAATAGTCACAGATAAAAAAATTTTCTTTTAAAATATTACATATTATTGTTTACTTTTTTTATTGACTGTACTGCTTATAAAGTAGTTTCTGTAATGCCTATGCATGTATTGATGCTTTTGATATTGTATATGCAAAAGTAATAAAATAGAGTTTTGTAAAACATTTAATTTTAAAAAGAGGGGTATTTCTTAATTTTAAAATTTTAAAAACTTTTAGTTTTTATAATGTACAGAATTCTACAACACTATAATGACTAATTAATATTTTAAAGACTTACTTATTACCTAATATACAGGTTGATTCACCTAAGCCTGCGGATTGAAAAGTTATGCAACATCCCACGGTGCAAAAACTGGACCCCGACAGTACCGCTAGGTCCGGGTTCGCTTCCCGGCGGCGACAGCGGTTATTTTTACAATCATTACTAGTGCTTATAAGCTGTTCACGGTAAAGTGAGCACTTTTGAGGCCTTAGTTACTTTTTCATTTCAGCCATTTTTTTATCTTTTATAATCTTTTTAAATAAATATTGGCATACAAGTAATAAACACAGTGTGTATATTCCACCACACTCGGAAGTTATCGTCTAAGGCTACAACAAAAAATATTTATTGACTATTATTCCAAATGAAAAGGCTTTCAAAAGTGCTCACTTTACCGTGAATACCCTATAAATATGTTTACAAATGACAATAGTGATGTGTAACGACGAATTTAATACAAAGTATTTAATAATAATAATCAATATATCACAAGAAAATAAATATTTTATTACAAAGTAACTAGAAGTATAACTATACTAGTAATTACTTCCGTGTACATTACTTTAAACATGCGATAAGACGGACTGCTAAACGGAAATGCAGCAGGCAGTTACATGACCCATAGTCGTACGCCGAAAAACAAGGTCATTTGTCATTTTCTGCCTAAACGTGTACTATTTTCATGGCATGTGTGTGGGGCGTGCGTGTGTGAGAGAGATATTAATTAACGTATCATGTAAACCCCAACGTACGAAAGACGTGCGCCACGTCAGAAATGTAACATGTTATAAGATTTCTCAGGGATTGTAATGAGACACTGGCAGAAATGGCAAAAATTGAGAAATGCCTTTGCAAAATCGTTACGTGAAAAATAAAAGTTTGAATTACCAGGTTGGGTTACCTGGTAGGGTTGATTTACTACTGAATTAACTGAACAAATTATGGCTGAAAATCAAATCAAAACTAAAAATGTTACATATCAAAAGCACAAAGGTACTTTAACATTCGGAATACCGAATTTACAAGGGGGCGGATTCATATTGGCAGAGTTAGAATATTGAGTAGCTTCTGCCACCGGGTATTGAAGTCAGACTTGAGGGAGTAATACGTTAGCACATCAACTTCACGCCCTCCACTAGTACACGCTCCATAGCACGCCAAATGGGCGTTTCCCATTCAACCGCGTGGGACGTACTGTGGGTAAATTGCCGCCATCCTCACCGCTGGCAGAAAGTACAAGGCATTCAGCGAAAATACGTTTTCAAAACACAATTCTCACAGGCTTATGTCTCCTTTAATATTCTGTTCAGGTATATGGTGTCCTAAATATTTTTTACTTTATTTTTTCATATGGAATTACCTACCACAGTTTGGGCGTTTAATTTCCGAAAAACATATATATAAACATATATATGTATATACATATATATGTGTATATATATATATATATATAACTCGTATTTTAAAGTACTTCCCGAAAAAAATTATGATATTTTAAACGATTTTTTTATTACTTGTTATTAATCAATAAAATTGTTATCTCTATCAGTGTTGAATATATATTCGCAAATAGGATGTCTATATTAAATAAGTATAAGGAGCTATGAAAATTGGATCCGGGGACACAGACCTCAGGCTGTGGTTTTGTGGATTCACCCACAATGACGTCACAGACGAAGGTTACACTCAGCGACCATGTTGGATGTTCATCTTCCACGCCCCCTCCCTCTTCACATGCTACCTGTATCCTTAAAAGTTATTTTAATGCAAAATAATTTCAATTAAACAATTTTAATAACGTTCCTTTAATAAAAGTTTAAAATATCGTGCTACATAACTACATATAACAAGCTGACCCGACAGTCGTTGCCCTGTCAATTTATACAAAAATAGATATAGAAAGAAGATAGATAGATATATTATTTCAATTAGGATTTAATGTTGAGACCAGGTTGCATAGCACCCATATTAAAATATTACAAACATTTACAAAAATTAAGTAATGCGTTCATCGCAACGCTTGGTGATGAACGATAGTTTTTGTCTTTCCGTTCGGAGAGAAAACTAATAGCGCCGATGGTTTACCTACTCTCGAGCACGCCACGTACAACTGCCCATGGGAAAAAACATGGCAATTCAATGTTTATTCCACACACTTCCAACGATTGGCCTTGCGATTTATTAATCGTCATTGCGAATGCAATACAAACAGGAAACTGGACACGCTTAAATTGAAACGGTAAATCGGTTGGAATCAGTGAAATTTTTGGAATCAGAACATCCTCGCCTTTGAACTTTTCTATGATTATCGTTGCCTCAATCACGGTGTTCATCAGCTTCTTAACAACGAGTTTTGTGCTTTACATAGTTTCGGGTCGTTCAGATTGCGTAACATGATTATCACCGAGCCGACCTTGAGCTGCAAATTGTGCGGATGCATTCCTTGCAAATCCAATGAATTCAGAAATTCAATTGGATAATTGACGACTTAATCTGGATCGGTAATTGAATCGACCGACTTAAATTAAAGCAGTTGGCCAGCTATTTGACTTTGAATTTTTATGTTTAAATCGTCTACGTCCCTATTTTTCGCTGCCAAAATAGCTCGTTCGCTCAACCAAACATGGTTTTTGTAATTTGCACCAATATTCGGGAACACTTTCGTGATAAATTCTTCTTTCGACGTTGTGAACCGACAAATATTAGGTGGAAACAAAATGAGGCCAGTGGAAGCGTCAATCGGAATTTTTCCGTTGCCAATGTATAATAATTTTGTGGAAAACACTTCCGCCGATTCGTCATTTTGTAACGCGACTCGCATATTCGTTGTTAACTTGAGAGTTTTCACGTATCTCCACAAATTCGATGACTTCAAGCAAGCGTTTATTTCATCAGCAGCTGTTGATCTTGGAATGACTGGCAGCGTTTGCCGAAAATCGCCGGCCAGCAGAATTATCGTACCTCCAAAGAGGTCCTGATTATTGCGCAAATCTTTCAACGTTCGATCGAGTGCCTCCAATGCTCGTTTGTGCGCCATCGTACATTCATCCCAAATGATTGTTTTGCTATTCTGTAGTACTTTCACCATTTCTAAATTTTTGGCAATGTTGCACGTCGGTTCATCTATCGTTTGCAAATTCAGTGGCAGTTTGAGTGCTCAATGGGCTGTTCGTCCTCCTTCTAACATGCTACGGCCAGCGCTATTTGACCTTGGGCGCGAATCGAATCTAAAATCTATGAAATTAGGAACGGTTTGCCAGTTCCGCCAGGTGCATCGAGGAAAAATATTCCTTCGTAGCCATCGTTGATTGCTATCATCAATGTATCATACGCGGTTTTCTGCTGCTGATTCAAAAGTGTGACCTTTGTTCGTACTGATTGACTCAAAGCGTCTCGATCGTATGGCCGTTCTCGTTCAAATTCTCTATTGAATGCATATTGCATGGGGCGATTCGGCGCTGGCATTCCTAATTCGTGCAACATCTTGCCGGACATCATCAGGCACAAATCCTCTATAGAAATCTACGCCTCGTTGTGGATCACCACGTTAAAGTCAGTTCAGGATTCGCTGTTGTTGTACGCATTCGATGAAAAATGTATTCAGCCATATGGTCTTTGTATTTGTTCCATAAATGAAGTGGGTTAGATGGAAAACACGTTGAAATTTTGTTGGCAAAAAGTAATCTAATTTATTGCGCAGTAGACGAAATAACAGCATCAGCAAGTGTATGATCCCAATGAATGTCATCTTCGAGCAAATGTACACGCTGGCACGCTTCTCAATATGTTGCCTACTACTCACCATTGACAGTTCGTAGGAATTCAAATGAAATCGGTCCACGAACATTAACCAATAACAAACGCAGATAAAAACATTCGTCATTGCTCTGATGAACTGTGTAAATGCGCCCCAATGCATCGGTTGAATATACATTCACCTATCCAGGAACAGGCTTTCCCTGTTTCCGACGTTGGAATTTTTTTGATGATGCGTTCCATGTAAAATATTTCGGCATCTCTGAGCAAAGCAGTGTTCTCGCAAATGGATCACTTGCGCATGTCGCGAAGAAACTTGTCAGCGTTGTCGCTGGTGGTCATTCAGCTCTCTGCGCTGCGTTGCTACCATTAAATAAACTCGTCCATTCTCCAGGTGCACAGCTAAATGGACCACAGTGGGATGACGTTCGTGTATGGCGAATGAAAAGATTCTCAAAATCGCCTCATTGCTGCTGACATATCTTCCTATTTGATATTGCTAAACTTCATAGGTTGGCATCAGGAGCTGCAATACCAAATACAGCCATGTCTCTTCCTTTCGTGACGTACTTGCAAGCATATTTTATGGACTTGAAAGACTTGCAGTACTCAACATTGCAATGCGTTTTGAATGCTTTGGAAAGCAGCGGCGAATACGAAACAATCCAGCTGTTTTAGACTACGTCTTTACTCTTGACTTTCAATGTTATCATTCTGCCGTTATCCTCTGCAGAGCGATGACGATACAGGGGGTAACCGACATTACCTGTGATTGTTTCAGCCAACAAAGCACGCGGATAATGTTTGGAGCATTTTTTTTTTCGATCATACACTGTGATTCCCGGTTGTGATTGCCACATGGTCCATGAATCATATTCGTCGTCACAACTTCATACAACTCTGGATCTGTTTTTGGAACAACAATTTCTGCGCAAATGATGGTGTCAATTTCATCCGGTCTGATTTTCTCGACCATCCACAGGAGAATATGCGCATGAGGCTGTCCCCTTTTCTGCCACTCCACAGAGTACATCCAACATCGCACGTCTCCAAAGACATGATACTTCACAATGAAGTCCTTGAGCGCATTGAGTTTCTGCTTGAATACTCGTGCTGTAATGTCTTGACGATCGCTGGATGGTTGACTGGATATTAACAGCTGTGTGATTTCGATCCATTTTGGTTTGCATGTAAAAGTTATGAATAAGTCTGGTTGACCGTATTGGCCCACGTAGGTAATCGCATATTGCGCGTATTCGTGCATGTGCCTCGGACTTCCAACATACGTCGCTGGCAAAATCGTAATTCGGCCGACATTGTTTGCATTTCCATCTACATTAATGGCATCATGCAGATGGATGTATTATTCCGAACGGAATTTTTTCTGATTTAAACGTATATATGTCAGACGATCCGTCTCGATTTTGACATACATATCAACGACGAACTGATGAAATAGTCTGCGGCATTTCAATATGTGATTGTCCTCGTTTCGACGAAACATCAAACGGTAGGCATAAAAATTCATCACGCTGACCTTTTTATTTGTTTCTTGAACTATTAAAGGATTAATCATTTTGATCACAAAATTATATCCATCCTATCCTCGGAAAAATATCAGCGGGTATTGTAATGCATCATGCGAACGATGGGTTTCGTTGACACGCTGAAGGTTATTACCATCACGCCATCGAATCACAATATCACGAGACTCCAAATTCTCGCCAACAACCACAATGGCAACTTCATTCAACGTCGGTGCATTGAAGCGTTTTTCATGTTCGCCTGCTGGTCTTTTGTCTGCTTTGATCACTATTTTGAGATCATCCGAAGGTATCATTTCTAGTGCAGTTTTGAACAATTTAACCAATTCATTGTGTTCATGTAAGAGTTGTTGCAGTTGTGCAATAATCTCTCGCTTTACCGCACGACTGATGGTACAACGCTAATTGATTTCATTATCAGAATTTCCAAGGAAATAAACCTGAATAAATTTGTGATCATCATTCACTGGCGGCAACAATGCTCCTGCACGATGGTAAATTTGTCCTTGAATCTGTAAAATGAAAACAAATTATTTATTGAAACGTTGTGAATTTTAAAAAATTTTTTTAATGTAGATGATGTCTGTTGTAGTTGAAAATGAATTTACCTTAAAAGTTGGGCTGAAACCTCGTTCCTCAGTTATATTCGCTCCAAATGATGTAATTTGGAAGATACTGTTGTATTTTTGTATATTCTGCAAAAAATGCATCGATTGAGGTTCTTGGTCAGAAAGCAATAATGCTAGTGGCTCTGGTGGCGGTATCAATTGTGGTAATTTGACATTTCCGCTCGCACAACATAATCCTGGCGGTTCATGTCGAAACCTCAAAGCATTGCAATGTTGACAAACAGTGCTCATGGTTCCGAAGTCGACCGATACATCCGTGGCGTAATCGATTGTTGGATCGTATCTGAACGCCAAATGTTTATATCGAATTGTTACGTTTGGCCGCCTGTTTTGTCGACGTTCCAAATTATTGTTTACGTTATCTCCAACTGAGCGAGTCGAACTCGTCTGTCTTCGTTGTTCCGGAGTCATAATTGATCGCGCTTGAGAAATTCTTATTCTATTTGCCTCTACACGCTGTCTACGCTCTTCATCAGCCTCATTGACTCGACGATCATGTGTTTCTCTTGCGTTGCGCGTACGCCGACCGAAATTTCGACGGCTTATTGGTGGCATTTTTCCAAAGACACCAAAATAATATTTTCAACACACCACCGATAACACAATATTATTTTTCGCTAAACAAAGAAAATATAATGAAATCACTTCGTAAAAAAAATGTGACAACAGAACTCTCAAACTGACCGATATTTCGACGCCTTATTGGTGGCATTTTTCCAAAGACATCAATATAAACTTTTCAACACACCACCTATAACGCAATACTCTTTTTCGTTCAACAAAGAAAATATAATGAAATTACTTCGCAAAATGTCACTTTTTTTCGTTCTAAAAACATGTGACAGCAGAACTTTCAAATTGTGCCTCATTTCACGTAATGCAATTCTTTAACATAAAGATTTCATATAAAAATACCATCCAAATTTCCGACTTTTCCCGTAGATTTTCATATAAAAATACCATTCAAATTTCCGACATTTCCCGTGCATTTTCCAAAAATTTTCTTTCATACAAACCTTGTCTTGACAATTACAAACACAATAAAAAAGATATCAGCCAAATCGGTTGTGCCGTTCTCAAGTGATGCTCCGTCATACATGTGACACATGATTTTTATTTATATAGATAATAAACTCCTGTATTTGTAGAATAATAAACAGCAAGAGCATCTCTGCAGATCATAACTTTTTTCGATTTATGTATCTGTTTTCATATATTTTTTTAATAGAAGCGAGTTTTGTCATTACAACTTTTTGACGCACAGAATTGGAGTGGACTGATCCCCTCCACCAGCGACAAGCCATGCTGAGGAGTCAATTAAATAAATAAATTTATTTATTTATTTTAAAATTTATTTTATATCAAAAAATTTAAAGCCATAAGTGATATGTATTAATGGAACAGTATTTACAAGGGGAATATGATCTTCATGTAACAAATATTTCACCCAATGGCAGGACTGCCATATTGGACTTGAGAAGTATGCCTTCCTTCCTCCCAATCATCACCCAGTCCCATCACCCCACCTTACAATCTACCCTCCACCCTCACACCCCTCCGCCTGCTCAAACCACCATCCATCCCATTTATTTTACTTTTAGAAAAGTGTCAAAAAATTACTTATATTGTCATGTCATGCATGGTTCCCGAGCGTTGTAAATTATATTGAAGGGATCAATATATATATGCTCCCATAGTATATGACCCCACCCACCTTCTCGACGACATACCCTCCTCTCGTACCATGACCATTAAGACCTTCCCCCTCACCTCCCTTGAAAAAAACATTGACCACCTCCACCTCCTCCCTTGTCAAAAAATCTCCTCACACTCTGCTCGTGAGATATTCAGCATGTATCAACGTATTTTCAAGGTGCGTGGCAGACCGGCCGTGAGAAAACAATTATGTAACGATCCCACATTTCGAAATTAGTGCATTCATAAATAAAATTTATTAATTTTTATAACACTTACTTTAATTAAAATTGTTTTATTTAATGTTTGAAAAATGTCTAAATATTTAAAAATAAAGCTTTATGTATCAAACATGTATGTTATATGTTAAATCATATATAAAATTTAAAGAATATAAAATTTGCTTTTTCCGTGACAGCTGGTATCACTAATAAAAAAAATTTTCGCCTGGAGGCAGGTTGATTTTAATTCATGACCTTTAAGTTGCAATGTACGCATGTTACCCTTCGACACACGAGCACATGATTATCTGGAATCCTTAAATATTTTATATTAGCCATTTAAACTAAAGCTTTAATGCAGGTATTCAAATTGTATTCGCATATTCCTTCCTTAATATTACATGCACTAGCAAAAAAATAATAATAACTGTGTGTACAACCCAATTATGTTCTGTTTTCAACATGAAGATGGAAATTACAGTGTCTACGACACTGGCTGGTGGACAGAGGTCAGAAATGCGAACCCCCAGTGCCCGATATGTAGTTAAGAGAATGTCATATGCAATATGGGCTGTGAAACACATCGTGACGGCTACAAGACCCCATCCAACCGAAATTTGTTATGCTTATTGCGAAAATCGTCAAACACTTGAAACCGTGAGTGAATATAAACATTAAAATTTAGCATTAATAGAAAAACATCGCACTAATAGTTGGCGCATGCATGAATAGTAAAAAAAAAATACGTACAGTTCTCTAATACTTTAACAATATACACATTAAAAGGCGTGTATATGGTTGCATGAGTCCATTGCAAAATCTGGAATATCTGGTAAAAAAAATCCCAGCTCATCACGAAGCCCCAATTCTTCAAAGACAAAGAACGTCAGTAATGTTTCATGAAACAACATTTATTTTCCATAGCCCTATGCACAATAAATTTATCGAATTGCTATATAAGAGAGAACTGCACCACACCGCCAATTATACACCATAGCTCGACCAATCAATGGCCTTTGTGCTACTCCCTCCAATACCTTAACCAACACCCCTTGCCCCCTGCTCTATCAGCAGTGCCTGGAACGCGAACCCCCAGTCCCTTTTATTTAAGCAAGACACAGTCATGCGTATGCAAAATAGGTTGTGAAACACATCGTGCATACCACGAGGCACGATACCCCCAAAATATGTAATACTTATAGAGAGAAATATTCAATCAATCGGTTCCAACTTCAGCTTCGTTGGAAATGAAGATGAGGCCTATCGTTTTTTTTTTTTGTTTTTTTTTTTTTTTGTGGTACAAGAATTCTTCATCGATCGGGCAATAGTCCCTCGCCACGTGTAAGGATATATTATCTGTTATCCCTTCTCGCGGTCGAATAGGGCATGTGGTATTTTCTCAAAGTGCTTCCATGCATTTCTTTTTAGACAACTTTTAAGAACAAAAATAAGAAAATAAAACTTTTATATCATATCTCAGGAACCAATCAAGCAATTTTCACCTAATTGTTCACACAGTTAGGGCTAGGTAGGTAATGGAAACTTACATGTTTAAGTGGTTCAGACACTTATTTTCAAAATGATGGTCCTTGAAATATGTAACGTTAGTACACCCTATCATTCAAAACGACTGATTACATCCGATGTTGATGCTCTATATCTGACCTTAATAATGCTGCTGATGGCATGCTAGCTTATGGCACGAAGTTTTTCAGTGTTGGAAACACGGGTAAGGCACATTAATTTTTTGTAATTTTCTCACTACCGTTACATATGCTTCTGGTTTCATCTCTAACGATATTGATCTCAATGAGACGTCAAGGCCAACCAAACAAACGCATTTTGTTGCATTTTAGTAAATCGAAATGTTAATATTTTTCATCAGTATTTGTTTATTTTATACTTATTTTGTATTATTTTTGGATGCTTTTCGTACTTGCATTTTTAAAGTCGTCAATGTAATTGTATCAGAGCTCTCATTTCATATTTACTTTTGCTCATATTAATAAATTAATATATTGTTTAAAATGCTGCTAATAACTACTAAGCATACATTAGAAGCATTGAAAGTTTTGTTGACTATCACTACAATATAGTGAAACCTAGATATATATACAGTATATTGATAGCATATTGATAGTTTCATGGATACTGACTGATAAATATTTTATATAAGAACAGATATTTTTTTTGTGAAATTGTGAAATCAATTATAAACACAATTATTAGAAGTGACTATCCTATAGGTAATATACAATACAATTAATTCAAAATAATAAGTAGGGTAAAAAAATTAGAAAATGCAATGTAAAGTCAGTGTTCGTTGGTTTAGGTGCCAGATGTATGCAATAAATATTAATAATAAAGTATTTATAAAATCTAAGTATGTTAAAAAAATTTGTAGATATGAAATAACATTCAGTGAATATAGTAAACCTTTGTGTACACGGGCGAGTTTTATCGCACGTCAACTATATTTACTACGGCAAGTGCTTCTTTCTCGTGGACATTATCATCAAGCTGACTGACTGAAGTCCAAGCGGACTTGCTGGCAAGCAGCAGCAAGCTCTTGACTTTGGATGTGGACATGCAATCAACCCTTCTCTAAGCGAGTACTTCAGCTGTACGAGGTAACTTCGTATAGTTCATTGCTTGCTGCAGTAGTTAAAATGGCAAGATAAAAGTGTGACCGGTTAAATTGTCCAACTTATTCGATTGTTTGAGACGGTTACTTGTCTGGAACTGCCGGAGGTAACAATTTCGTGATCGTGAGAAAATTCGTCAAAATAGGAAGAAATTGGGGAAATATTCTGAACGAATAGATCAGAAGTATAAAAAAAGTTCTTTAATTTGTTAACAGAGTTACGTGAATTAAAAAAAAATTATTATTGTATTTGTGTATAACTACAGGATATAGGTCCTATATATTTTCATAATTTCACACAGAAAAAATATCTCATGTTCTTGCAAAAAAAGTTACTATTGAAGTACGTATTTCTTTTATAGTTTATGTTCTAGAAAAATTAATAATGTTGTGACAAAGTTAATAATGTTAACAATTTACAAACTCTTATATTATCTTCGTGCAAATATTCTGTTGAAGTGTTAATGTTAATAAATCCTGTAAGTAATTTTGCCACAATCAAAAGTTTTATTACCCTTAAAATAAGAAGAATAACAAAATATTTTGTATCACTGTGACATTAAAGAAATGTCCATCCAACACAAGTTTACACAGACTTGGATTTGTAAAATGGCTGATAGTAGTGAACAGTGATAATCTCGTAAAATAAACCACCGCATTTAAATTTTAAAGCATATTTTGAGGACTAAATGTAGCTTAGGCCAGCTCTCAAGCCTTGCAAAGCAGTTAACGTATGACAATTATGCATATATGTATAGATCTTAAAGTACTTTTCCACTAACGAAATAAAGTGCAATTTGTCGTGATGGTGTACTGAATACCCACAGAATTAAACGCATTTATACATGTTAAGATAGAGCAGTTGGTAGGATATCAGGTTCTGTAAAGTGGATAATGTTAAGCACTCAAGGCGTGGTTCGATTCCTATCCCAGCCGTTCAATGTTGCTAATATTTATATCTGTGTTAAATTAATTGTACTTAATGTATTATACATCAGAATGTTTTTTTAAGTAAAGATATAAAATAAAATATTTAACTAATATTTAAATTTCAATGCAACAAAAAATTTGTTTTGCCACAACATAAACACCACCTTAATGTTGACTGGACAATAAGGAGTTGATACTGTTACAACAGTACCTAATGTTACATTAACATTAATAGTAGAACGGTATACTACATTAACAGCAACCTTAGTTCCTGATGTCTTACAGATAACCAAAAATCACTGTTGTAGTAACAATAATAATGTTGTCGCAACATTGCACTTATTTCTGTGCAGAAACATATTTTACAGACAATTAAGTTAAACTACCATAAAGAAAGGAATTAATTTTAATTTACAGTCAACATACATACATAAATAACTATTATGAAAATCTAATCTGACACGAAAGTGTAATTTATAATAATAGCATTTATACAGTACTAAATAGAACAACAATAATGATTATGGCATGTACATTACAGGCCAATCAAGAACTTTATAAAGTAAAGAAAAAGAAGCGTGGAAGAACATTAGAAGAAAAATTCGCATTAAAATGGCTGTTTTTCAACGCTACGCCACTTGTCATTTCCTGCATGGCTGCGAGAGAGGCGGTTTCTAATATGTAAGTGAAATGCACATGCAGTCAATTTAAGGAAGTCATTAGCTTTTATATGCTTAAATTGCCGGTTGACTTCACCCCTTGGAATCAAGAAGTATTCCTTTAATTTTTCCATTACATCCTTCTGAGAAGTTCCGATATTTTGAAGTGTATTTTATTGATTAGAAAATTTTCCTCACCCCAGTCACCAGGCGGTAGGTTGTGTACGTCATATGTAGTATCTGTATCCACAGATCCATGGCATAGGTATTTAGAGTGTTAAGCATTTTTAAGTAAAAAATTGAGAAGCATGAATACCGCGAGAACAATGCATTTAGCTGTGAAAGAAGATAGGTTGATGGGCTTCCTTAATATTCTGATTTAGTAGGCAATTAATCTATGTTCATTTTCGACATATCGTCGTGCATGTAATAACCTATAATTAAATATGAGGTTTTGGGTGTGTTTGTCTGTGTAGGGATATGGTTTCATAAAATACGGTCGCTTGGTAAATCCATTATCTGCAACAAAGAAGATGGGCACGAGAAGTGTTCTGCCAGGTAGAGGGATAGAAAGTGAGAACCGCGCTTAGTAAGAGTATTAAAGCATTATACAGACAGCAATTAGTGAACACTCCGCCATCTGATATCTTCCAACTGCAGCCTACATCGATAAGCCATTACCGGTAGACGAACAACACTTGATGTGTCCTTGCAGTTGTAGTAATAACTTCCACTATACTTAGGCGCTTCCCAACAATAGCCCATGTTTAATAAGGGAAGATCTAGTGTTGCTCAAATTTCTTTGCATGTTCCAACCATTCTTCGCTGTGAAACAAAGGTGAAACAACATTCAAGAGGTTTATAATATTTTCCCATTGAAATATGTAAGAACTCAAACGTACGTTGTAGCCAACAGAAATCATTGAAAATAAATATGAAGTGACCTTCGAGTATTGTAAATAAAGGGAAACGAAATATACAAAGTGGAATAGTTGATCATACAAAAGTCTGAATTAAAAATTACGACTTCTCTGCTTAAATAATACGATACAACAACATACAATTAAAAGACAGATTTTTATTTTTTTCGTCACTATTGGTACTTTTCCATTATTTCCATTATACAGAAAACTGAGAAAATACATATCTAGAAGTAAAATAGGCGTCATCTGCATATAATGCCAGGTTCCTAGTGAATGTGAAGAGGATTCAAAACAGAACAAAGAAGAAAGTTGTGTGAAATCTACAGCACCACGCACGAGTAAAAAAAAAAGGAAATGTGCCTTCCTTTACAGATGATGCGATTTTGCAACGTACAGTAGGAGTGATGAACAAGCTGCCTGGTGAGTATAACGCATTTGGAGAATACGTTGCTATGGAAATTGTCTGTTAAAGATTGATTTCCTAAAGGAAGAAACTCATAATTCAATTCGGAAAGTTATTGTTGAGACCACAGACGAACAATAAAAGCAGCTTCCAGTAAACCTACAGTTTCGCCATATCCTAATCCATCTCCCTCTATTTCATACAGGTATTCAGTCACCACATACAGCCAGAGCTCTAGTCAAGGTTTGTCATTCTATAGACTCACAAGAGTATCATGAAGTACCGGAAACCTAACAATATTTTAATTATAATTTCCTATCACACTTCAAAAATGAGTCGGTGAAATTACAGATATATTATAAGTAAAGAGCTTGAAATGCTGATTTTTTAAAATACTTGTTAATAAATGCATTGTGACATTAACATTAAAGGTAATATTGCTAAAAAAAAAACTGTGTTCGTTCTTAATTTTCAGTTACTCTTCTCTCAAGCAGTCGAAAATAGCCTTCGCCACTTCATTGTCTATTCTTCCAATCGTACATGGAGGAATACAAAATAAGTATTGCAGACTGTTGTAGGAATCACCTGTATCACAAGAACGGATTACAGTTAGTAATTGTAAATAGAGTTAGAACTGCAACAGAGTATGATTAATTAAAGAGTTACTAGTTAATTCCATATCCATGTACCTGAAGCTAGAACCGAAGAGTGACCAAGAAGCGTGCGTGAACTTAAGTCGCCTTCCTCATTTATCTATCATTCTTGGCTTTATTTGACCCAATTTTTTGATAAGAAACTCGACTTATTGTGCAGACACCTTCGTGAATCTTCAATCTGCATCTTATTTATTATACAACTGTATGCACTTTAAATCCTACGCCAGTTTATTTACTCTCTAACCCCAACATGTCCTATTTTTTTTTTTCTTCGGACACGGTGAAACAGCCACAGTGGCACTGAGTTTAGCTTGTAGCTTCCGAGGCATGGACTGAAGAACTGTGAGACTTGACCCGACCAGTTTGATAACTCCCGCTGAAGTGGACTTGCTCAGCCAAAAACTTGCTTGGCAAGAACTTGGCGTCACTCGCCAGCACGGCAAGATGCGCTACCAATATTTCCACATGGACATATCCCAGCAAGTCACCAGGACAACTTATTGGTCTAGAATTCTTTCCTGTGTTCACTTCACGTAGCTTAATAAATGTCTTTTGAAGTAGAAATGTATGTATAGGTAGATAAATATAATTTTACATTTTTGAGATTCCTAAAACTGCATTTAGTTATAAAGATTATAAAATTTGTATAATGGGTGATGAAATAAAAACATTAAAATTACGATATTATAGGAATGTAAATTATATTAAAAAGTTAATTAGAGTTTGTAATAAAATATAAAGTTATGAAAATTTAAAACATTCTTTCGGATTCTTTTTACATTTACGAATATTTATTGTCTTGTCCTCCCGGATTTTTCCATTACTAAATCCATAAAGTATAGAAGTGATAAGTAAATAGCAAAAGTAGGTAATACGAACATATGTATATAATTATAATTTACATGTTTAGCTTCTATATGTCTCTACTTTCTTCGCCAAATTTTAAGTGACATAAATATGTTAATTGCTTTTTTTGTTAATTTCTAAAACAAAACGAAAATAGAGTTCATTGTTAAATTTGAAATGACATACAGGTTCAACTTCAGAAACATTGTAAGGTAGTAAAATGTTTTTGGTTTAAAACTAACTCTGATATTAATTTCTAAATGATTTTATTTATTATATAAAATTATTTCACTATAATTTAAATGTAAAGTTTTAAGTGTATTATAATATAGAGTTTTAATAACACAAAATTTCCATTTTTTATTTTTTTTTTTTAAATTTTTTTATTATAATTTTTTTTATTTATGTGAATTATCAAATGCAAGCAATTTCACATTAACATTATCTCATTTGTTCTTAACCGTTTTTCTACTAGATATATGACTAGACAAGGAGCTTTTGTAATTTATTCTTCATAAAATCACCCTGAATTCCTTAATTATTTATATATTACAATAAATAAAAGTGCAAATAATGCATTAACACTTAAACAATAGTAAATAATTACGTTGGCTGTATGTCTGAATAACCTTTAATAAACATTTGCTGCAATAATGGGAATCGTGCTGCACGATGCCACTGGTCAGCGGGTTTTCTCAGGGATCTCCTGCGTCCTCGCCCTTGCATTCCGACGCTGCTCCATGCTCACCTCGCCTCACCCGTTCTCAAGACGTATATAGCTCTTATTTGTATGTAGATAATGTTGTATACATATTACAATTTATTTTACTTTTTAAAAAACCTGCATTTTCATTACTTAATTTAGTTAAATTATATTCATATTTATACTTCAATAATTTTTATTATTATATTCATTTAATAATTTTTGTAAAATGACAATATATTTATAATTGTCGATAGTTGTAAATTGTTTCCACATTTTATTTTATATGATTTTTTTTTTAATCTTTTAACAACATTTTGTCGCTTAACTGACGACCTTTCATAAGCACTACAAAAATAATTTTACGAGAGAGCAATTTGAAGAAAAGCTATGACAAATGCACCCCTCTTGTTTAATATTTAATGTAGCTGTGTGTATAGTGATTGCCCATTTAATAGTAGATATGTTGATGTTTTATACCACAGTAAGAAGATTTTGATAGCTAAAGCTCTTTTTAAATAAAATGTTTTCAAATGGATATACACCAGTTTGACAATCCCGAGTTTATTTGTATTGTCTCTTCCTTGGCAGTTACGCCAATTCACATCTACTTTGAATTAACATTTTGCAATAGAAAAATACACTTCAATAACATTTTTCTCACATTGAGGACACTACAGGTATAAATGTGAAAAGTAACATAAGTACTAGAATATAGCACTCGTAGTGTTTGTCACAAAGTGAATACTGGCACAGCATAAAACAGTTTCGCTGGAAAGCCGTTTTTTGTAGGAGATGTCTTCGGGGTTTGTGCAAGGTGTGGTAGCCCTTTGTAGTACTACTGAAACACAGGGTTACGAACCATTGGATTAGAGCCGTGACACAGTGCGACCAAGTCCTTGTACTTTTCGTAGGCCAAAGGAGTGGGAGCATCTTTGAGTTTGGATACATAAGGTTTCATGGAGTCTAAAGCTTGATGTTTGAGACAGCCTTTCATAGGTAGTTTCAATGTGACTACGTTTGATGACAATACAGCTTATATCCCCTTTTTTTCACTAAAATGTTACAGGCCTCAGCCCATTTGACTGGTTTTCCTGAGTCGCAGGACTTTGTAGCCTTTATTATGATGTCTTCAGACAGCTTCTTATAATCTACGAACTCGTTTGATTGCAATTTTTGAACTTCACATAGAGCAACCCGGTACGCAAGAGTTATTAATGGTGGTAACTGGCAAGGAACGAAAACATCACCGTCATGATACAGGTCTGTCAAAATTGCACTGTGCACAGAATTCCCTTCGCTTTATCAATCGATTACTTCAAAGAATTTGAGGGTGATAGAAATAATGCTGACGGAGTGTCTCAAGATACACAACGGCACCGTTAATATTATGCGGTTTTTGTTCTGCCCAGCAGCTCCATCTGAGAACAGACAAACTTGCTCTGCTCCTTCTCGATGAATAATGTAATGGTAGATAGCAAGACATATTGCTATTTCTCATGACCACCTCCTGCTGATCGCCTCGTGCAAAAATAAGCTTTTTTTTCAATGCTTTCAACTATAAGGTTGTAGTTTGACAGATGATAATTGCAAAATATTGCACTCTCATTAGGAAAAGGTAAATACATTACGAGGATTATTAGGAAAGTAAGGTCCGATTTCTTATAAAACATAAACCATCACAGATTTTTCAAAAAATGTTTTTTATTTAATTCCTTACATGTTTTTCTATTTTTCTACATAGTTTCCATAATTGTTTAAACATTTGTCATAACGTTCTACAAGCTTTTGTATGCCTAAGTCATAGGCGTCAGCCGCCAGTGAGGATAACCAGTCTGTAACTGCTCCTTTTCCTCGTCATCTGTGGCGAAGCGCTTGCCTACCTAAAGGCGTTTGCCTTTGGTGGTGCATGATTCTAACCAGTTGCCTTCTCGTGGCCACCACCATGCAATACCGAAAGGTGACTAGACATTTTGCTGACATTGTATTTACATGGTGTCAGTGAGATTGGTGGTCTAATTTCAGATATTGTCTAAAGACTGGCTCTAGACTCTTGGTGTGCTGCGAATTTCTGAGAGTTTATTTTGTTCACACTGTCCTCTGGTCGTGCTACAACCGCCACGAGTTAGAAGTTTTCCTAGTTGTTCCAAGTTTATTTGCGACATGAAGTTCACCTGTGGGTGGTGTAGTAGGGATTTCGACACGCCCAGTGGCAGAGGTCTTCATGAGCTTCGTTCTCATCCAACTGAATATAATGATGCCCTACCACCACCAGCCAAGGGCGGGTCACAGTGGCCAGATGAAGAGTTGAAGCTGCTTGCGAGAGAGGAATTTTATCTCCCCCCTAGGGATGAAATATATCAACTTAGCATTGGTGGCAGCTGTCCATGCTAAGGGCCTCTTTCTAAACCGCACATTCTACTCCATCATGTTACAGCGGAGGCTCCGGCGCTACAAGCTTCTGATGGAGGAGGTCAAACGGGAAGACTATCTTAGCCCCTTATCTCCAGTGACCAAGAGATGGACGTCTGGGGCCACTTCTATTCCCAGGCATCCTCCTGTTGGAAAGGCGAGTTATTCTGGTGACGATTCGCAAGTGAATGTTTCCTGTATTCACCGAATCCACCAGCAGTTGGAGGAATTGTGGGTTGAGCTTGGTGAGTTGGATACTGGGATTTGTGATAGTGAGTTGTTATCTCGAGCTGTCGACTTGGCCATCCAGGGTCAGCCAGTGTGTGAAATTCTTGATCAGTGGCTTAGAAAGTGTCTCCCTGTGATGGACATCGTCACGAAAATAAGCGAAAAGTTCTAAGAAACTATACACTACCAAAACAAAGTTTTTACCCTCACAACACATGCCACCATTAACCGTATCAAAAAGGCTACAATAACGGTTACATGACACAGCAAGGGCAATGTTTTAGGCCAACAAATACACACAATGCAGAAAGAAACATACCATCCTTATTTGATGTACCAACATTTCCATTTCACAACTCTTATGAGACACAAGTACTTGGAACACCACATCCACAGTATCCACCCCCCAACCACCCACAATTCAATAACGCAACATATTCAAAAAAACTTGTTTTACAGTGTGTATAAACCTCCCATAGGCCCTGGCAATGCAAGTTTGCAAGTTTAAAATAAAGGTATGCTACTATCCTTTGTATGCAGATATTGTGGGCAGGAACTACACGCCCAATCAGAATACTTACTCAATAGTATATGCACAAGAAAATTTACCAATAGTTAAGAAAAACAGCTCGTATACTACAAGCAACAAATCTGGTTACCACAGCTAAAAAACAAAACACTAAATATACAACACAGGAAAGCATGTAAATAGGTAGCAAAATAAAAATAGTCAAAAAAGGACAACTGACATGGCAAATATAACAGCTGTTGAAGAGGCACATAGGGAAAACAAACAACAAAATCTTCAACTACAAGGAGTACAAAGGGAAAACCACTCAAATAAAAACTGTAATATTTCACTACACAACAACAAAGATAAAATAGCAAAAGAAATTTAATTAGGATGCAAATCCCAATTTGCAATCACATGTGCACTGTTTCCTATGAAGGTCATCATGCCAAAAACTGTCCCATGTTCTCCAACCAAAAAATTACATGGCACACTGATATTTCAGAATGGTTCAAACAATTTAAAAGGAAACATGCAACACTTCAAAAGAAGGGATGCAACAGAAATGAAAAACTTTATCGACATAAAATCGGATACACGAATCACAATAGAAAGAAACAAGATATAAAATATAAATAAAACAGACCAGTAATAAGTTCTTTGCAGAACAAAATGTGGATAGCATCAATGTTATGGCATTCACAGATTACATATTGTCTTCACCGAAAATCACTGTTCAAAGCATATACAAGATGCAGTAAATCATGCATAGCGGAAACAATAGTCCACAAGCATTAACTGAAGCCTATAGAAAACAATCTAAATATTATGGCAACAACTGAAAAATTACCCTCCCCAAAATTTTACACGACAGTGACATTTCAAGTATCAGGATACACATTCAAACATGACTTCCTAGTCACAGAAAATTTACAAACTGACATCATATTAGGGTGTGATTTCATTCGTCGTCATCAGTCAATATCGTACTCACATGACAACATTGCCACTCTTAGATATAAACACGACCAAATTATCACTGTACGCCTTATAAATAAATTAAACCCCCTAGACAATAATTCCACACTTCATGTTATTCGGACACTAGTAAATTTAGGAACAGAAGAACAAGATTTACCGATGAAAAATATTAATCCAGCTTTACCATCAGAAAATAAACTACAAATTCAAAAGCTACTGAAACAATGTGGGGATAGATTTGAAAATAAATTAACAGATCTCACAGAAATGGCAAAATATGAAATAAATATTTAACTTACTACAGATAAACCATTAAATCGCAAACCGTTTAGACGTGCTCCACAAAGACGCGAGGTTACAAAGGAACAAATACAACAAATGTTAGACGCAAAAATAATAGAGCCTTCCAAAGTCAAAATGCAGCTCCTTGCCTTGTTGTACCAAAGAAAGATGGCAGTATTCATTTTCGTAGTGATTTCCATGCTTTGAATGTATATATTAAACAGGAAAATTACCCACTACCCTAAACAGACGATATACTTCAAGTCATTCAAAACCCGAAATACATATATTACCAGCCTTAATATGTTAAGTGGATACTAAGCGATTCCGTGCCAAAAATATGATAGACATAAATTAGCCTTCAGTATAGACCAAATAGGATTATTCCAATATTGCCGCTTGCCGATGGGAATGTCCAGCAGTCCGCGATTTTTTCATAATTGTGTAGGCAGCCTTGTAGAAGGCCTATGTTGGAACATTGTAGTTTGCTATGCAAACGACATTTTTCTGTTAGGCAATAATTTTAAGGAGTAAATTAAAAATCTTGAAAACGTTTTTACGAAGAATGAGAGAGTTTAAAGATAAACTAAATCCAAAGAAATTTCAATTTGCTTAACAAGAACTAACTATCTTAGGGAAAACACTCACACAACACGGCTTATTTCCTGATCAAGGGAAAACACAAGCAAGTTCAGTGATGCCACCACCCAAGAAATTAAAACAATTAAGCTCATTCCTTGGACTCACCTCTTACATGCGTAAATTCATTAAAAAATACTGAGAAATTGCACAACCACGTACAGAACTCACAACAAATACCAGACAGTTCAGTTGGGTAACTCCACGGCAAACAGAGTTTCAAAAATTTAAAGATGCCATTACAACGGCTCCTACATTAGCACAGTTCAGAGACGACAGGGAAACATCTCTGGTATGCGATGCATCAAAAACGGCGATAGGAGGAGCCCTGCTTACAATGACCCTAACATAACATATGATATATTTTAGCTTATGTATCACAAATATTAGCGCAAAACGAACAAAACTGGAGTGCTACAGAAAGGGAGTTAGGAGCAATAAATAATTTTTGCATTTATTTCCTTTATGGCAGAAAATTCGCCATAGAAACAGATTAGGTATCTTTAAGGTATCTGCATTCCATGGCTGAGCACAACACACGGATTCGAAAATTTGCAACTACAAGATCTGATTTCGAATTTGAAACAAAAATAATAAAAGGTAAAAACAACACTATTGCAGACACTCTTTCCCGCCAACCCGAACAGAACACGAATATTCAAACCACAATATCTATACAAGTCAATATATACTGCATTATACAAGTTTCTAGCACACAAAATAGTTTCTTTGAGGCGACTGAAGCCCTAATTTTATATAATTCCCACCAATCAGACAAAATACGCACAAGCATATATAAACATTAGTGTAACAAATGGGACGAATATTCACAATTGCTATCCGAAAACGACACTACCCGAAGCAAATCAAAAACAAACAATTACTATTGAGCACATACCACGTAGGTTAACTTTCCAAGCTATAGCAGATTATTATCACAATCATATTATAATTATCACGAGTAATGCAAAAAGAGAAATTTTGATTAACAGTCAATAAACCGCTATTATCAATAACAATGCTTGCTCAGCAACAAGACCAACACACTAATTACAAGTCCATATTGCAAAATTACCAGATGACCAGGAAATTGAAATTGATGAAATTATTTATATTTCCACTCTACAACACATGCCTTCTAATATATCCCCATTTCAAGGGAAATATTCCAAAGATGCAAATATTCAAAAAAAATGTATTAGTTCTCACAGAACCACACTAATATTCTCCCAATGACAGAAATACGGCACGACGTTTAGGAATAACTGCAAATGGCGAAGTTTATTATAAAATACACACTCCTGCAGGCGAAAAACGCCTAACGGTCGTACCTAAGTACTATGTACACAAAATAATAACAGTACACCATGACGCATTATTAGCTGGACGACATTTCGGAAAACTTAAAACACTACAAAAAAAAAAGGAACCCTACTTTTGGGAAACAATGGACAAGGGTGTTGAAACATGTGAAATTTGCCAGAAGACAAAAACCGCGACTGTCAAAAATAAGGCTAATTACAACCAATTGATACCCCACCCATATTCACATTGTGGTCACTTGATGGCAAGGGACCACTACCAGAAACAGAATCAGGGAATAAGTATGTTCTAGCAATTACGAAATTTACCACCAGGTACGTAGTCGCTCAAGTTGTCCCAAATATAGATGCACAAACTTGTGCAGAATTTATAAAAGCAGTTATACTTAGATTTGGTTGTCCCAAATACAACATGACCAACAGAGGAACTTCCTTCAATAATTAAATCATTACTAAACTGCTTTCAGATTTACAAATCAAAAGACTAAGAACCACAACATATAGTCCACAAACCAATGGATTAACCAAGGCTATGAATAAATTAATTAGACAACATTTAACCATGAATGCTCATGAATCGCCACGGTAATGGGATAAATATATAGATTTCATTATGTTCAACTTCAACACAACTCTTAATACATCATCAAAATGCTCCCCGTTTTACCTAATACACAGGCTAAACGACTCACAACCTACTCAAGTAGTATTAAAGAACAGCATATCAGCAACCCCGACTTGTTACAAATTCTAAGTCAATCCCGTCAAAAATCGAGAGAGAATATTATAAATAATACACAAAAAAAATTTACATAGGAAATATAAACAAATATTATACAAACCTAACCAACTCGTCTAGCTTCGTAGACCAACTAGGAATAAAGCCATAATTTTTTAAGACATTGGATCATTCAAAATGATTAAAACCTTAGGACCCAACACAGTACTTATATGAAAACTACACAGAGGTAAACGTATTGAAGACATAGTAAATACCAGACAGTTGAAACCAGTGTACCTAAGACAACACACAGTTACTCCCTCCATTGAAACCGGAAATTACAGACAAACAAAACCCCCGATCGCCAACAGACCATTTCACTATCCCCTTTCCCCTCCTCAAACACAGAAGCACCTAAACTTACATACCCACAGCAACCGTACACATTGATACATGAATCAACACGAAAGTATAAGTGAAAAACTACTCACAAATATATTTTGTTACAGGTAAATCCTCCAACATAAAATTATGCTGAATGTCGTATTATTTCTCCAACATATTATTTCACCCTCTCTACTCAATACCCCTTACCGAATACACACTGGTGTGTACTGGAAGCCCATTAAGGCGAAAGTCATGTATGAAGAATCTGTAGCCTTGATTGGCCAAATACCGCTCCAACCTCCTCAACTATCGCGCAACCCGGAAATATGGACCCAGCAAATTTGTGCGCTTGACGTCCCACAATTATGTAAAAACGCACAATTTATTATAAACGCCATAACTGAGTTGCGGACACATCTCCTTGCGGAATTTAACAACGACATTAATGTACCAAGTCGTAGTAATCGAGGCTTACAATTCCTCGGCGATGCACTAGAATGGTGTTGCAATACTATTTCTCATAGGCATTTCGATCAAAGTCTTACTGTCGACGATCAACACACTTAAGATGTCAACACTTCATAATACCGAGGGCATCCATTCCATAATAGAATCTACGAATAATGCCTCTCTCCAAATTGACAGGAAATAACACATTCTAAGTGAAGCCATTAATAATACTACCGGCTTACAAAACTCCCAGATTAACTCACGACAGGTTACCGAGTTACTCACTTCGGCGCAACATATGGCTTTCAGTTATTTGTTAGAATTATTCAGCTCCTATTGAGAAACCAAGAAATAACTACACACATTGCATACTGTAAAAATAACTATCTACAACAAAATATCATACACTAAGAAACCATTCAGAAAGACCGAAGTCAAATCCAAAATACCGTATCAAATAGTAAAACGATACTATCACTCCTACTAGCTAATATTAATATGTATTTTAATTTACCTATGGCAGAATGTTCCCTCACAGAAACTCAAATGGTTCTAAAGATACAGGTACCCTTAATCCGAAAAATTGCCAATTAGAAATTATGCAAAATTTATCCTAATGCTTTTCAGTTCAAAAATCTCTCATGTAATATAATACATTAGGAAAATTATATACTGGCAGATATGAACACGCACAAAATATACGACATTCCAATGCCCTTGGAAAATGAATTTGAAATATATCGAATACCGGAAATAATTGTTCCCGCCGAAAAAGCAAAGTGCATCAAGGAGGACATTGAAATAGGCACAGTAGCGCCTACTACAGAATATTGCTCATTCCATTAGATAAATAACAACCAAATTATTATTATACAAATGCAACCACACGTATACTTAATTGCTAATGCACCCACAGAGGTGTAAATTAGTTGTACCAACAATTACAACTCACGTACCATGTGGCATGACAACATTGGAAAATTTGAAATTTTACTTCCATGCATACGGGTGTTCCATTTCTTTGCTTAAAGGATATTCAATTTTCAACAGAACAATTAATCACTTTCAAAAGCGTTACCATTACCAACATTACGCGCCTAATCGACACTCAATGGAATGTCCGTACCAACCTTACAGACAACACTTCCCCCGCAGATATAAATTTTCTCTCTCAAACGACAATACTTCGCCCTACACGCATTTAACTATTCGCTGTACTAATTTATTCCATCTTTTTCATCTTAATACGCGTGGTAAAAATTGCACCAAGATTACGGAGTAACTAAGGCCTCACAAACCGCCAACGCCCACCAGTGTTCCTACCCTGCAACGATCAGCCACCCATCCCTGCCCGTTCCCGTTCATCAGGAAATACAACCAAAAACCGCGGAGGATCAACGGACCCTATGAGAAGATACCAACGGTTACGCGGCGGATTTCCACAACTACGGGGTTTGAAGAAAACAGAGCATGACGATGACCCGTCGTGAAAACGGTGGCGACCACTGGCACGAACCGGCCCGCGTTGAATCTCCACTTAAACTAAAGACCTTTGTGAGCCGGGAGACTTTGCACCAGGAGATCTTGCATTTCTGAGTGTCACCGGAAGCTGCGAGCACAGTCAGCATTGCGCATCGCCTCGCCCACGAGTAACTGACCGTGCTCGTGCAGGTTACCAACATGACCGTATCATTCACCTTTCACATCAGCATTTATTTAAATAATTCTTCTCCCGAGAGCTCTCAGAACATTCCCTTTTTTAGTCTCATAATACCTTTTTTCTACATATACCGCGGTATCTCTTCCACCCATTCCACACACTCAGCTTATTCCACCCTGATCTGACACTGGGCATATTCACCAGTAACGATAAAATATGAGGCCAGGCTAATACCATCATCATTAATTATGCTATATTTCCTCACTATGCTTACTGCCTGATATATAGGCATACCAAAGGATGTATCCAAACATAGTAGGTAAACTATTGTAGTGTACAAATACAACATTATTAGCTTATGATGAATTTAAAATTAGTAAAATTAATGGCGTCCCTATTATAATGATTGATTGGTTTGGTTGTATTTTCAAATACAAATCCTGGACAATTACATTTTAGAACAATGACAAAGTACGTAAGTGATGTGATCATATTATATATAAAAGTGTTACGTGACGTCACTGTGATATGATGGTATCTAATCAGCGAGTGTTGTTTAAAATAAAATTTAATCCCCTCAGAAACTGTAAACGAGAACAAATAAGGGGAGGGGGTAATATGATTTTCTACTACGTTGCAATACGTAGGGAGATGGTCAAGGCAGAGATGTTTAAAATAGCGCAAAGTTATTGAATGTATTCTAACATACACAAACATATAAAGATAGCAATAACAAGTGGAATGTTATATTTATTTCATATTTTACAATAAAAATGTGTTTTTGATAATAATAATAAGCATTTAAATATATTGATCGTTCTATTTATGCATAATATAAATTTTTGTTTATAATGAAACTTCAAATTATTGTGAAATTGAATATGTGGTTGCTAATTTTTTCATTGTATATTATACTGTACAAAGATTCGTGATGGAGCCCTTCGATAGTGTAACATATGCTTTTATTAAATTGTGTAATCTGTATGTTTTAAGGAAGCCTTAAGAATGTAATCTACTGTATATTTGAACAAGTTCAGGTTCTTGTAGCAATGCCACATTTCTATGTTATCCATGTACTACCCCACTTTTAGCCCATTCCTCCATTACCACCGTTAACCATCCCCCTCCACCGGGTTAGCTCCCACACAATTACTTACCCCCAACAGCACACGTTCTTCGAACAATATATATATATATATATATATATATATATATATCTCACTTAGACA
Source organism: Clitarchus hookeri (assembly GCA_002778355.1). Classification (NCBI taxonomy): domain Eukaryota; kingdom Metazoa; phylum Arthropoda; class Insecta; order Phasmatodea; family Phasmatidae; genus Clitarchus; species Clitarchus hookeri. The sequence continues at coordinate 195,393 of NQII01000840.1, read as the reverse complement.
ACATCCAGTTCACGCCTATAAGGCCGCAACCCATTCGTCGCCTACCAAGTGTTTCAGCCACTCGTCAGTACACGATAAACTACGCTCCGCCATCTCTTATCGCCTACTTTTACAACCCCACAACCTACAGAAGAGACACAATAAGATAATTCATACTTTCACCACATAGCTCGCGTATCGTTGGCTGTACATGTCACTTATTACTCAACGTCTACTTCAGTTTCAGAAAACTTACCCGCTCTTACTGCGATTCTTCTCTACCAGGGCCTTGGGCGAGATGAAGACATCTCGTCTCCATAACGTTGAGGGTGATGTTACGATTACAACACAAGAAGCGAGGCCGAGTAAGGCAAGATTGCGGCCAACGACTGTTGTTAAAACAATTATCACAAACAATGGGTACTGTAATGCAATGACTGAAAATGCAGGAATCTGCAGAAATATGTAGAATATCTGGGTCTGGCTGACACAGTGGGGTTGCGGCAATTTCACCAACATCTAACAGAAGTAACCCCGTCTAGGCTACAAGGGAGATCCAATAGGAATCAAGGATATCAGAGAAGGTTATCGTGAACGAGAAGTGTGGTGAACACAGTGGCTAAGGGCCGGGGTGTTAGTCGGCGTCGGTCCTCCCTGAACAGTGGTTGCCTATTGGTGACTAGGGGTAAGTGTCTTGCGCTAGGTTGAGAGAATGAGCTCGGTGCTCCTCATATCCTTGTCCTCCCTTTCTAACCACATCACACTATAATTATTGTAAGTTGAATCAGTAAAGTTCCTCCTGATTTAATTAGTTATGCATAATTAATTTGCGCCCCCCCCCCCCACTTCCCTTAATGTACTGAATGAACTATACTCCACTTAAGGAAGTATAACAGTATGAAATATTTTCCGGAATTGCAACGAAATGTATATATGGGAGAAAGGGACATACACAGGTGAAGCTTGTGACCAACATCCTCTGTGTTTATCGTGTATGGAAATATGGTGATCCCAAGTGGGAATCGAACCTGGTTCGCAGAATTGGAGGCCAGTTGTCTGGTCATTGCTCAAAGGCAAAGCTCTAGGTTTAGGGAGAATGAGGTAGGAAACTTCGACTCCGTGTTGAGTTAGATATGGGGTCTGCTGGCTAAAATTTTGGTAATTTTAACTTAATTTCAGGTACATCGGTTTTTGCAGTTGTGTGTACTCGACTGTGAAACTCATGTAATACATACGTCATGAGGGGAGGTGGGATTGCATACAAAGGAGGAGGCCTCCATTGATTCCGGGGTTTGCTTAAAGTCCAAGTTCGAGTTCTGAGATATGATTGAGGTGTGATCTGTCTTTCATTCGGTGTAAACAAGGTAGCTTGAGGATCTAAGCACCTTTGTTTGGCTGCCGGACAACGAACGAATATGCATGCATTTCGCCTTGAAAATATTTATGTAACTACCATGTCTGGTCCATCAATCGACGAATTATGTTACTGGGATATTGGCTACCTACACATGTTCATGGAAAGAGATGATGGTACCAGCATATAGTACCGGAGATTTTCGTAAATTCCCCCTGGCCGTATGGACCAAAGCATCTGTTCGTGATCTTTTGTGAGCCTGGAAAATGCACTATCTTTCACTTGCGCCTGACGACAGTTATTACTGCCAACATCGAAGAAGAGCTGTATTCTATTTTAGCAATCACACACAATACCATTATTGACAGAATGGAACTAACATCGCTTGGTTAGGGGTTTTGTGGTGACCTATTCAGGGGGGCAACCTTTCGTATTGTCCGAGAGTAAAAGCCTATCGTTGAAAACTACATTGTATGGAACTTTAATTTTTGGTGACGATGTGCATGAGGAGAAACTACTAACACTGCTCTTCCCACATGTGCAGACATTATGGTTACCCAACACAGAGAAGGTGCATATGTGAGAAAACAACTTGGCAGCAACTATGAATGCACATGTGCAGACTCCAATTACCTGACGCCATGCAGGTGCAGACTTATGAAAATGCTAACACTGCTCTTCCCACACCAGCACATATGCAGACTTCATGGTAACCGAACACTCTGCAAATGCAGAAAACGACTTAGAAGCACGCACAAATACACATGTGCAAACTGTTTCCTGACGCTGTGCAGATGCAGACCTGTAAGTAACAATTTCGAAAAGAATGTTTTCGTACCTGAGGTCTTTCTCTTCGTCATTCCCATTCCTTTCACATATACCTTGAACTATCTAAATTAACATTTAATACATTATTTACATAAATTTGCACAAAATATTTTATAAAAATTACATATATTTTTTCATGGCTGTTTATTTATATCGACATGCATACATATATATTTCTAAATCATAAAAACATATTTTCTGATTACAATCAATACATTAAACATGGTCGAGTGGTTTTCCTGCTGCATTTTTTACAACGTAAAATATATCAGACTTTATTTCTCATATACGCCTCAAGATAACTGAACATAGTTATAATGTATGTCTGCAATGTATTAATATATTTTTTTTGTAATTATTTTTCTCATATCTCCCATATTGCTTTTGCTCAATCATGCACACAAAAATGTGTTTCTGGACACTTTGTGTCACCCACATGCTTGCACTTTGCGCATACAAAAATCATTTTTCGCTCTTGTCACATTTTTTTTTTCACTCTTCACCATCAAACCTCTACACTTTCAGTATGTTTTCACATCCACTGTTCTTCCCCATCCTCATCCGGCGAGCTTGTCTTTACCGTGTACTGCAGGCTGCGACAAGTCGTGGTCCTCTCGACGAATGGAACCATGTAAGCTTCTTCGTATGGTAGGAGTCTATGTGTCTCGCCATCGCCTTCTTCGCTGAAGCGAAACACTGTTTCCCGGCCCCCTCGTATCTCGTAATCCCTGCGTTGGCAGCCCTCTTTAATGACGATGGTTTCAACCTCGTTCAACTCCAACATTTCGTTGGTGCTGGCTGGTAGGGTTACTTCCGGCCTCATGTTTGACCATCAGACAGGATTCTGTACATAAAATAAACTTTTGACTTGCCTTCAGAGTTAATGATGCTTCGATTTTACGCATGCACCAAGGTGTAGTAGAGGTGGGCATGATTCACACAATTGCAGGCTTCTATGTTTTTCACTGTATCCTCGTGCAGTGGGTCGCCCAGCCAGTGCACCACATGGCAGAACCCTGAGATGTCATTGGTATAACATTTCACCATACCTGTCTCAAAGTAGCTGGTATACATAACCTCGTGCATTGAATATCATGGAGATTGTGCGATGGGAGTAACTTTGGCAGGTATAAACCAACTGCTGCTAGTGCTGATAGTGGTCTGTGTGGAGCCCTCGCGTGCTGGAAGCCAATCATTGCATGTCGTCGACGTGAGTGGGTGCCAGAAGGATCAGGTGCTGGGTCGGAGATGTGATGTGATCAACTGTATGAGGGCGGCGGTGGCCTGGCCTACAAGGTCATGCATGTTTTTCACTGTGCAAACCCTTCGATGATGGAAGCAGTGCTGTGGACAGTTGAGGTGATGGTCGGTGACGAATTTTCGACTAAGGAGGAGGTTATGACGGGGGTGGCTGATGCACGACGTCGCGCCTTGCACCAACCACAGGAATTAATAGTGTCCGGAACATAAGGGGTGCAGCCCTCGAAGCATTCTCTGCACAGCAGATAGTCGTGAATATCTTCGTCTTGCTGCAGGTAGGTCGGAAGTCTCTTGTACACGAACTGAAATTCGTGGTGTGTGTATTTCAGCAGGAATTCTTTCTGTTAGAAAGGTCTGTAATTTTTCTGTATCGAGGGCAACGAGCGAGCGTAGCCTCTCGTACGCGACGATAACCGAAATTATTTTCTGCCCACTGCGAGAGCACACAAATAACTTCTTAATCTCCAGACGAAAAATAAACTGTATACTTTAAGGCGAGCAGCTGACAACGATGGCAGCGACAGGCAGAAGACTGGATCACGAGGCCTTTTATACACTGGTATATGCATGTAATGGTGGGGAAGGGGAGGATGTAGCAGAGGGAGGAGCTAGTAAGTTGGCGACTTGGGTGTGCTCTGGTGGTAGATGCTGAAAACATGATTTACAAGTGCACTACAGGGGGGCACTGTCGATGAAGGGCGGTTATAAGTTTGGATGACGAGGGGGATAGGGGGATCTGTAGGTAGTGGTGGGTGTTGCACAAAAGCGATTGATTGGTCGTGCTATGACGAGTTAGCGGTGGAGTGGGACAGATATTCGATAAATTTACAGTGCATAAGGCTATGTAAATGGAAATTTTCTTGTTTGAAGCATTGCCGACGTTTTTTAATCTTTGAGGAATCGGGGATCCGTGATATATGAGCTGCACTGAAGAACCAAAAAAACTGGATCACCTGCATAATATCGTGTAGTCCCCCCCNCTGTCACGTTTAGTGATTCTCGTCAGTCGTCGTTTGTCCCGTTCTTTCACGATCTTTTTCCGGCCACAGCGATGTCTAAGATGTAATGTTTTACCGGATTCCCGATAGTCACGGTACACTCGTGAAATGGTCGTACACGGACATCCAAATATTATCGCTACCTCGGAGATGCTATGTCCCATCTCTCATGCGCCGACTATAACACCATGTTCTAACTCACTTAAATCTTGATAATCTGCCATTGTAGCAGCAGTAACCGATCTAGCTGCCGACCACATCGCGTTACTCNCACTTAAATCTTGATAATCTGCCATTGTAGCAGCAGTAACCGATCTAGCTGCCGACCACATCGCGTTACTCTGATTAGTTATATACCTCTGTTATTTCCATACGCACGCCTATACCAGTTTTTTTGGCTCAGCAGTGTATGATCTGTGATTATTGTTTACTAGTTATTCCGAATATCGAAAAATGATTAATTATCTCATATATTTCTTCAAACTGATAATTTTTTCGATGTTCCAGCATGATCGGTGTGACATTTTTCTTTTGGTTCTGAACGGCAAATTTTATTTTCATTCGCGTTTTCGAGTGCTTGAATTTTTTTTTGTAAGCATTGCACATTTCGGTGGGAAGGAGCCTCGTGGCCGTCACGATGTGTTTCGTAGCGCATTTAACATATTACTGTTTCTTGTGTATATACCAGGTACTTGGTGTTCGCGTTTCTGACCTCTGTACACGTACCAGTGTTGGAGTCATGATGATTTGCATTTGAAGGTATTATACACATTATACACAGTTAGTATGCACAGTTATTATTTTTTTTCGATCGCACATGTAATATCACAAAAGAAATAGGCGAGCTCAGTTTGGATACCTGCATCGATGATTTGTTCTTATTGATGAGATGTACATATGTCCATGGTCCGATGAATGGACGAGGAGGACAAAAGTGTTTCCGATAAATTGAAGGTATGAACTATACCCAATTAGTTTCTGTGCACGAAACTTACATTTTAATGGCGGTATATTTTTTTCAGGCATGTGCAATATTTTTCAAAAAGGAGGTGCATANCTGCACGAAACTTACATTTTAATGGCGGTATATTTTTTTCAGGCATGTGCAATATTTTTCAAAAAGGAGGTGCATACTTGCTTTACAAAAATTAGCGATTCCTTTCTTCCAACAGTTGGTCTTTGTCCATAAATAGTTCGTCACATTATATTAGGGCAATGCACGAAATGCAGGTGCAAACAATATAAAAATTATGGCACATGAAAAGGCTTGGATATATACTGTAGCTTTTCGATAAGCTTACTTCACGTTTTAACGGGCNTAAAAATTATGGCACATGAAAAGGCTTGGATATATACTGTAGCTTTTCGATAAGCTTACTTCACGTTTTAACGGGCTGGTATATACGATATATATATATGAGTGGAATGTGAAAGCAATGCTCCGGCTGCTTAAAACAATTCCGGGAACTCGTGATGTGAATTGTGTTAGGTATGACGATTTGTCTCCGTATTTTGCAGTGCCAAAATTTTATATAAATTTCCAGTATGATTTTATTTACGAGCCAAACAGAGTATGCGTCAAGATAGGAATCGCTTGATGTTACGGTCTTGGCTTCGTATATGTATTAAATAGTTTCGGTTTTTCTCCACCGGTTTATTTCCTGATTCTTTTCAATTCACTTGAGATGCTAATACTTAATATGTATATTTTAATCATTTTTTATTCTGAACTTTCCATGGAAGGTATATTTAGAGGGTTTCTTCATATTCTTGTGTAATTTTATGTTGCGGGTGCACTTGGAGGTCTTCCCTCCAACACTTTTATTTTNGAGGGTTTCTTCATATTCTTGTGTAATTTTATGTTGCGGGTGCACTTGGAGGTCTTCCCTCCAACACTTTTATTTTATGTGTAAAATTTATATCATTTTTTTATGTTTATTTTTTGAGGTTGGTGAATATTTATTGTTTGCATTCTTTAAGAAATCTTGGCTGCTATGGTATTTTAAATCTTTCACTTTAAAAAGTATTACGTATTTTTTTTTTTTACTCTTTCCTTTTTAGATTACCTACTTGAATGTGGTGCAACATTTCTTCGGCTTGTATGTACAGCTACATCGGGACTCGATGGATCAGAGATAGTTGAACTGCGAAGAGGGGAGCATCGTCTCGACGCAAAATGGAACGTATTCCAGAACATTGTGTCTTTACTGTGAGAAAAATTTTTCTAAAAGCTGCAATACTTGGTGAAAAGAGGTCAACTGTAATCAGAATGTGAATCATGTTACCTTCGCATGTGAAAAATACAAATCACAGTTTGATTAATCGAAGTGACAACCTAAAAATGTAACTTGAAACCTGTACCGGTCTACCTTCACTGCCTGCTAAGCGTTATCTGCCAACATTGCATCGGAGATGTACTGGTATCGTAACTGCCGCGACACAAACTAAAGAATCATCGAAGCAGGAAACTTCAGCTTTTAATGCCGTGGGCAGTTCGTTGATTCCTTCCACGCAGCTACTAATACAAGACTTTCGCAAATGCTAATGAAATACGAAGGAATGAAAAAAATGCTCTATGGAGTTTACTCGCACCGACAGCTTAAACAGGTATCTGAAGCAGTGTGAATGAGCTGCACCATCCGATGATCCTTCTGATTTGTAATTCAAAGTAAAGGCTGCCTTCAATGAAACTTCGACCCGCGAATCAGAAGCCACACCTACCAATTCACCTGACCATGCATTGCAACCTAAGAAAGTAAGCTGTGAGACGAAGCTGAATGTAAATTGATTTTTCTGAAGGTATCAGTATTCAGAGGTCTTTTGAAAGTGTGTGTTGCTTCAATTCTGATAACTCCGATGAAAGGTGTTTGCTCATTTCTGAAATGTATGAAACAATATTTAATAAACGAACTTAAGGCGGAGGTGGGGAAAACTGAACTGTGAAAAATAATATATGATTGGAATGTAGCTATAGAGAACCAGATACATACAAAAAGAAATCAATCAAGAACTCGAACCTACCTGAGTGTAATACAGATGATAACGAAGCCAGTGTTAAAAAGCATATAGAAGGTATGTCGCGAGGTAGAAGAAATTATATTGAAGGGCTCTGCCTGGACACTCAATTTGGTGGATTATCTGCAACTGAGAACAAATGGGATCTGTCCACACAAAACATAAAATATATATTAAAATCTCCATCATCGATGTTGATCACGCACATTAAAATTTAACCACAATCCGCGGTATCACAATTTACATTCGGTTTTCACATAGTGAATTTAAGCAATGTGTCCTAGGCATGTGAAAAGCCTATGGATCGGCGATAGTTATGCCATTAAGAAGCCCACAGTGCTAGGCAAAAGTTTATATCTGAGTTGATGCAACCTCCGTCGTCGGTGCTATTGACAACAGTAACATAATTTCTTACCTACACCCCTCCACATTGCCAATGCCTACGACGAGAACGAATTATGCACGCGTCAACTAATCAACAGGTATAACAGTGAATGTGCCTTCGCCTCCAACGATGCAGCTCAATATTTCCATGATATCATGGGCAGATATATAGGTAGCCGGGCTCATTTTATGGAACTTAATTTGATAGAGTCCTTGGGAAGAGACAATCAAGAGTGTCTGGCATAAATATTATCAAGATGTCGGGCGTGGGTCCAGCAGAAATATCATTTAGTTCTTCATATAGGATACATAGAGCAGTAGTGCCACCATCTACATCTTCAGGCATGATGTTGACTTATTTGTTTGAGACGTCTTCGCAGTTTTCGATGGAGTCGACAGCAAATTAGGAAGAACTAACAGCACTATTTCTTACTGCTGCATCTGTTTCTTCAGCTTTAGCATCAAGTTCTTTTGCTGAATTGTCTCCGGCAGAGTTCGAGTCGTTGGCTGTATCGCCACCACCAGAGAAAACTTTTCCCTCCAACAATTGCGACAGGGTATTTTCGCATCAACACACCGCATGGCACAATAAATTTCGTGGTTGTATTAACAATCCCAACATCATTAAATATCTCTGCATACAGCGTGGGTCGTTTTTCTACTTCAAAGATAATTACTGCAAACATGTTAAGTCATACAAAGTTAAACTGCAGTCTTCTTCGATGCTTCGGTGTAAGTTCTGCAACAGAACGTTATTGTGGCCTCCGTCGGTGGTGCGATGGACAGTGATTTCGTTCCTATTGCTCCTCTTCCATAATAGGCTGCGACCAGTATGAACGACGAGCCTGACACCTCAACAACAAGAGTAACATCTCTTTCCCCGAAGACATCTTCACCCCTGTTTCCTGCTCCTTCAGACGAGACGACAGCCAAATCGCCTGGGTCTGCTAGTGTAAAATCTACGGGACTTTCAATGTCATATCTATGTCACTTCTGCTACAAGGATTTTGCATTCAAGCTTACTGCACGATGGCACGAAGTTCATGAATGCCTGAAGAGTTGGTTTCATGTTTATCGAATTAGANTGCATTCAAGCTTACTGCACGATGGCACGAAGTTCATGAATGCCTGAAGAGTTGGTTTCATGTTTATCGAATTAGAACTGAAGGTGAAGTGTATAGGGATAGAGACTTTACGCAGACAAACATGAATAATTTTGTTGTATTATATGTTAATAAATTTGAATAAACAAGAAAAATATTTCAATATTTTAACTCTAAAACTTTTCTTCACTCTTATAAACTGACTTTGATAATAGTGCATTATGATGAAAGTATTATTTTTAATTTAGCTAATCACTATGTCTAATAATGGCCATAGNTGCATTCAAGCTTACTGCACGATGGCACGAAGTTCATGAATGCCTGAAGAGTTGGTTTCATGTTTATCGAATTAGATCTGAAGGTGAAGTGTATAGGGATAGAGACTTTACGCAGACAAACATGAATAATTTTGTTGTATTATATGTTAATAAATTTGAATAAACAAGAAAAATATTTCAATATTTTAACTCTAAAACTTTTCTTCACTCTTATAAACTTACTTTGATAATAGTGCATTATGATGAAAGTATTATTTTTAATTTAGCTAATCACTATGTCTAATAATGGCCATAGNTACTTTGATAATAGTGCATTATGATGAAAGTATTATTTTTAATTTAGCTAATCACTATGTCTAATAATGGCCATAGGAATTATACATGCATACTTTCCTGGAGCTAGAAATGAAGCTTGCATACTGCATTTCATTAGCTTAGCCCAAATAGGTCGTAAATTATATTCGCATATGCCTTTAAATATTAATTTGCTTACAACCTGGCTTGTGAAAATGTGGGCATACTCTGATTTAAGAGATACCCAACTGAATATAAATACGAGCCATATGGTACATCGCATGCCTTTCAATGTACGTAAAATGAAATCAAACATAAATTGAATATGATTTTTTTATAAAATAATATCTTATTCGGAATAGATCTTGAAGTTATTATGATTAAGGGTATGCCCTAAAAAACAATACAATCGTTACAATATTATGAAAATATATATGGTATGTGTAATACACAAAAAAAATATTGATGTGAGGAAATGTGTTTTGATCGATTTGGATGATTCGCATACGAAATTTAAATGGGTGTGGGGCTACGATTTTTCTCGATTGTTATTACTAGCTGGCAGGGTGAGCAGGGTTCTAATATTACATGTTCCTAGATTTTTATAAGTATATAGGCTAATGGGAGAGAAGGGGTAAGGGTGATAGGGGTAGGGTGTTTCGGAGGTTGACAGGGGGCATCAAGGTGTGTGAGGGCGGAAGCAGTGGTGGANTTGGTGTTGCTTTTATATAATTTTTATTGGGATAATTATTTATTAAAATATTATTTATTTATATAATTTTTATTAGACATTTTGAGTATAAATTCTTATTATATTAACTTTTATGATTTTTATATGTCGGCGGAGAAGTGAGAAAGGGCATCCAACATGGCATCGAACCCTGGATGCGATGCCAACAAAGATGGTGAATTACTCCTATCAACACGGCTATGCTGGCTGTGTCACCTACCAATTTGGCGGACCGCAACGATCTACATTGCTGCCAGCCATGCTTTTGAAGTCAACCAAGATGGCGGACAAATCCTAAATCGTAATGCCAGATTCAATTTGTTAATGTCGGATATATATAACTACNGGTTTGGTGAGGAGATGTGTGGTTGGTGTTGCTTTTATATAATTTTTATTCGGATAATTATTTATTAAAATATAATTTATTTATATAATTTTTATTAGACATTTTTAGTATAAATTCTTATTATATTAACTTTTATGATTTTTATATGTCGGCGGAGAAGTGAGAAAGGGCATCCAACATGGCATCGAACCCTGGATGCGATGCCAACAAAGATGGTGAATTACTCCTATCAACACGGCTATGCTGGCTGTGTCACCTACCAATTTGGAGGACCGCAACGATCTACATTGCTGCCAGCCATGCTTTTGACGTCAACCAAGATGGCGGACAAATCCTAAATCGTAATGCCAGATTCAATTTGTTAATGTCGGATATATATAACTACTGGCATCATTTTGCTTACGATGCCCGACTGGGGAATTGCGTTGTAAGAATGACTTAGTTACATGTTTATGATGCAGGAGTTGTACATCTCAATCAATGAGGAAAAGCTGCCATACACCCCAGATATCTTTGGTGCTATGTTCTTAGAATGTTTCGCTGAACTTCATCCACATAACCAGAGATTTTGCTATTTCAGATAGAAACTCTTGTTTGCACTTAATACATTAAATTGCCTATACCTTCCGGGTACCTACTGGTTAAAGCTACTATTTCTCCCGTGTCTAATGAAACCGCTAGAAGCAGGCGTTTAAACTTTCCTACCTACCTTCTTTCGAACAGAATCTGTGAATAACCGGGGGTGACCATGAGTTTTAAATATAACAGAGTTTAATCTAAATAAAACGAATATATCATGGCTGCGCTTCGCAAAATTTTCTAATGATGTTAGTGTACACTTTATCCGTATGTTTTTTGCAGAGCATGTAATTAACTATGCTCCTTTTCCGCTGTAAATAACTCGCTGATTAATCTTCCAAGCTATTTTTATCACTGCGCAACTGGTTGGCTTTGCTACCAAGCAGCGACACTCCTACACTTAACATCAAATGATCTTTGTGACTGCTCACTAGGAAACCGTATTTTTTTAAATATATATTATGCGTCCAGTGACGTCCTTGAAATATACTGGTGAATGGTTAATAACTTAACAGAGAATGTATTTATTTTGTGATGTTAATTTTAAATATATATAATGGGATTCAGTATAAAATTTATTGCTTTGTATTATAAATCGAATTGCTGGTGATCGATGTATTCAGATTTGATGAAGATGACCTTCCTGATGTTTCATACATTCTTGTCTTGAGCTTAACACTTTTAATCCTGTGAATGACATTTAAAAGTATGTGAATTTATCTCCTTCCTGGGTTATTCAAAGGTATTAAATTGTGACGTTATTAAATGTAATAAAATATAAGTAAATTAAATCGAGAATTGAAAAAATTTCACACTGTCATTACGGAGTCGATAAGTTTCATAGAAAAAATGTATACATTACGCCTGCTAAGTTTTTGTCTTTTTTGCAAAGGAATGTTGGTAAGATCGCCTTCCTATCTGTTATGTATATTGATGTGTGACCTAAAAACTTTGAAACTCTTATCGTCAATTTCACTAAACTGGATACTTTCAAGGCAACTTTATTTAACTCCTGACTTTTGTCTGTCCTATGCTTATTTTCGAAGTGGTAGCGATATATTTGTAGGGCACAGCGCCATANTTTAACTCCTGACTTTTGTCTGTCCTATGCTTATTTTCGAAGTGGTAGCGATATATTTGTAGGGCACAGCGCCATAAGTAGAAGGGAAATGCCGAATCCAGCGCGGGAAAAAGTTGCTTAAATCGGAAGGTACCCCCCTGGGGCTNCGCCATATCTGAGGAACTATCCAAACATTCTGAGTCAAATTTTTTATATGTAGAGAAAATTTAATACGACAACTGACTAAACAAAAGTAGCTTTTCTAATCTTCTTTGGTGTACTGATTGATTAGCTTTATGTGGCAATCTTTGAAAATTTTGAACATATATTTACAAAATCTGGTACTGAAGCGTTATTGTAAGTTACTTATAATATTTGATATTCAGTATATGACTCTAAAATGTATTTAATGTAGAGCCCTCATAAATATTTACGGACGACATGTCATATACGCAGAACCGTTAATAAATAAACAGTACATTGACCAAATACTGCCGTATTTTTATCATTTTATCTGCCAGTTTAAGGGATAGTACCACGTGAAAAACTAAATTTTTGTATCATATTTCGGGAATAATTCAATTCATTAACACTGTTTTTTTTTTTACAGATAAGACTCTTATTTTCAAAATTGCTGCTCCATATTACTTTTAGCGTAGGTATTGTGCTATTCCTTCTATGCTGTGAGACGTGTTTAATTCTGAAAACACACATTGAGTGCATTACTAGTTGGAAAATATACTCTTTCAGCTGGTAGGTATTCGTATACTTGGCTTACGCCTCCATCTGTTGGCATTTGGTTCGTAAGGTTGCAAATATGTTGTATTCTAATGCAATTATAAATTTAACGTTGATTCAAANATCTGTTGGCATTTGGTTCGTAAGGTTGCAAATATGTTGTATTCTAATGCAATTATAAATTTAACGTTGATTCAAATATATTTCCAGTCAAAATTCAAAATTATATTTTAAGGAGAGACTTTGTTAGAAATAAGTTTAAATTCAGCATGTGAACGTAGTTCCTAAAGTGAGAATTTAAATATGTGTGCAAAAGCACAAATTAATTCATATGAAATATAATAGTTCGATTAATTTGTGTTTCATTTGAGGTAACTAACATCTAATATAATGTAATGATTTGGAAGGGATTTATAGTGGAATTACGTATTATGTTTTANCATTTGAGGTAACTAACATCTAATATAATGTAATGATTTGGAAGGGATTTATAGTGGAATTACGTATTATGTTTTAACAGTTGATGTTTGATTGCCATGTTGATATTTGGACTATTGTAGGTTGTATTGTATTTTGGAATAAGAACTGGCATATATCAATACGCATTAGTATTCATTACAGTTTCACGTGCATGTAAGGAAAAGTTATCCTGCAAGATTGTTCGTAATTTTATATCTTAAGTGTTTTGACTCAAAAAAAGGCTTGAAAAGAAATATACGACAAACTAGAATGGGTGCAAGACATATCCTTAACTGTATAAGTTACTTTGCATGAAATCTTAGTTAAAAAGAGTTTAAAAGTAATAAAATGTAAAGTAATAATAACTTAAGTAATATAACACATAGTGAACTGAAATGGTAGCAAATATGACATTTTACCTATGTGCGCAAGAAAACTTCAAATGGTGTAGTGAATAGCGCACTGGGCTTGCAACGCGGAAAATATGACTTGGTACCCACCTCCCTTTGTAATAAAGAAGTAAATAAATAATTGATAAGTGTAGGAACTATTTTTATGTTTAAATTTATTTTAAAGATCACTAACCAACGATGGCAAAATGTTGTTTGTTGGTTGTAATTGTGTATTAATTTACAAGTATTGCCATCGTACTACTAATATTTTAGGATATCAGCCAGTCTTGGGTTAATAAAAAATTCGGCATTGGTTGGTGTCCAACTAATAAAACGATAGACGAACATAGGCTTATCTGTCATTTGGATGTTTAGTCAACTTTATTTTTCAGACAAAAATTTGCAACTGGGGTACATGCAATTTAAATTTATAAGTCCCTTATTTTCAAAATGGCATAAATATAAGTATTTTAAGTTTATTTGCCATATCTACCATATTGTTTGACGAATTTCGGCAAATCATGGTATAATGAATGTTTATATGAAAAACATGAATTGTGTCAAAACATAAACTCTTTTCATGTCATTATGTAAAATAGAATCACATGAAAAAAATAAAAATTTTAAGTCATAACCTGGGAAACAACCAACCGATACCTACAAAATTTGGCATTCAAGTAGTACTACAGTAGGTCATGCAAACTGACGTATATTCTATATATGCAGTGACAGATTTATTTTCAAAATGGCATCAATATAAAAATTTTATATTATTAATATGCTATATCTACGAAAACAATTAACTGTTTCCAACTTAACTTTGTATGATGACTGAACAAGAACCTAACGTACCGACACAGAGTCATATTTTTAGGTGATTTTGTATGAGAGAGGGCTCAAAATTAAACAAATAATAATTTTTTCATATCTCGGGAAGCAATCAGACGATTGCTACGTAACTTGACAAACAAGTAATGCAACACTTAGCCGTGTAAGCTGAAATGTTTTAAGTAAGTCAGACACTTATTTTCCAAATGGTGGCCATATAAATAATTTAGCTTATTATTATATATCTATGAAACCATGTAACCAATTTCAAAATATTTTGCATGCTGGCAGATACGGTCAAGCCTCATCCCAAAACTATCGCAGGGTCCAGATGTCTAGAGCACTGACTGGGTGACCATCGCTATGAAGATGAAGCTATAAAATAGAAGTCTGCGATGATCTGATTCATGCTCGCCTATAGCATGGCCTGCTACCTGCGTACAGTCCAAGCATCATGAACACTGAGGAAAGGTGAAAAGTGTATTTCATGGACTATATCAGCTGCGATGGTCAAACCTGCACAGTGTACAACATGAGACCTAATATGATGCTACCTTGCTCCACAAAGAAGTGTTGGGCTGGAACAAGGGCAAGAGCATATTTTTTCAAAAACGATATTCAGCATAGAAAATTAAAAATACAGCGAAGGTGCCAAGAAATGGTGATTCGCTTCAGCGAGGAAATCGATGGTCGAACACACAGTCTCATCCCGAACGAAAATGTGTACATGATCCTTTTCTTTGAATGGATGACGACGTGTCACAAATTGCCCTGCAAGTGGAAAACATGTTCACTGGATGAGGTCAGCACCGGCGGCGAGCTATAGATACAACAACAAATATCAATACAATGTGTGACAGTTAAGAGAACTAAAAAAATGTGGCAATGGCAAATAATGGTTTTTGCAAAGGTGTAAGTAGGAAATGGCACAGGTACCACAAAAGTTCCCAGAAACTAATTCAGAAATACGAGTTTCAGAAAAAATCATTACGTAGACAGTAGGAAAAAAAACTATGCACGTGTTCAGCAACCTTTATGTATGTTTAGGAAAAACATACTGGCATGTACCCGGAGATCCTATCGTCAACATGATGCAAATCAATCCTATGAGAATTTACATGAACTGAAAGCCTGACCACAGTAGCATGGAATGCAGTTTTTAGCAGATGATGGCAACCTCCAAAAAACGAGACTTGCTACTGTGGTGGCATGAAGTATTGGCGATTTGCATATTTTCCTACCGCCTACGAGTCTTCCCAGAGTCAAGTGAACAGTCCAGAACAATTGACCTGTATTATGTTCCACATGATATTGTAGACAAAGCTGCACTGCACCGTGAACCAAATCAACGGCCTGGCCTGCCACCATCCACACACTGGACTGTGTCGTGTATCTGCCACAAACAGGGCACCGTCGGTATGTTGCCAGCCACCTGGGTATAGCGATGCCTCCAGCCACGTGACCAGACAGAGAGTGCACTTTTGGCACCGGACACTCGTGTCAATACCCAACATGGATGGCGTCGCTCTTGCGTATGGATGTTCCTTCAGTTTTGATTCTAACCGGCACCCACTCGTCGATGATGTCNCATGGATGGCGTCGCTCTTGCGTATGGATGTTCCTTCAGTTTTGATTCTAACCGGCACCCACTCGTCGATGATGTCACCGCCCAGCGACATGTCTTACAGGGGCTGCCGATGATGGTTCCGCCACCATCGGACATGCTGTTGAGGAGCATGGTGCTGGTCCTTCCATTGGGGTGACGAATGTCAACATGCCAGGAGTCGCCGAACCAATTGCTAAGNGGTGACGAATGTCAACATGCCAGGAGTCGCCGAACCAATTGCTAACGAAGAGAAAGATCTGCAGTTCAGTAACAATAAAATGGATGGCCAACCAGGGACGGCTTGTGCGGCAGTTAGAGACGATGACAAGAGTAATGATCCCGAGTTTGGTATATATTTCGCAAAGTACTTATGCTTGCCATAATTCAAGAAATGCTTTGTCTTGCATGCGATATTCTACTAACATAGTGCAATATGTTTTTTGACGAGAAATATAAAACGTAATCTTTCTGAGGAAACCTATGTACACTGTTCGAACGACTAGGGGTGCCAAAAAATTGGAAAACACATAGATTATTAATTGCACCTAGGCTTAAAATTATGAAATTTTTTGTGATGAAAATCCGAGAGACATCTGGTCAAAAATGTGAAAATATTTTAGATGGCCCCACCATCGTCATCTTGGATGTCGGAGCATCCGAGGTGCTACAGTATGTTCCAATCATTGAGCCATTCCGAAAATGAACCGAAGTGGTTAGGGTAATAACCACAATTTTTTCTCCCCTTAAATTCAGTTAAAATGGACTCATTCGCAGGGCAAGTAAAAAGCGAGAAATTATTCCTTTTTTTCACAAAGAACCCACACCCTAGTGACCCTTAGTCCAACCAAATAACTTGGTTAAGGGAGGGAACGAGTGCCGAAACAGCGGGAGCAAAAAACTGTTATCTTGAGATAGCATCAGAAAAAATCGAAAAACCCCATAAGTCTTCCAGCGACTAAAAACATGTGTTTGGATTCAGTGTCCAGAATCAAACTGCTAATTATTATGAAAAAAAGAGTGGCAGTAAACAAGATATTTTACAATCGATATCCAGGGAGAAAATACATATGTTTATCATACATTTAAACGTACTTATATTTACAAAATATGATCGTTTATCTTTGCCTCGCATGCATTTATATTTTATAATTATAATAAATTTGTGCTTTACCCCTGATTCAAGTTGTTTAAAAAGAACCTTCTGTTGTCCCCTATTCTGAGTGCTAAGCAGTTATTTTGTTATTAACCAGCAAATCGTTAGATTTATGTGTAATTGCCCATTTTCTGGGACATCTATTAAGACGAACAGGGTTTATGTGATTTCCCTCAGTGTTCTCTCGTGTTTTAGATATACAAAATATAATGGTTTCCCCTTCTCGCCATTTCCATTTATCTTAAAAATCCGTAGTTAATGCGTGATTTTTCCTTTAATTAAGCAGTGTAAACCTCCTGTTGTTTGTCACGTATTATAAATGATAATCAGTTACGATATTAGCTAGCAAATCCTTTAGTTTATGATCTCATATGCCAAAAGAGTGCTGTATGTTCGGTGTTTCCAACTGCAGACTCGAGACCTTTGTGTATGCAAATGGTGCAAAAAAATATTTTCTACATAATTAATGAAAATAAATTATTCTTTTCTTATTTCATAAAATATTTAAACATATTGAAAAATATAAGCAAGGGGGAAAGAAATAAAACATAAACAAACACGTACTCGTCTTAATTTGTCTATTTTTCAAAGTTCTGAAGAGTCCACACTGATTATGGCACTATGTTAGTAGAATGTCATGTGCAAGACTTAGTAGTTAACAAATTATCACCCAGCTAAATTCTGAACCATTTTCAGGAAAATAAAGGTGTTCATTGCCTCGAGCAGCCACAACCCAGTTTCCTGATTAGTCATCCATCGTATTGTGACCAAACTGCACACCTAGCTCTTCTTTAACAGTTGGTTCGGTGACTTCTGGCATGATGATATCTGCCCTGCCAATGACAGCAGAGACATCATGATCGTAAACCGCAGGTTCGATGGTGGCAGAACAAGCATCAGCAGACACTGGAAGAAACTTCGCTGGGCGGTGAATTTGTCGGCGAATGGATGCCAGTTCGAATCTGGAACCAGATACACAGTCATCTGCGAGAGTGAGGTCATTCATGGTGGATACTGACATGAGTGCCTGGGAGATATGGGTACTGGACTCCACAGGTAGGGGTTCCCAGTGGAGAAAGGCACCTGGGGCTTAAGATATAGTGAGTATAACATTTCATAGTATACGAGCCTAGTAACCTACCAAGTACCCTAAAAAGGACGGATGAAGTATCATACATAGGTTCTCTCCACCAAAGTGACCCAAAGTCTCCGTGTCTGGTGCTTCGGCACCCCTCACCTCTGGACATAAGAGATACCAGGGCTATGACGAGTGGTACCTATGCTACCCAGATACTTCATGGTCAGGAAAGAGTTATCTGCCTTAATGATCGGGGCCATATAGGATACTAACTTCCAACTACTAGGTGTGGTGTTCAACTACTGTGTATTCATGTTGTTTGGGGCCCATAATCATAATTTCGTTGTGTATAAATTCAATGTCATGGTAAAAAAGAAGGCATAGTGTTAGTTGGACCTGGAGAGTCATTAAGGGTGAGGGCAAAAGCCCTAAAGATGGTGCACCCCGTCTGGACCAAGGTGATTTGAGTACGAGGGTCTCAGCGTATTTAAAGGGGAGACGATGGTGCAGTTCGCAGCACATGTGTGGCTTCTAGTGTGGCCAACTGTCCATTAGCATATAACTACACATGGTGATCGGGTGTATCTCGATCCCACTGCCCATTTAGAAGGGGGATGTCCCCATATACAATGGCCTATTCTACTAATTCTTGGTGACATTAAACAATATCATGTCATGACACGAGTCATAGGTACTGACTGTGCACTCGCCAGCATATGGTTATTTGGCTAGAAACATTGCTGGACCCAGGACACTAGCAGTATACTGATGGTTCATGTTCCACCTGAGGAAGCTCCATGAAAGTCCATTGCATTCATGGTAGCATGAGTAAGACTATTATGGGCCGGGCGGATAATTTGGTCCACAGTATTGGGCATATATGTCTATGATGTTATGTGG
The DNA here is from genome assembly GCA_002778355.1 of Clitarchus hookeri. Lineage (NCBI taxonomy): Eukaryota > Metazoa > Arthropoda > Insecta > Phasmatodea > Phasmatidae > Clitarchus > Clitarchus hookeri. The sequence continues at coordinate 176,031 of NQII01000840.1, read as the reverse complement.
AACATCACACAGGCCAATTGTCCTGGACAGTTCACTTGAATTTGTGATGACTCTTATGAGGATGGAATATGTGAGAATCGCCAATGCTTCATGCTGTTTCCATCGCAGATATTTATGTATGTATGCAGGTAGCAACCTTCTGCTAAGAAACTGTATGCCAAGCTACTGTACTCATACTTGCAGTTCACATAGATTTTCGTAGGGCTGAATGGTATCATGTTGAAGATTGGACCTCTGGGCAAATGACAGTATGTTTTCCCGTATATACCTCAAGGTAACTGCATAGACTCAAAGATTCTCTTTGCATGTGGTTTTAGGTTATTTTTTCACAAGTCCATTTAATGTTTTTTGCTCAAATTCACACATCCAAATTTTTTTCTGGAAATTTTTGGGGTGTCTGTGCCACCTCAATCTTTATAATTTTACACAAATCAAAACAATGTTGTACCCTAGCCATTTTTTTTAAGAACTCATCACTTTCATGTGTTTGGCTGATATTACACTATCCCATCAAATGTCTTCAGAAACACCCCTGCAAACGAAAACTCACACCTATATGTCACTACGATCACCACTGCCACTATCAAAAGAGACAAAGGGCTCGATGCTGGTCAGTGCTAAGCAATACTGGCAGAGTGGATGGGGCAATGGTTCTCAGTGACTTTGAGGGTGTAGTTATAGGTTTTGATATCAGTAAACAAGAAACACACAGAGGATTATGCAATACCAGCAGAATGGGTGGAGCAGTGGAGCTCAGTAACTTCGTACAGGTGTAGTTATTGGTTGTCATAATATTAAGCAATACATAAGAGATTTCTACCCTTCCGAGATGTCCATGTTTACCATTGGGGATGTGATTGTGAAGCGGAAATGAAGAGGTACAACCACAACAATGCCATGGCAGGGTAGGTTATGTGTTGACTGACACAGACAATCGAGTATTGAAGGTGGTACGAGAACATAAGATGTTACCATGTGATACCATCACCCACGAATTCCTCGATGCCATTAATTGTGCAGCTAGCATTGTGAATGTTCATTGGGAGTTACAATAACTGGTGTACAAAACTTAGGCACCTGCCACTGAACATTTTTCCTGTGAATGCAAAGAATCGCGTTCGGGTGTTTAAAAAGTGCTGCCACTGGAACATGGACGACTGGAGATGTGTGATTTAGAGTTATAAATCACACTATACCATGTTACCGTTTGATGGTAGGGATTTGTTGAAGCGAATGCCAGGTGAAAGTCGGCCTGTATAGTGCTAAGTGGAGGAGTGGTCAGTGTGGAGGTGTTTTTGGAAGGGCTTTGGTACTCTCATAATATTACAGAGTGAAGGAAAGGCAGAAGATTATGAAGACATTTAGACCAGCTGCATGATCCCTATGATAGCACACAATTTCCGATGCGATAGCTGAATTTTTCATCATGACAATGCTCCCTGCGATAAGACACAGTCTGTTCGTCAGATTTTTCTGGACAATGTAGTTCTAGAAATGGACTGGCCAGCCAACAGGCCCAGCCTTAATCATATATAATATATCTTGGATAAACTGGAATAGATATTGCATGCAGACCCCATCAACCCACATCACTTACCACACTTCCTACACTCACTGCAGGAAGAATGGTCGGCCATTCGCGTAAAGATGTTCTAATACATGTTTGAAAGTCTCCCCCACAGTTTTGGAGTTGGGAAAAAAAGTGGTTGGGCCACCCCATATTGATGTTCATTACTCGGCAGTATATCCAAAGGATGCTATATGACAGTTTCGCACAGGTGTCAGGAAATTTTTGATCAAATAATGTTTTTTCACACCCATTGATCGTTGACAGTGCCATCCTCTACTAGTTAACATATTTTTCATCTCGCAGGGCAGGGTGACATCTGTTTGAGGAAGGGGAACCTGCCCACAGTTTTGTTCGCGATTTGCCTGTGTGTTTTCCATTATATTCTTTATTAATGGGAAGCATAATTTCTGGGCATCCTTGCTGTACTGTATATTCTACACAATAAAAATAATTCTAAAAGGAATTTTCTTATTATGGTTCTGTTCCAACAGCTCTTCGGTAGAACATGGCAAAATCACATCTGGCATCAAGTTGTACAATGTGCAGGTTTGACCATCGCAGCAGATGCAGTTAATGAAATTCGTACATTGCAGGTCAGCTAATGTGGGTACCTGCATGTTAACCTGTCGGTGTAAGTGGCTGGTGCATAGCTGTTATGTACAATCGCAAACTGTTCGTATCGGTACTGAACCGAAAATGTGATGTGATCTGCTGTATGAAGTCGGTGGTCACATAGTGTGCAGTGCTCTTAGTGTTTTTTAACTGTGTAGCGGTTTCTTCCTCGCAGCTGGTGACACCAGCATCTTTATCAACGTTAATCGATTTGGTGCTGTTGGCGATGGAGTTGTTGAAGGTGGTTGATGATGATTTAGCGACTGAGATGGTAATTGTGATGAAGGTTGTTGCTAATGCTGCGCGATACCAGCCCTACACCAGTTGCGGAAATGTAAGGAGTGTCTAACAGGGGAGGCACAGCCCTCGAAGCCCTTGCAGAGGAGGAAGTCGCGAATAACTTCGATCTGCTCGAGGTATGCTGGTAGTCTCTTGCACACGTACCAAACCTTCATGCCCCTTTTTTTTTAGCGCGAATTCTTTCGGCAGAAATGCGAATTCTTTCCCTGAGCAAGCGGAGTTTCCTGTTGCGATTATCGCCGACGTTATTTTCTGCCCACTGGGACAGCATTCAAACATCTGGTGCTTGGTAATGTAAAACGATCAGAAAATATATTAACTGTCTATTTTAAGACGAGCGACACATTGACATGAGGTTTATGAGTGTGAAAAGTGATAATTTCGTGTTAACGAATTATTGTAGGTGATGTATGTAAGGATGAAAATTTTATATGGATGATCATGATTAATTTTTGGGTGTTTATGTAGTAAGATGTATTTCTATAAATGAAGTTTTAAAAATGGAATATTTCATTTTAATTTTAACACTATTCATAACCACCCTGCAATATATATGTGTTTTAAAATAACATAATAGCATACCACTACGCCTGTAAATGACTCTAGGGCTTACTGTGGCGTACATACATTCTCATGGCCAGATATGATGATTGCATGCTGAATTTCATGAGCCTGTTCTAACAGTTCGCAAAATATATTGACCTATTATTGTGCTGTTGAATGTCATCGGAGCCATAAATAATGCTTGCATGCAGAATTTCATGGGCCTACACCAAATTGTACATAAATTATGTTCGTCTTTACCTACAAAAAAGTAAATGCTGGATTCTCATAGCGACAATGCTTACAACACATGAGAAAATGTGGTTATTACACTGTAAACAGACTTGGGTTTGGCCCTAACAACTTGGTTTAGTTACTTACAAATAAAATAAAAGTATGACTATAAATGGAGTATGGTAATTTATTTAAATTTGTCTTGAATTTTTTTTAATGTAAACTATAATAAATTTAAATAAAACATAATTTACTAAATCATTTTATTTTTGTAAACATAATATATTCTGAACAGTTCTTGAGAATAATCGTAACCATAGACTTGCATTGCACTTAGCAATAAATGTTTGGCTAAAAATTATTAATATATAAATAATTTATAGAAATATATACTGAACATTTATATAACTATATGTCGATATTTTAATATGACCTGAATATAATCTGGAGATTGCGTACACTAAATTTAAATAATGCCATTAATCTCTTGTTCGCATAGGCGAGTGTATCGAGTGCATGTCTTATAACCGAAATGGTGCATGATCTAGCAGAAGAAATTCGTAGTTTTTCATTTTCCAATGTCCATTGCTGCCATGGTAATATGCAACTGTTATACTGTTGCAAAACTGCAGTTGAAATTTTTCTTATAGATTCATTTCAGATATATATAACAATGTATTCTTAAATCTAAGATTTCCAAACATTAAATAAATTTAATAACATAGATTTTTTATAAAAACTGGTTTATTTACATTTCTCCGATTCATATACGACTGACAGATGGGTTGACGATTTCACATCGCCACACATTATACATGTCCGAAATGGAGTTCTCATGGCAAGCGGAAGGGATGCAGGTGAGGGGCCGAGAGTAATGTGGGGAGGGGTGATGTGGATAGTACTACGGTAGAGGGTATTTTGGTCGTTGGTAAGGGATTGGGAGGAGAAAATATTACTGGTTGTTGGGGTTGGTGTGATGGTGCTGGATTTTATGTTGTGACTGAAGGGGTTTAGCAAAGACGAATTGTTAGTTTTGCTTTAGCAAGTACATGATGTCCCTCATTTTTTTAAGGAGGAAGGGGGCATATACATATATTGGTTCGTTAATGGTAAATGCGATTAGTACACCCCGAAGCTCGAGACCGCTAACATCGCAGTGTTGTATTTCGGTTGTCTTTGTTTAGAAACCTTTATCAAAATAAAAACAAGAAGGCGTGGTTGTTGGGTAAGTTGTGGTGATGTTGGAAGGAGAGGTATAGAGGTGAGGTTTGGTGTTTTCGTCATGGGGGTACCTGGGTGAGGGGAGGGCTACAGAACTGGGAAAGATGGTTGAGGATGAGGATTATAGGTTATGGTGATAGGGAGTTTTATTTATATTTAATCCTATATGGTGGTCCTGTGATTGGTTTACTTAATGGTAATAACATTGTATTTGTCTTGAAATTGCAAGTCTTGTGATTTCTTATATGGTATAATTAAATTCTTAAAATTTCTAAATTTATAAAAATAAAATTTAAAAATTATATAATTTTTTTTTTTTATTGCTGGTGCTCATTGTTACCGAAAATTGACCAATTTTTGGGGTCCCTCAGCCACAATAAGCAGCAAGCATTTTTCACCAAATTTTCGGAATTTCGGAGACTTTTGGGGGAAGAAATAGACATCTTGGGGTCTGTACGAGCTATTTTGTGAGGAAAATAGACATTTTGACTTCAAGGCGGCCACTTTGTGACATAATCCAAGATGGTGTATTGCTCCGAGGGTTCACACTCTACTGTTGTTCCTGAATCAGCTAAATCTACGTACTTAAATTGAGTGTTATATGCAAAAATGGGGAGGAATTTTATGATGGACTTTTGTGTTTAATGCTGGACAATTTCGTTTGCTTGAGAGGACAGGTATGCAGTCTGAATATGAAAAATTAATTAATATTTTACCTTCGGAATTTGGTCAAAACTTCTCACCAGTTTGCAATGGGATGTGTGTAGAAAATTTACCGTCCAAAACTCGTAAAGTAAAAGGTTGGTTTTATAAAATAAATCTGAGGAACATGAAGAAATTGTGACTTAAATGCGTAATTCTTTTAAACCTATTTTATCGGGAGGTGAGTGAAGTTATGCATGTTTTCCTTATGGCTGTACTGTTTTTAAGTGGAAGCATTCAATGCATAAGTTGACAGTAAATTGCTGACTTCATTCCATTATGTTATAACTGGTTATTATTTAGAATGATTTGAAAGCGGATGTTTGCATTGGACACCAGGACGCTACTGGTAAAACTTTTCATCCCTGCCTGTTTTAGGTTCTCCAATAAAGGAAAATTATTACAGTACAAGAGAAAATGGTTTGTGTCGTTGTAGCTGTGGTAAACAAAA
>NQII01000840.1:9960-170362 GCA_002778355.1 Clitarchus hookeri | reverse complement strand
CCCCCCGGCCTGCCTTCAAAGAATTCTCTTAATCGGTTGCTGAAACTGTTACAAGAAATCAACACTGTGCTACGGAAAAAGGGGAACTGTAGGTCTCGTGTGTCTGCAGAGTAGATAATTGCAATTCAAAATGCATTTCTCCATATTCCTATGAAATCAATACCCCGAGCAAGTCGAGAAATGCAAATACCGCATTCAATATTGCAGCAAATTCTCCAAAATATGTTGAAATTATACGCATACAAATTGCAAACCGTGCGGAAATTGCTATTAAATTGTAAACCCACATGGGTACAGTTTTCAAGTGGCATAGTGGATGGAGCGTATGGATCAATACGACAACTTTCCCGACAATGTCATATTCAGTGATGAAGCGATAAACCATGCGTCTGGAAAGCCAACAGACACAATTGCCACAAATGGAAATAAAACAAGNTATTCAGTGATGAAGCGATAAACCATGCGTCTGGAAAGCCAACAGACACAATTGCCACAAATGGAAATAAAACAAGAAGTTACTGACATAACTAATGAGTCTACTTTCCTGAACAAGGGTGCAACTTATTAAAAAATATATTCTTAAAAGCTGAGTTGTTAGGTAGTACTTTATGCCACGTTGAAAGCAATATCATTAGCGCTGGAACAGAAGCACATGTCACTTTAGACAGGCAATTACAAATACACATGTGCCCCCCCGTGATTCTAACCCAGAAAACCTCGTACCATTAGCTGGCGTGCAATCATCTGCATTATGGAGTTCAGAATCGGAGAATCTACTTCGGATTTAATCAGTCTAACGTTTCGGATGATAGGGTTCCCTAACATTGAATATTTACAAGGTCTGTCATTTGAAAAATAAGTGACTAAGCCACTCTAAACATGAAATTTTACATAGCCTACCGTAACACTACTTGTGTGAGGAATTTTGTGGAATTCTGTTTATTGGTCCCTGAGATAAGGCATCATAAATCTTGATTTTACTTGTTGATATGGCATGAAACCTTCAGATTTTTCATGTGATGATCTTCATAAATGGAGGAAATTTTTTTATGTATTAGCTAACTAGTTTATTTGATTTTATAGTCGCCATTTTAAAAATAAGTGTCTGTCAAACTGAAAAAAATACATATATTATATGGCCTATTCCAGTACAACTTCTTTAAAGATTTGGTAAGAATGTAAAGATTGCCTTCCGAGATATGACATGAAATTTCATGTGACATATCTTAAAAAATGGCGAACCTAAAAGCTCTGTGTAGACGCATTTTATAGTTGTAATGGGTTATACACTCTTAAGAGCCAAAAAACTGGTACACTTGCCTAATATCGTATAGGGCCCCCGAGCACGCAGAAGTGCCGCAAGACAACGTGGTATGGAATCGGCTAATGTCTGAAGGTATGCAGGAGGCAATTCACACCATGAATCCTGCAGGGCAGTCCACAAATCCAATCTGNTCTGAAGGTATGCAGGAGGCAATTCACACCATGAATCCTGCAGGGCAGTCCACAAATCCAATCTGCGCCAATTTCAAAAGGGTTGCACGTCTGTCACGTTTAATGATTCTCGTCAGTCGTCGTTTGTCCCGTTCTTTCAAGATCTTTTTTNAGGGTTGCACGTCTGTCACGTTTAATGATTCTCGTCAGTCGTCGTTTGTCCCGTTCTTTCAAGATCTTTTTTCGGCCGCAGCGATGTCAAAGTGGTGATGTTTTACCGGATTCCCGATATTCACGGTACACTCGTGAAATGGTCATACGCGAGCTTCCAAATGTTATCGCTACCTCGGAGTAGCTATGTCCCATCTCTCGTGTGCCGACTGTAACACCATGTTCAAACTCACTTAAATCTTGATAACCTGCCATTGTAGCAGCAGTAACCGATCTAGCTGCCGACCGCATCGCGTTACTCTGATTGGTTTCATACCTCTGGTATTTGCACACGCACGTCTATACCGGCTTTTTTTGGCTCTTCAGTGTATTACGCATATACAAAATTAAGTTGGAATTGGTTGTATGATTTCGACTATATAAAATTCTAAGTTAATACTGTTATATGGCTGCCATTTAGAGAATAGATGTTTCACCATTGTAAAATATACCAGTTGACACCATCTGTAGCAGTATTATTTGTTTTGCCAAATTAGGTAGAAATCTGTCTAGGGTTTTCCGAGATATGACATAACAACTTTATATTTTCATGTGGCATATCTTACAAAATGGCCGGCTAAAAATTCTTCGTGTATATACAGTTGACAGTTATTATATCTACCTCTAGCATATAAAACTTAAGTTATGATTGATTACATAACTTCGATAATATAGCATGCTAAGTTAAAAATGCTTTATGGCCGCTGTTTTTAAAAAAATGGTTTGATGTACTTAAAACAAACCATTTTACAAGATCCTCAGTAGTACTACTTGAATGTCAAATTTGGTAGAAATCGGTCAACTGTTTCACGAGATATGACATAAAAGTATTTATTCATGTAGCACTATCTTACAAAATGGTGAGCAAAAGATACTCCGTGTAGATAAAGTTCATAGTAGTAATATCCTATACTGTAAGCATACAAAATTAAAATGGAATTGATTATATGGTTTCGAGTGTATAACATTCTAAGCTAAGAAGACTAAGTCGCTGCCATTTTGAAAATAAGTGCCTGACATACTTAAAAAAATAATTTACCATGATCTTCCACAGTACTACTTCCTTACCTACATTCGAAGGAAGTTGTCAATTGTTTCCAGAGATATGATATAAAAACTCAATATTTTCATGGATTATATCTACAAAATGGAGGACAAAAGATGCTCAGTGTAGATGCATTTGATGTAGTATATACTGCGAGGATACAAATTTAATTTGGAATTTTTTATATGGGTTCAGCGACATAGCATTCTAAGATAAGATAGCTGTATGGCCTCCATTTTGAAAATATTTGTTTATCCTTCTTAAAATATACCAATTTACACCATCTGTCGCAGTAATATTTCTTTGAAAATTTTGGTAGAAATCTGTCAATTTTTTTCCAGAGATATGACATAAAGATTTAGAATTTTCATGGAACATATCTACAAAATGGGGAACAAAAGATGCTCAGTGTAGATGCATTTGATGGCTGTAGTATATACTGCGAGCATACAAAAATAAGTTCGAATTGATTGCCTTCGACTATATAAAATGCTAAGCTAAAATGGCTGTATGACCACCATTCTAAAAATAACTGCCTTAAATACTTAAAAGATAATGTTTCCCACATGACTTCTTGCCTCGCGCACGAGCTCACATTATACGTAGGCCAGCACTGGTGGGAGGGCTGACCCCTCTCGACCCTCTTCTTCCCTCCGCCTCTTGTTGGTCTGCTACATCGCATCGCCCGGCTCCTGGCTGGCGTTACAGCCCCTCCTCTCCTGCTGGCTGAAGGTGACGAATTTTGAGTATGCACAGGGAACTAGTATGCTCGGGGCAACATGGTATTTAGAGAAATTTCTGGGCGATGGGCTATTACACATAAAATATTGCAACGGTCAAAGGATCGGCAGTCTTTCTGTGGAAGCCAATTGGCTGAGTGCGGAAATCGAACTATGCGTGGTGCACCTGCGAAGAGGACGGATGACAAAGGTAAATTACGAGGCAACGGTGGACGAGATGTATGTGGTGTGAATAGACAAGAGGGCATGAAACCCGACGAGTGAAGGGTAGTGTGTATGAGGTCACTCGGAGAAATCTAGAACATTGCGGACTGGTGGGATCTGTATTAAACCGAAGTGGAAGTGTAAGAACATGTGATACAGGCTATATGGTACATATTGGAAATGTCAAATATTGAAATAATATTTATATATTAATTGAAGACTGTCTATTGGGACTGATTTCTAATTATTTAATTACATTAATTTCTTTGAGGTAATAGTTAATTATATTGATTGAATACATTAATTGTAAACAACAGTGATGTCAATTTATTGCGAGACATTGGGTCGAGAGAATTTTGTTTGTAGTTATTGTAAATAAAATTAGTAAATTATAATTCATTATTTTATTTGAAAAGGCCTCCATCACTTAACGAACTCGCTTAAGCACAATGACTAAGATGAATTGCAAAACTATTTTAATTAAACATCATTTACTCTAGTACTATTTGTTTTCTCAAATTTGGTAGGAATCGTTTAATTGTTTACCGAGATATGACATAAAATATTTCTTCATATTTGTGTCGCTATCTTACAAAACAGATGGCAAAAGTTATTATTTGTCGGAATTAACACTGAGGTAACAAAATACATGGGATAGCAATATGCAAATATACATATGGCAGTAGTATCGCGTACAAAATGTATAAATGGGCAGTGCATTGGTTGATCTTTCATTTGTAGTCAACTGATTCATGTGAAAAGGTTTCTGACGTTATTATGGCCGCACGACGGGAATTAACAGACTTTGAACGCGGAATGGTAGTTCCAGCTTGACGCATGGGACATTCCATTTCGGAAATGGTAAGGGAATTTAACATTCTGAGATTCACAGTGTCAAGAGTGTGCCGATAATACCTTATTTTAGCCATAACCTCCCACCATCGACAACGCAGTGGCCGACCACCTGCACTTCATGACCAACACCAACGACGTGTGCGCAGAATAGTCAGTGTTAACAGACAAGCAACACTGGGTGAAATAACCGCAGGAATCAATGTGGGAGGTACGACAGACGCGTCCGTCAGGACAGTGCGGCGAACTTTGGCTGTACTGGGCTATGCCAGCAGAAGACCGACTCGAGTGTCTTTACTAACAGCACGACATCGCCTGCAGCGCCTCTCCTGGGCTCGTGACCATATCGGTTAGAACCATAGACGACTGGCTTGGTCAGATGAGTCCCGATTTCAGTTGGTAAGAGCTGATTGTAGGGTTCGAGTATGCCGCAGACCCCACGAATCCATGGACCCAAGTTGTCAACAAGAAACTGTGCAAGCTGGTGGTGGCTCCATAATGGTATGGGCTGTTTTTACATGGAATGGACTGGGTCCTCTGGTCCANCTGTGCAAGCTGGTGGTGGCTCCATAATGGTATGGGCTGTTTTTACATGGAATGGACTGGGTCCTCTGGTCCAACTTAACCGTTCATTGACTGGAAAGGGTTATGTTCAGCTACTTGGAGACCACTTGCAGCCATTCATAGACTTCATGTACCCAAATAACGATGGAATTTTTATGGATGACAATGCACATTGTCACCGGGCCACAACTGTTCGCGATTGGTTTGAAGAACATTCTGGACAATTCCAGCGAATGATTTGGCCACCNCACAACTGTTCGCGATTGGTTTGAAGAACATTCTGGACAATTCCAGCGAATGATTTGGCCACCAAGATCGCCAGACTTGAATCCCATCGAACATTTATGGGACATAATCGAGAAGTCAGTCCATGCACAAACTCCTGCTCCGGCAACANAGACTTGAATCCCATCGAACATTTATGGGACATAATCGAGAAGTCAGTCCATGCACAAACTCCTGCTCCGGCAACACTTCCGCAATTATGGACGTCTATAGAGACACCATGGCTCCATATTTCTGACGGGGACTTCCAGCGACTTGTTGAGTCCATCTCAATTCGAGTTGCTGCACTTTGCCGGGCAAAAGGAGGTCCAACACGATATTAGAAGGTATCCCATGAGTTTTGTCGCATCAGTGTATGATGCTTCTAATAGGTACTTCCAACTTATAAAATTCTGTTGAAATTGATTAATTGGTATGGTAGATATACTAAATAAAAAGAAAACTTTTGTATGAACGCCATTTTTTAAATAAGCACTTAATCAAGTTCAATAACTTACGTTTACTTGGACTATTGTAGCATTACTTAGCTGCCAATTGGGTGAGAATTGGTATAATAGTTTTAGTGTTATATTGCAAAATATTAATTTGTTCCTTTGTTTCTATCTTACAAAATGGCGAACTAGCAACAATATCCATCTCAAAATTTTATACTTATACGTTTCTCTGATAGCATACAAACTTTCGTTGAAATCGGTTGAATAGTTCCAGAGATATGGCATATCACCCTAAATATTAAACTGGCCACCATTTTGAAAGCAAGTTTCCGGCGTGGTCAACAATCGTAAAAGTAAGATGACAAAACTAATTATTATATGTGTACCGAATTTTCGTGAAATATGGTTGGCGCGTTCAAAAATTGAAAGGAGGGACACACACACTCACAGGCACACACGCATACACTCAGACACAGACCGGAAAGTGATCTCATAAGANTTGAAAGGAGGGACACACACACTCACAGGCACACACGCATACACTCAGACACAGACCGGAAAGTGATCTCATAAGACTTTCTTTCCTTCTAAAGAATGATAGAAACACGTATATTCGTAGACGATGAACGTGACAGTCCCAAAATATACATTTGGTGTATTCTTTTGTAAGACACTGTAATTCGACAATTTTCCTTCTACGAGGCAAAAGCGCAGAGTATCAATTACCTAGTCATGCTTGATATGTATGCCACACCATAATTCAAAAATATGCTGACAAATGTGCTCTTCCAGNTATCAATTACCTAGTCATGCTTGATATGTATGCCACACCATAATTCAAAAATATGCTGACAAATGTGCTCTTCCAGCAAGACAGGGGATGAATATTAATTTATACATATTTTATTTTATTATTTATAATATTTATTATAAAAATCTGCCACGTTGGGGGATAGAAGTTCGGAGGTTCCTCAATGAAATATTCAACTACCGTTTTATTGGCGAAACGGCCACATTAGTAGGCCCCTCAAACCAGCTCACTTTCCTGTCTGTATGGGTATGAATGTGTGCGCCTAGTATGTGTACCCCCATAAAAACTTTTGATTGTGTGATCCGGGTTTCACAAAACTTGGTACGAATATAGTACTTAGAAAGAGCATCCGACTTTTATACTTTTCGACTAAACTGGGAACTTACATTCAAAATTTTGGTAATTGAAAAATTAAGAGTGCAATGCCATATCTCGGGAACCATTCAATCGATTTGGGCCAAAGTTTGCATGTTGACAGAGCGTCTTGTAAGCATTGAATTTATATGTTGGTATTGTTGTTCGTCAGCCATTTTGTAACATAACCCTGCACAAATAAAGGTTTTGCATTATATCCCCAAAACTATTAAATTCTCGCCAAATTTAACATAATAATATTGTAATAGACTCTGTAATCATGTCATATTTAAATTGTAAGGCACTTATATTAAAAAAGGTGGCAATGCACAATTCTTATATTTGTTTGGAATATCCACTACATTCTTTAGCAAACTCCGACCAAATTTTGTAAACTATAATTTTCCCTTAAAAGAATCATATACACCAATAAATAGCCACATTTGTTATCAATTTCGTAAGAAAGCACCACATGAAGAAATGAAAATTTTATGTCATATCTTAGGAAAAAATATTCTGATTCCTACCAAAATTGGCAAACAAGTTGTACTATGATATTTCAAAGAAATGTGTATATTTAAGTTGGTCAGACACTTAATATCAAAATGGTGGCCATATAAACATTGTAGCTTAGTAAGCTAATTCTACGAAACCATTTAACTCTGTATACTAGTAGTATACACTTAAGAGCCATACAAACTGGTACACCCGCCTTAAATAGTGTAGAACCCCCGCGATCACGCAGAAGTGCTGCAAGACGACGTGGCATGGACTAGACTAATGTCTGAAGGTACGCAGGAGGAAATTCACACCACGAATCCTGCAGGGCAGTCCACAACTCCATAGGAGTGCGAGGCGATGGAGATATCTTCTGAACAGCACCTTGCAAGGCATCCCAGATATGCTCAATAATGTTCATGTCTGGTGATTTAGGTGTCAATGGAAGTGTCTAAAGTCAGAAGAGGGTTCCTGGAGCCACTCGGTAGCAACTCTCAACGTGTGGGGTGTCGCATTGTCCTGCTGGAATTGTCCACGTCCGTCGGAATGCACAATGGACATGAATGGGTGCAGGTGATCGGACAATATGCTTACGTATCTGTCACCGGTCAGAGTCGTATCTAGACGTATCAGGGGTCCCATTTTACGCTAACTGCACACACCCCATACCATGACAGAGCCTCCACCAGCTTGAACAGTCCCCTGTTGACTTGTAGGGTCCATGGATTCATGAGGATGTCTCCATAACCGTACATGTCCATCCACCCGATACAATTGGAAACGAGACTCGTCAGACCAGGTAACGTGTTTCTAGTCATCAACAAACCAATAGCGGTGTTGGCGGGCCCAGGCGAGGCGTAAAACTTTGTCTCGTGCAGTCAACAACGGTACAAGATTGGGCCTTCGGCTCCGAAAGCCCATATCAATGATGGTCCGTTAAATAGTTCGCACGCTGGTACTTGTTGATGCCCCAGCACCTGCGCCAATTTGAGAAAGGGTTGCACGTCTGTCACGTTTAATGATTCTCGTCAGTTGTCGTTTGTTCCGTTCGTTCACGATCTTTTTCCGGCCGCAGCAATGTCGAAGATTTGATGTTTTACCGGATTCCCGGTATTCATGGTACACTCGTGAAATGGTCGTACGCGAAAATCCTAATTTTATTGCTATCTCGGAGATGTTGTGTTCCGTCTCTCGTGCGCCGACTATAACACCACGTTCAAACTCACTTAAATCTTGATAACATGCCATTGTAGCAGCAGTAACCGATCTAGCAACTTTGCCAGACGCTTGGTGTCTTGTATAGGCGCTGCTGACTGCATCGCGTTACTCTGATTGGTTCCGTACCTCTGTTGATTGCATACGCACGCCTACGCCGTTTTTTTGGCTCTGCAGTGTATATTACAACCATTAAATGTGTCCACACAGCCCCTGTTGTTCGCCATTCTGTAAGATAGCACCAATATAATAAATAAAATTTATGTCATATAAATGGAAAAAAATTACCGATTCCTATCAAACTTGGCGAATAAGTTTTATTATGGTAGGTCATATAAATTTATATGTTTTAATTGGGCCTAACACTATTTTCAGAATAGAGCTGTAAAAAAATGCTCACTTTCTAAGCTATAGTTACGAAACTATCTGACAANGCCTAACACTATTTTCAGAATAGAGCTGTAAAAAAATGCTCACTTTCTAAGCTATAGTTACGAAACTATCTGACAAGTTATAACTTAACTTTGTATACTGGCAGTGTCTATACAAGTATCAAATGAGCTAATACACAGACACTTTCTTCGACCATTTTGGAAGATATCGCTACATTAAAATTAAGTTTTTATGTTCTATCTAAGGAAAAATTTCTATTATTCCTCTAAATGTATGCGACAACGTATATATTTATATTCAATCTAAATGCATATGACTTAAGGGAATAATANTATTATTCCTCTAAATGTATGCGACAACGTATATATTTATATTCAATCTAAATGCATATGACTTAAGGGAATAATAACATATTTTTTAAAACAACATGCCATTAATAGATATTCGCTTAGAATGGCTTAGTTTCTAAACAATTTCAACTGAAATTTATATGCTGACCTTATATATGACCATCATCGAACATACATAACATATTAATCCGCCATTTATAAAGGCAGTTACATGAATGAATGGAGTTTTTATGCTATATCTCGTCGACCAGTCAACCGATTCCCGCCAAATTTAGAAAGCAATTAGTTCTAAGGTAGGGCTTGTAAACATGATTTTTAGGTGTGGCAGGCATTTTTTGTATGGCATTAATACAAACAATTTATATTATGATATATATATATGTATAATGAACAATTAAACATTGTTCTACCTACTTTCATGCTAACAGTAATTTGCGTAAGTTATGCGTACAGAGATCCACTTTCGTTGGCCTTGCTGTATAATTGTAGCAGATTAAAAAAATTGAACATTTAGCCATATTTCCGAAACCATTCAACTAATTTCCACCATATTTGTCACACCAGTCCTACGAAAGAAGTTCATGTGAACTTACATGATTTAACTTGGATCAGGTACTAATTTTAAATATGGTGGCAATATAAATAATATAGATGAGTTTGTCATATCTGTTAAAAAATTTTACGAAATTTGTATGCTTACAATATTTATTAGAAACATCGTATTCAGAACCTTTTTGGACAATTTTGTAAAATAGCACCACAAAATAAAATCAAGTTTCATTCCATATCTGGGAACCAATCAACTAATTTCCACCAAAATTTTCACTCGCTAAGAGTTTTAATAAGACACATAAACTTGCACGTTTTGAGTAGCTGAGACACGTCTTCAATAAATCCTATCTGCCAAAACATTAGAACGGCTGCATCCAAAGTTGATGCCCCGAATCCTACCTCCGTAATGCAGTTGGTTGTATGCTAGCTTATGGTACGAGGTTGTCTGCGTTCAAGTCGTGGGTAAGGCATGCGTGTATGTGTAATTGTCTCACTACTGTTGCATATGTTTCTGGTTCCATTGCTAATGATATTGCTGTCAAATAGACGTCAAGGCTTACCTATCATTAAAGATTTTGAGAATTTCTCTAGAAATTTTTTACTGCGATGTAAAGGAAAGTAGGATCATTAGTTAAATCACGGTTATTTAGTTATCACACTACTCGTCTCCCATCTAGCCGAACCAGGTTCGATTCCCGGTGGGGTAGCTCGCGAATTTTTTGCATCTGGGAATCGTGCCGGATGATGCCACTTGTCAGCGGGTTTTCTCGGGGCTCTCCCGTTTCCCACGCTCTTCCATTCCAGCGCTGCTCGATACTCACCCCGTTTCACCCTCATCACCTCTCAAGACCTCGATGTTAAGAGCAGTGCAAATCTCTCCACTCTTTTCTTTACTTTATAAGCCTTCTATCAATACTTTTTTTCAACTATTCTTCATTATGAATCATCCTTGAGCTTGTCCCAGAATAACAAGGATTTGAGGTTAATTCAATATGTAAGTTTCGCCAATTTTTAGTAAGTGAACAAGTAAAGATAGGTCAAGTTAGAAAACACACTTTTAGCCTACTTTCCGAAGGGAGGGTAGGGTTAAGAGATCACTTTCCTGTCTGTGTGTGTATGTGTTTGTGGCTATGTGTGTCAATCTCTAAAAACTTTTCAACACGTGAACCGAATCTCACGAAATTCGGTACACATATAGTACATATTAAGGACATCTTACTTTTATAGTTTTCAACGATGCCAGTTTCTAATTTTCAAACTTGTGGTCATTAAAATATTTAGGCATTTATGTTATACCTCAGTACCTATTAAAATGATTTTAACCAAATATTTTATGCTGACAATGTGTCATGAAAGCATTTAATTTAGAATGGGACATAGATATTTGTTTGCCATTTTGAAAGATGTCACTACATGAACAAATTAAGTTTTTAAGATATATCTCAGAAACTACAAAACCGCTTCCTTCAAAATCGGAATGTAAGTTATGGTATGAAAGAAAATGTGAACCTACGCGATTTAAATAGCAAGTTATTTATTTTCGGAAAAGGTTATCGTTATTTTACGTTAATTCTAAGGCAAGAATGAAACGAATCCTTCCAAATTTAGCAGACAAATATAGCAGGCCATGTAAAATGGCGTGTTTAATTAAGTCAAGAACTTATTTTAAAATGGCTGCCATATAAATACATTTTTAACTTAGTGTACTATATCTACGAAACCATAAAACAAATTTNCTTATTTTAAAATGGCTGCCATATAAATACATTTTTAACTTAGTGTACTATATCTACGAAACCATAAAACAAATTTCAAATTAATTTTGTATCTTAGCAGTATCAATTAGAAAAATCAAATGTGTTTACACAATGTCTCTTTTGTCCGTCATTTTGTAAGAAAGAGCTACATGAAAAATAATTAAGTTTTTATGTCATAACTCGGGAAAAAATCGACCGACTCCTACCAGATATGGCAAACAAGTAGTACTATGGCAGATCATCGAAAAGTAGGACTGGACACATTTATTTTTTCTATTTATTTTTTTCACTTTTTTTTTAATATTACGAAACTTTACACATTTCNGCAGATCATCGAAAAGTAGGACTGGACACATTTATTTTTTCTATTTATTTTTTTCACTTTTTTTTTAATATTACGAAACTTTACACATTTTAACTTAGTATGTAATTTATACGAACCCATTCATTCAATTTCAACACAACTTTTAATGCTTGCAGTATATATTAAAACCATCATTTTAAGTCTACACAGTCGCTTGAGCCTGTCATTTTGTACAATATTTTTATATGAAAAAAAAATTGTTTTTTGCATACATTGAGAAACAAGATTACTCCCAGATTTTTTAAACTGTTAATAGGGCATGTCCCGTAGCTGATGTGGTTTAAATTAGTTCGACACTTATTTTCAAAATTACGCTACTATCTAATATATTTCTATATTAGTATGCTTGTATATAAAAAAAAGCATGTAACACGTTTCAACTTAACTATTTTTGCTAGCAGCATCTATTACAATGATGAAATGTGTATACGCAGAGCTTCCTTGTGCTTCGTTTTATAAGGTAGTGCCACATAGAAAAATAAATATTTCATTTCTTATCTTATGAAACAGTCAACAAACTCAAGGGATTAGTCACATACTTTCAACTCATTAGCAATTAATATTTTTTAAGTTAGTATGCCGTAAGTCTCAAAAAAAATTTATTGGAATTTATATATTGTCAGTATCTGTGGCAAATCATCAAATGTGATAACACATAATATTTTTATCCGCCATTTATTAAGAGAAAATCACATGAGAAAATGAAGATTTTATGCCATAACTCTGGGATCAATTACCGGTTTGCAACTGAAATTTGCACATGCGTTGTGCCACAGTAGGTCATGTGAGCTTGCATGTTTCGTTCTAAGTGGGTGGGGCATTTTTTGATGCCAGCAATATGAATTATTAAAATTAGTATGATATACCTATCAACAATTTATCAAAATTCAACCAAACTTTGACTGATCACAGTATACATTAGAAGCATCAAATATACGACAAAAGTATATTTTGGTTGCATTTTATTGTAAGATTGTGCAGGGTGAGAAAATGAAAGTTTTTAGGTCCTACTTTGGGAAATAATCAACAAATTTCCATCGAATTTGAATACAAGTAGTGTTACATTAGGCCATGTAAACTTATGTAACTTAAATGACTCACATAGTTGTTTTAAAATTGACGGCCCTGTAAATAATTCATGTTAGTAAACTCTATCCACTGATATATTAGACTGATTACAAACGTAGATCTGAAGGAGTTCTGTGTTTGAGTCCCAGGTAAAACACATGCGTATTTGCAATTGCTTCAGAAATGTTGCTTATGTTTCTGGTTCCATTTATAATTATATCTATGTTAACAAGACGTCAAGGCAAAGGAACCATCTGGGCTTTTAAGAACTTCATCAGAATTATTTGTAACTACGTAGATGAAATTATGCTCATTTGTTATATCGGTAATTTCTTGTTTATTTTTAGACCAATCATTTTTTAATTTCATTTCTACATTGTCGCCAAAATAATTTTAACGTTTGNTTGTAACTACGTAGATGAAATTATGCTCATTTGTTATATCGGTAATTTCTTGTTTATTTTTAGACCAATCATTTTTTTATTTCATTTCTACATTGTTGCCAAAATAATTTTAGCGTTTCNAGGCAAAGGAACCATCTGGGCTTTTAAGAACTTCATCAGAATTATTTGTAACTACGTAGATGAAATTATGCTCATTTGTTATATCGGTAATTTCTTGTTTATTTTTAGACCAATCATTTTTTAATTTCATTTCTACATTGTCGCCAAAATAATTTTAACGTTTGTTATGGCCGAAAATAAACTTTTATATTCCACTAGTGAACTGGCACAGCTTCGCCCGGGTACAATTGAGTTTTACTGTGATACACTAATAAATAAATTGAGAAAAGACAATTAATTTATGTAAAAACAGAATTATAAAATTATACTATTTTTGCCTAGGTGTTTAACTGTTTACGGCAATCCAAAAGGAAGGAAATATTTTTTTACCCGATAGCCAAGAAGTAGGCTATTGTTTTTGGAGTGTATCTGTGTAACTATCACGTAGTTACCACATTTCCACTTTCCAGCGTCGATGTATGAAAATCAAAACGTGAGTTTCATCAAGTTGTAGCTTTAGAAATAACTGTTTTTAGGCACTACTTTTTGTGCTTGGCTGAGGGATCTTAATCGATCACAAAATTTAAGCAACGTTCCCAGTGGCCAACATTTGGATGGGAGACCGTTTAGTGGCATAGCATCTGAGCGCCTGCGGGTTTCGGAGGGCACGTTAAATTTTCAGTCTTGGTTTTTATCGATTTATAGCAGTATTAAAGCCACTTCAGAGGTCCTTGGGCATCCTGATAAACTCTGACACCAACGGAAAAAAATATTTCGGTCACGTTCCCAGACGTTGCAGAATTACGTATTGTTGATATTCCACAGGAATAGTATAAGTCACCGGGATAAAAAGTATCCTATGTCCTATTCCAGGACCATATGTACCTACATACCAAATTTCATCAAAATCTGTTCAGCCGTTATGGAGCTGAGTTCGGTCACGTTCCCAGTCGTTGCAGAATTACGTTTTGTTGTTATTCCACAGGAACCGTAAAATTGTCTTGGATAAAAAGTATTCTATGTCATATCCCAGGACCTAAATTATCTACATACCAAATTTCATCAAAGTTAGTATAGCCGTTTATGAGCTGTGTGGTAAAAAACACACACATATACTTTCACATTTATAATATTAGTAGGATGATGATAGAAAGTGGCGTCCTGCTCATTGCACCAGTTCATCACTTCGTCTTTCATATTGTTGGCGCTGGAGAATCGTCAGCCCCACAGATGTTTCTCCATCTTGCCAAACAGATGAAAGTTTGACGGTACCTAGCTTGGGCAGAATGGTGGATTGAGAACATATTGCCAATGCCAGGTGTGCAGTAAACCTGCAGTGGTGCGGGCGATATGAGGCCTGGCATTATCGTGCAGCTACTCTACTCATGTAAGAATACCATCTACAATGCAAACGATTTTTCCCAGCGACAACGAATAGTGGAGTAGCTTAATCAGCAGAACACAATCGTCTGTAGTCAGGGAATGAAAAACTTATCTTACACTATGACTAATGCTTATACATAAAATTGAAAAAAGTTTGGTTTTATAAAAAAGGTATAAATAACCTTAAAAAACATTTTTTTTTCTTCCAGTTGATTTTGATACCATACATACAATATGCATATATATGTATATATATGTGGTGATTATGGTGTCGAAATAAACCAGAAGATATAATATTTTTTAATCACAAAATATATATAATTATCAAATAATCACCATATACATGGTCATTATGTTGAAAATAAACGAATTGTATCGAAATAAACCACAAGAAATAATATTTTTGAAGGTTATTTATTCGTTTTTATAAAAGCAAACTTTTTTAAATTTTTTAATTATTATAGAATTTAATTTAGGATTATTCCCGATTTTTTTTACCGTTTTTTTTATTTTGGGGTCACTTGGGTCAAGGTCATTCACATACAACATGGTGTTTGGGAGTCAATGATGTAATATTTTTCTTGATATTTACATTTTTAATTTTTACGATATCTCTCATTTTTTTAAGTCCAAAAGCACTGGGTCAAAATCACCCGCAACCAACACAGTGGCCAGTGTCAGTAATGTAATTTTTTCCTCTATATTTAGATTACGTCGATTTTTACGATTTTCTTAATTTTTCACTTTAGAAGTCACTAGGGACTACGTGAAGGTCACCCATATCAAACATGGCAGTCGGTGGTCAATAACGTAAACAAACATGGCCATCCGAGACAGTCGAGAGCGACACCCGGCTGTGACGTCAAACATGATGGCAGACGAATTCGAATCAGATCATCCAATACCCCCTGCCATCTCTCTCTAAATTCTACTTGTATACAANTCTCAATTCTACTTGTATACAGACATTTGCAAAAAAAATGGGTCGCCATGAACAAATCGCACGAGTACAACTAAGGTTGCAACACAGTATCGTCATACCACTATGTGTATCCCATTTGCGTTTAACGCGGTTGCTTGCGTAGATGTAGCTGCAAGACATCGAATAAATCTTAGAAGTAGTGTGAGCCACAGATACAATATCAGTGAATACGCAGCATACCCTAACGGCGCATTCGAATAGTTTTTGAACTTCTTAATGAGTTTGAGGGAGGCCGCATCATCAATCTCCATGAGGCAGGTTATACATTTGGGCGCTTTGATCGCCATTTGAACCGTTCTGCCTACAGTGTGAGTCGGTGTTGGATGCAGTGGGGACAGGAGGCTACACACCTGTCCAGAAGGCTCGAGTTGACCCCGGTGGACTACCAGCAGATAGAATCGTTTCTTCGTTCAGCAGGTTGTAAGCTCACCACGGGCGTTGCTGCGCACCATCCAGGAACATGTCACAGCAGCTGAGAATACGCCTGTGTCCACCAGTAATAAATAAAGGCGACAGCAGAGTAGAGTCTGTCGTTGCGGTGTCCCATACGACGTCTACCATTACGACCTGAGCATCACCGAGCATGTGTAAACTTCTGTCGAGAACGGGCAACGTGGCAGCTTCCGGATTGGCAACCAGTTGTATACAGCAACGAATAACCGTTGTGTCTGGATACAAGCAAATTCCGAATTCAAGCCTTGATATGTCCTGGCCAGCGCTGTAATCCACTCTTCACTGTAGAGTTGCACACTGCCCCAACGAGAGCTGTCATGGTGTGTAAAGCCAATTCTTACGATTCCTGCACCTAACTGGTGGTGATTTAAGGAACCTTGATGGCGCGGCGATACATCCAAGAAATTCTGAGACCATGTGCTCTCCCCTTCCTTGTGGAACTTGACAATCCCATTAGTATGTCAGGCGATATAAATATTTTGGCTCAGTATCCATTATTAACTAAACAAATTTGAAACTTACTTTGAATGCTGGCAGTATATATTACAATTATCAAATTGGTATATACAGAGCATTCTTTCTCTGACTTTTTGTAAATTAGCCCCANCTGGCAGTATATATTACAATTATCAAATTGGTATATACAGAGCATTCTTTCTCTGACTTTTTGTAAATTAGCCCCACAATATAAATTAAGATTTTATGTCATATCTTTGTAAACAATCAACACATTCTCAACAAATTCGGCGAGGAATTTGTACTGTGGTTAGCCATACAAATATATATATAATACATCTTCAATGTGTGACAGACACTTAGTTTCAGAATGGTTACTATAAAATCTTTTTAGCTTAGTATGCTATATCTACGAAAATATGTAATAAATTTTAGCTTAACTTTTTATGCTGGCAGTATACAATCATCGAATGTGCTAATACATAACTTATTTTGTCTTCTATTCATGATGACCGTCACATGAAAAATATTAATGTTTTGTGCCTTATCTCAGGGACTAATCAGCCTATTTTCACCTAATTCTTCTCACAAGTAGTGATATGTTTGGCCATTTAAACTTACGTGTTTTAAGTGGCTCAGTCACTTACCTTTAAAATTACGGCAGTTTATATATTTTAGTTTTAATATCCTATCATCCCAAACATTATACTGATTAAATGAAAAGTCAATGGTAGTAATACTGTTGATTGCACACCAGCTTATGAAACGAGGTTTTCTGGGTTCGAGTCTCGGGTAAAGCAAGTGTGTATTTTAAATGTCCTGACTTCTGTTGCATATATTTCTGATTTAATCTGTAATGAAATTGCTTTCAACGAGACAGCAAGTTTTACCTACCAACTAAGCTAACAATAAATTATTTAAATATTAATTGCACCCATGTTCAGGAAAGTAGGCTCATTATTTATATAAATAACTTATTGTTCTATATATATATATATACCAAAAATATTATCAAAAAAATATCTTACACTTATTTTGCAGCACACTGCATATGTTATCACAAAATCACACAAATTTCCGTTCCACTAAATAAACTGAAAAATTTGATGCAGTTACAGATATGACTGAGACCTTTTTAGCCAACTTTCCGAAGAAAAGAAAGGTTTATGAGATCAATTTCCTGTCTTTGTGTCTGTGAGTGTGTCTATATATGTATGTGTGCCTGTGTGTGCGTCTGTGCATGTGTGTGTACCGCCATTTCAATTGTTTTATGCGTCAACCGAATTTCACTAAACTACCTATTAAGGACACCTGACTTTCATACTCTTCTATCACTTCGGGTATGTATTTTAAAAATGGCGGCCATTTTGAAATTTGCGTGATGTNACCTGACTTTCATACTCTTCTATCACTTCGGGTATGTATTTTAAAAATGGCGGCCATTTTGAAATTTGCGTGATGTTTTAAAATTTGGGAACGATTCAACATAATTAAACCAATTTTTTGTACTGACACAGTAACAAGTAAGCATTAACTTTTGAGATGGATAAAGTTGTAGGTCCGTCATTTTGGAAAAAAACAGCAAATAAATAAATAGAGATTTCACGTTAAATCTAGAAAACTATTTAAACAATTCTCACCCAATTTGACCCGTAAGTAATACTATGATAGGCCAAGTATACATTATTGATTAAAAATAATTAGGCACATATTTTAAAAATAGTAGTTATTCAAATACTTTAGACTTATTTGGTATATATGCCATACCATTTAAACAATTTAGACCAGATTTTGTATACCAAATGTATATATTATAAGCAACATACATTCCAACACATAACATCTTTTGTACGTTATTTTTAAGAGAGCGCTATACGAATAAATCAAGTTATTATGTCATAAATCGGTAAATAATTAACCTATTCCTATCAAATTTGGCAAACATGTAGTACTAATGTAGATGATATTAAGTGAGTGTTTTAATATTATCAGGCATTTATATTCAAAATGGCAGCCATATAGCCAATTTAGCTTAGAATACCATATCGTCGAAACGATATAATAAACTCCAACATCACTTTTTATACTGAGAGTAGATATTACAACGGTCTACTGTATCTACGCGGAGTCTCTTTTTTCCTCAATTTTGTAAGATAGCGCCATGCGAATAAATAAAATTTTTTTCAAAAATTGGAAAACAATTGTCAGATTCCTACAAAATTTGGCAAACAAATAGTACTGTAGCAGATGATGTGAAATCGTATGTTTTAAATACGTCAGACACTTATTTTCAGAATGGCGTATATTTAGCTATTTTAGCTTTAAATGCTATATCGTCAAAACCATGTAAACATTTCAAATTTTTCTTTTTGTACTGGCAGTAGATATTGCAACGATCAACTCTATCTACGTGGAGAATCTTTTGTCCGCAATTTGCAAGACAACACAATGATAATAAAAAAAAATTAATATCTCAAGAAACAATTGACCTATTCCTATCAAATTTGGCAAAATAGTAGTACTGAGGCAGCTGATGTAAAATGGTATGAAGCATGTCAGACACTTATTTCAAATTGGTGGTCATATAGCCATTTTTAGCTTAGAATGCCATATCTTCGAAACCGTATAACCAATTCCAACTTATCTTCGTATGTTGCCACTAACTATTACAATCATGACATTTGTCTGTGCACAGCCTCATTTCTCTGTAATTTTGTGAATGTTCAAAAAGTTTGTTATATAAATTTCGGGAAACAATTAACTCATTGTAACAACATTTGGAGGAGTTGTACTGTGGTAAGCAATAATAATATTATATGTTTTTTTTAAGTGTGACACAATTAATTTCAGAATAGGGGCTATTAAATCATATCAGTTTAGTGTAATACATTAACGAATCTATGTGAAATATTTTAACTTAACTCTGTATATTAGCAGTATACAATCCTCGAATTTGCTACTACATAACTTTTTTTCCTCCATTTATGAATATCGCCACATGAAAATTATGAAGGTTTTATGCCACATCTCGATGATTAATAAAACGAGACCCACCAAATGTTACATTAGAAGATATAACTAATTTATACTTAATTGTACACACCATAAATGCTACATAAGGCCATGTGAACTTTCATGATTTAAATGTGCCATACACAGATCTTCAAAATGGAGGCTTCATAAACAATTTAAGGAAATGTGTCGCATACATATATATTAAACAATTTGACAAATTCAACCAAAATGTCTTGTACACATTATACGTTAGAAGCATCTTACATTGAGTCTCTTTTTTGTAAATTTTGTACGACAGGATCAAATGAGAATATAAAGATTTTTATGGCATATCTCCGCGACCAAACAACCTATTTCCACCTAATAATTCACACAAGTAGCGCTGTGTTAGGCAATATAAAATTAAATTTTTTAAGTGGCTCAGTTATTTATTTTGAAAACGACGGTCCTGTAAATAGTAAACCGTATCAGTCGAAACATTAGGCTGATTAAATCCGAAGTTGATGCTCCGAATACGACCTCCGTAATGCAGTTGATTGCACGATTGCACACTAGCTTATGGTACAGTGTCTTCTGGGTCCGAGTCACTGGTAAAGCACTTGCGTATTTGTAATTTCCAAATTTTGTTGAATATGTTCCTGGTTTCATTTCTTATGATATTGCTTCTAACGAAAATACATATACTACATACCAACTCAGCTTTTTAGAAATTGTTTAAAAATTAATAGCACCCATGTTGAGGAAAGTATTCTCATTAGTTAAATCAGTAACTTCTTGTTATGATTGCCTTTTAAAGTATTCTAGCAGTTGCTGTAAAAGTAAATAGAAAAGGGAAAACTGTGAGATACAAAATTTGCAAAGTACTTTATTTCACCACAGGGGCCAGTTCCAGGGGAATATACTAAAATGTAACAGGATTTGTTGTCCTCAACAAAACATTTTGCGGGGATGACAATATCAATAATCCTATAAAGTAAATTGAACTGGGCATTTAATACAAATATGCGTAATTCCAGTCGGGAAAAATAAAAATTCGGATGAAAAATAGAATCCAAAAAGTTGTTTTCTTAACTTTATCTATTTTTTTTNTCCAAAAAGTTGTTTTCTTAACTTTATCTATTTTTTTTTTTGTAAGGGTTGACAGTGATGTTTAGTCGTTACAGAATGCACTATATTACTACATACCTACATTATGTCTGTTTTGATATTCTGTCACTGTATTCACTTATACTACAGTCACGCCATACATAGCTGTGCAGTTATTATCCTACTTTCCAAAGGTAAGAAAGGCTTATAAAATCATTTCACCGTGTGTGTGTGTGTGCGTGTGAGTGCCCAACCCCCCTCCCAACACCCTATAAATTTTTGAACGCCTTAACCGAATTTTACCTAACTCGGTACACATATAGTATTAAGTAAAGGACACCTGACTTTTGCAATTTCTTTCAAAATGGAAGACATTTTAAAATTTAGGGTGANAATATAGTATTAAGTAAAGGACACCTGACTTTTGCAATTTCTTTCAAAATGGAAGACATTTTAAAATTTAGGGTGATCTGCCATATCTCGGAAACCATTCAACCGATTTAAACTAAATTTTGTATGCTGACAGCGCAAGTCGTAAGCATTAAATTCAGAGGTGAATATTGTTGTTGGCTGCATTTCGGCAGATATGGCCACATGAAAAAAATAAGCTTTTACATTATATCTCGAACACTAATAAACCAATTTTCACCACATTTGCACATAAGTAACATTATGACAGGCCATGTAAATATAAGTAGTTGAACTGTATTAGGAACTTATTTTAAAAGCTGCAGCCATACAAATATTTTAGGTTTGGTGGTATAGGGGGAATTCCCGTAACGCCGGACGACACCTAGTATCGGACACTCGTACTATCTCGGCAAGTCGCAACGTGTTGGTTTCAAAAACGGAAGAAAGGGTCCGCGGAGGAGCGTAGCGATACACAGTCACGGGACGCGGCTTGCCAGTGATGCGCGAGGCCAAGGTGGGAGCAGTCGATTGCTGCTTTTGGCGGGAATACACTGCGTCACGTAAGGTCGAAGTGAGTGTTACCGCTATGTTTTTGTGTTTAAATTTTTATGGTAATTATTATTACACGTAGTGTTCCATAACTATTCGAAGTTTGTGAACAATTTTGTTCATTTCCAAACAAGTTTTGGTAAAAACGCGTAATTTTGGGGATTCTTTGTCCCCTGGTACCGGACACAAAGTCGTCCCTTAACGCCGGACAGTTAACAAGTTGTTTTTTCTCGCAATTATATATATTTTTTATAATAATTGTTTTATGTTGTTTTAGAGGATAGAAGAACGGAGAGAAATCAAAATGGAAGAGACGAAAAAGAAAGGAAAATGGAACCAACAAAGTCTACAAACTGCAATAGACAAAGTTTTGTCCAAAGAAATTATTTTGAGAGAAGTTTCGTTGCGCTACAACGTTCCAAAAAGCACTTTACATGATAAAACATCGTTATTGAACCGTGGACAAGAAATAACGCTGCAACCAAAGATCCGTATATTCACTAACACCTTCTCACCTTAGTACGAAGAAGTTTTAGTGGAACACGTAAACGATTTGTCTAATAGATGTCTGCCGCTGATGAGAAAGGAGTTTCTGAAGTAAGCTTTTGACTTGGCTGAAGCTTTGAAGATTCCCCATCGATTTAATAAGGAGAAAGGT
The DNA here is from genome assembly GCA_002778355.1 of Clitarchus hookeri. Lineage (NCBI taxonomy): Eukaryota > Metazoa > Arthropoda > Insecta > Phasmatodea > Phasmatidae > Clitarchus > Clitarchus hookeri. The sequence continues at coordinate 147,736 of NQII01000840.1, read as the reverse complement.
GCTGCTGGTAAGCATTTTACTACGATTTCACGCAGAGACATCCTGACATATCACTGAGACAACACCATCAATCAACAGTCCCAACCCATCGACTAGCTTTGATCCAGATGTTGTCCTGATTGTCCACAGTTTGTCGCCATTGCCAGATGCTGCCAAAAAACGATCAGTTGCTCGGAAGAGAAAATGTGAAAAAGTGAAATTCTAACTTTATCACCATGCAAAATTGCTGTTGAAGAAAAAGAGAATGAAAAGAACGTTAAGGACAAAAAGAAAGGAATGGGAAATAAGTTTAGAACAGCTCTACAAGAGATGGGGAAACAAACCAAAGGTTTAAAGGCCAAAGGAAAAAGTGTAGATAAAGCAGAGAACAAGGAACCGTTAACTCAAATATCCGACATAGGAACTACTTGCGTAGTGTGCTTAGAGGACCACGAAGAAGACTGGATACAGTGCTCCAGCTGCCGTGGGTGGGCTCATGAAGCATGTGCAGACATCCCAGAATGTTCAAATGCCTACATATGCGATCGATTCACGATGTTTTGAAAATGTCCGGCGCTGGGAGCTCTAAGTTAAATCCGTCCGGTACAAGGTGCCACTTGCAGTGATTGCAACTAATTTTACCAAAGTTTGATTTAGGTTTTTAAGTTTGTTTGTGCTGAAGTTTCATTTTTGTTAATTTATTTTGATTTTAAACTTTGTTGACGTAGTAAATTCACAAATAGAGATAATTTCTCGAAGCAGGCTTTTTTTATTCTCAGAAAACCTTAGGCGTCCGCCACTAGGGGACTTCCCCCTAACTACGTTACTGTTTGACCAATTTCAACTAAATTTTGTATGCTGACAATAACTACTATAAGTATCATGTAAACAATAAAATACTTTTGTCCCCCATTTTGAAAAAATAACCTTACATGTTTTAATTAAGTTTTTGTGTAATATATCGGGAAACAATTGACATATTCTTACCGAATTTAGAAAACAAGAAGTACTATGGCAGTTGATTTGTACAAATATGTTTCAAGTTCATCAGACACTTATTTTCAAAATGGCGGCAATCTAGCTACTTTAGAATAATATGCTATACCCTCTAAACCAATATGTCAATTGCAATTTGACTTTGTATGCTGTGAGTATATATAAAAAACGTCAAACGTGTCTACACGGAGCCTCTTTTATCCTACATTTTTAATATAGTGCCACATTAACATTTTTTTTTATAATTCCGTAAATAATTGACCGATGCCTACCAAATAGGGCAAACCTGTAGTACTACGGTAGGTAATGTTAGCTGACATGTTTTAGGTATGTCAGACACATATTTTCAAAATGGCTGCATGCAGCTAATTTAGTTTTATATGTTAAATCGTCAAAACAATGTAATTATTACCAATGAAACGTTCAATGCTGGCTGTCCACACAAAATCTCTTTTGTCCGACATTTTGTAAAATTGAAAATTAAAATTACACGATATCTCCGAAAAACAAACTATTTATACAAAAGTTCGCAATCAAGTAGCACTATGGCAGGCCAAGTAAACTGATTAACTTAAGTGATGGTCAGACACACATATTTTCAAAATAGTGGTCATATAAACATTTTAGCTTAAAATTATTTTATCAATGAAACTGCAAAAAAAAATATTCAACTAAAATTTGTATGTTGACCATATCTGTCTTATCAATCAAAATTGTCTATGTAATTCTTCATTTCTCTACCATTTTTTAAGATAGCCCCACATGAAATAATACAGTTTTTATGCCATATCTAGGGAAACAATCAATCGATTAATTTCAAATTTGATGAAGAAGTTGTACTGTAGTAGGCCATATTAATTTGTATATATTAAGTATCTCTGGTTTTTTGAATGGCATCTTAGTGTGCTATTTCTACGAAAATATGTAACATTTAAATTTAACTTTGTACATAGTTTCTATGATAATCAAGGAATGTAATAATGCATAAACCTTTTGTCCTCCATTTATGAATATCGCCACGTGAACAGGGAGGTTTTTATGCCTTATCTCAAGGATTAATCAACCGATTCAGGGTATGTTAATTAACATTTTTTATGTACGGTAGCCAATTATTGATGGGGTTTACATTAATAATTAAGATTAATTTGTTTTATTTACAAAATGTTTCATCAAAATTCAACCAAATATTGTATGCAAACAGTATTTATGCTTACATACATGATTTATTCTTACATAAATTTTCTTTTGCAGAATTTTTTGCATAGTAGCGTCGGGTGAGTAAAATGAACATTTTGCCATATTTTTTTAATAATTAAACTAATTTCCACAAAATGTTGCACACCTGCAGAAGTCATGTAAAGTAACATGATTTAAATGGGGTCAGGCACATTTTTTTTTAAATGGTGGCCATTAAAATGTTTTTATATGTTTGGCATATCAATTTAACAATTTAACCCAATGCGATCAAACACTTTGACCTTATCTACACCATTGTTTGTGAAAAATGCAACACCAAGCAGGATACATGAGAGTAAAATTAACTTGGTAACATAGACGTAGTACACGATAATACACATTTTATTAGGATTACAGAACTGTAAATGGTCCCTTTCCATGAAAATTCAGTATGATTTGAAGCCCCNAAAGTCGTCCCTTAACGCCGGACAGTAAACAAGTTGTTTTTTCTCGCAATTATATATATTTTTAATAATAATTGTTTTTTGTTGTTTTAGAGGATAGAAGAACGGAGAGAAATCAAAATGGAAGAGACGAAAAAGAAAGGAAAATGGGACCAACAAAGTCTACAAACTGCGATAGACAAAGTTTTGTCCAAAGAAATGAGTTTGAGAGAAGCTTCGTTGCGCTACAACGTTCCAAAAAGCACTTTACATGATAAAACATCGTTATTGAACCGTGGACAAGAAATAACGCTGCAACCAAAGATCCGTAGATTCACTAACACCTTCTCACCTTAGTACGAAGAAGTTTTAGTGGAACACGTAAACGATTTGTCCAATAGATATCTGCCGCTGATGAGAAAGGAGTTTCTGAAGTAAGATTTTGACTTGGCTGAAGCTTTGAAGATTCCCCATCGATTTAATAACGAGAAACGTGCTGCTGGTAAGCATTTTACTATGATTTCATGCAGAGACATCCTAACATATCGCTGAGAACACCAACAATCAGCAACCCCAAGCCATCGAATAGCTTTGATCCAGATGTTGTCCAGATTGCCCACAGTTTCTCACCATTGCTAGATGCTGACAAAAAACGATCAGTTGCTCGGAAGAGAAAATGTGAAAAAAGTGAAATTCTAACTTTATCACCATGCAAAATTGCTGTTGAAGAAAAAGAGGATGAAAAGAACGTTAAGGACCAAAAGAAAGGAATGGGAAATAAGTTTAGAACAGCTCCACAAGAGATGGGGAAACAAACCAAAGGTATAAAGGCCAAAGGAAAAAGTGTGGATAAAGCAGAAAACAAGGAACCGTTAACTCAAATATCTGACATAGGAACTACTTGCGTAGTGTGCTTAGAGGACCACGAAGAAGACNAACAAGGAACCGTTAACTCAAATATCTGACATAGGAACTACTTGCGTAGTGTGCTTAGAGGACCACGAAGAAGACTCGATACAGTGCTCCAGCTGCCGTGGGTGGCGAGTACTTCGTACACGTCTGTAGGGTCTTACAAGTTTACGGATGTAATGCGATCGATTCACGATGTTTTGAAAATGTCCGGCGCTGGGAGCTCTAAGTTAAATCCGTCCGGTACAAGGTGCCACTTGCAGTGATTGCAACTAATTTTACCAAAGTTTGATTTAGGTTTTTAAGTTTGTTTGTGCTGAAGTTTCATTTTTGTTAATTTATTTTGATTTTAAACTTTGTTGACGTAGTAAATTCACAAATAAAGATAATTTCTCGAAGCAGGCTTTTTTTATTCTCAGAAAACCTTAGGCGTCCGCCACTAGGGGACTTCCCCCTAACTACGTTACTGTTTGACCAATTTCAACTAAATTTTGTATGCTGACAATAACTACTATAAGTATCATGTAAACAATAAAATACTTTTGTCCCCCATTTTGAAAAAATAACCTTACATGTTTTAATTAAGTTTTTGTGTAATATATCGGGAAACAATTGACATATTCTTACCGAATTTAGAAAACAAGAAGTACTATGGCAGTTGATTTGTACAAATATGTTTCAAGTTCATCAGACACTTATTTTCAAAATGGCGGCAATCTAGCTACTTTAGAATAATATGCTATACCCTCTAAACCAATANTTCATCAGACACTTATTTTCAAAATGGCGGCAATCTAGCTACTTTAGAATAATATGCTATACCCTCTAAACCAATAAGTCAATTGCAACTTGACTTTGTATGCTGTGAGTATATATAAAAAACGTCAAACGTGTCTACACGGAGCCTCTTTTATCCTACATTTTTAATATAGTGCCACATTAACATTTTTTTTTATAATTCCGTAAATAATTGACCGATGCCTACCAAATAGGGCAAACCTGTAGTACTACGGTAGGTAATGTTAGCTGACATGTTTTAGGTATGTCAGACACATATTTTCAAAATGGCTGCATGCAGCTAATTTAGTTTTATATGTTAAATCGTCAAAACAATGTAATTATTACCAATGAAACGTTCAATGCTGGCTGTCCACACAAAATCTCTTTTGTCCGACATTTTGTAAAATATTATCACATTGAAAATTAAAATTACACGATATCTCCGAAAAACAAACTATTTATACAAAAGTTCGCAATCAAGTAGCACTATGGCAGGCCAAGTAAACTGATTAACTTAAGTGATGGTCAGACACACATATTTTCAAAATAGTGGTCATATAAACATTTTAGCTTAAAATTATTTTATCAATGAAACTGCAAAAAAAAATATTCAACTAAAATTTGTATGTTGGCCGTATCTGTCTTATCAATCAAAATTGTCTATGTAATTCTTCATTTCTCTACCATTTTTTAAGATAGCCCCACATGAAATAATACAGTTTTTATGCCATATCTAGGGAAACAATCAATTGATTAATTTCAAATTTGATGAAGAAGTTGTACTGTAGTAGGCCATATTAATTTGTATATGTTAAGTATCTCTGGTTTTTTTAATGGCATCTTAGTGTGCTATTTCTACGAAAATATGTAACATTTAAATTTAACTTTGTACATAGTTTCTATGATAATCAAGGAATGTAATAATGCATAAACCTTTTGTCCTCCATTTATGAATATCGCCACGTGAACAGGGAGGTTTTTATGCCTTATCTCAAGGATTAATCAACCGATTCAGGGTATGTTAATTAACATTTTTTATGTACGGTAGCCAATTATTGATGGGGTTTACATTAATAATTAAGATTAATTTGTTTTATTTACAAAATGTTTCATCAAAATTCAACCAAATATTGTATGCAAACAGTATTTATGCTTACATACATGATTTATTCTTACATAAATTTTCTTTTGCAGAATTTTTTGCATAGTAGCGTCGGGTGAGTAAAATGAACATTTTGCCATATTTTTTTAATAATTAAACTAATTTCCACAAAATGTTGCACACCTGCAGAAGTCATGTAAAGTAACATGATTTAAATGGGGTCAGGCACATTTTTTTTTAAATGGTGGCCATTAAAATGTTTTTATATGTTTGGCATATCAATTTAACAATTTAACCCAATGCGATCAAACACTTTGACCTTATCTACACCATTGTTTGTGAAAAATGCAACACCAAGCAGGATACATGAGAATAAAATTAACTTGGTAACATAGACGTAGTACACGGTAATACACATTTTATTAGGATTACAGAACTGTAAATGGTCCCTTTCCATGAAAATTCAGTATGATTTGAAGCCCCNGTAATACACATTTTATTAGGATTACAGAACTGTAAATGGTCCCTTTCCATGAAAATTCAGTATGATTTGAAGCCCCCGCGTGCTGAAATCAGGGCCCATATACATCCTGACATGGAATCAAAGAGGACCTGGATATGTTCCTTTGGAATCTCACTCCGCGCGATTTATATGCGAGTCCACAAAGCATCAGCGGTGGTTACTGAAGGACTGTGACGAACAAGTCGCTGACCAACCATATCCCAGACAAATTCTATGAGCACATGACAGGTGAACGTGAAGGCCAGAGAAGCAGTGTTACCCATCGTCCAATGAAGAAGGCTGGCAAATTCCTAGCCAAATGTGGTCAGGCATTGTTCTGCTGAAATATGTAATGTGGAGTCGCCTGAAAGAGGGGCAGTACCTCGGGCTCTAAAAACCTCCCTGATGCAGCGGTTAATGTTCATATTGCCTTCAATACGTAGGAGTCGAAATTGCATGTTGTGTTCAATGGCGCCCAAAAACCACCACACTTGGTGTTTGTCTGTTATGCCGCTCCACAATGCAGGCTTCCAGATTGTGGTCACCACAGTAGCGTTTAACAAGTATGCGGCCATCGCTGTAGTACAGGTTGAAGCGGGAATCGTCCGAAAACACTGCATTTTACCACCGAGCATGCCAGCGACGACGTTAACGTGCCCATTGCAGTCTGANCGGGAATCGTCCGAAAACACTGCATTTTACCACCGAGCATGCCAGCGACGACGTTAACGTGCCCATTGCAGTCTGAGGCGTTTGTAGTTTCTGGACAATGGAAGCCGACACAATGGCATGCGTGCCACCGGTTCAGCCCGCAGCAGACGGCGTCGATCCGTCGATGCAGACGGGTCCGTACCCGTTGCAGTTCTCCTGTGTCGAGCAAGCAATGTGGACGAGGCTGTACGGTCCNTGTCGATGCAGACGGGTCCGTACCCGTTGCAGTTCTCCTGTGTCGAGCAAGCAATGTGGACGAGGCTGTACGGTCCGTTATATTCATGCGGACAAGATGGCAGTTATCCTGTGCTGTGGTAATATTGCATGGTCCAGTACCCGCTCGGCATTGTGTACGACCCTATTCTAGCCACTGGTTCCACACACGCATCACTTTCGTAGCAGTATGCCCTATACGAGCCAAAATGTTACTGTATTTCAAACCCGTTTCCTGGAGACCGATCACTCACCCCGTTTGAACGCACTCACATGCTGACATGGCGCCCTTTGACGTCGAAGAGGCATACTGGCACTTGCTTTCACTTCGTTTGACGGTTCTTAACCAACTGAGCTTAGCGTAACGCTGTCCTTTCCGGTATACTGTACTACTAACCATCCGAGTTTGGATTCATTCGGGCCATTTTTTCCGGGTGTTGCTATTTTCACAAACAAAAGTGTATTAGACGCATGGTATAAATGACATTTACTTAGGCAATTTTGTAAGATAGCGCTGATTAAGAAAATATTGTTTTTATGATTTATCTCGGGAACCAATCAACCGATTTCCACCATATTCTTCATACAAGAAGTGTTATGGTAGGCTATGTAAATTTATCTGTTTTTAGTGGCTCAGAAAACTGCTTTACAAAATGATGGTTGTGTAAATATGTCAGGTAAGTGAACCCTAACATTCAAAACATTAGACTGACTACATCTGAAGTTGACGCTCCGAATCTTTTTNATATGTCAGGTAAGTGAACCCTAACATTCAAAACATTAGACTGACTACATCTGAAGTTGACGCTCCGAATCTTTTTTAATTGTCTGAGACCTGTGTTTTAGATAAATACAATGCAAGATTTAATCATACTTATGTTTCGAATGAGGGGTTTACTAACCTACAATATTTAAAGGGCATTTATTTTCAAAATAAGGGACTATGCCACATAAAAGAAAGAAGTTTACGATGCCTACCGTAACACTACTTGTGTGAAGAATTTGATGGAAATCGGTTGTTTGGTACCTAAGATATAACATAAAAAACTTAATTTTCTTATTTGATGCTACCGTACAAAATTGCCATAAAAAGAGACTATATATACAAAGATTCTAATGTATACTGTCTGCATAAAACGTTCGATTGAATTTGGTTAAATTGTTAAATATATATGACAATCTTAACGAAATGTTTTATGAAGCTGCCATTTTGTACATCAGTACATGACACATTTAAATAATGAAAGTTTGCGTGGCCTTTTGTAGCATTTGTGGTGTGTACAGTTTGGTACAAATTTATTTGAAATGTACCAGTGTAACATTTGGTAGCATTCGGTTGATTGGTCTTCGCGACATGGCATAAAACCTCAATAATTTTCATGAGGTGGTCTTCATAAATAGAGGACAAAAAAGTTACGTAGTTTTAATTTCGATGATGGTATACTGTAATATACAAAGTTAAATTTCAAAAGATTTCATAGTTCAGTAGATATTGCCCACCAAACAAAAATGATTTTATACCCACCATTCTGAAAATAAGTGTGTCCTACTTTTAAAAAATTAATGTATTATTAGGGCCTACCGCACTACGGAATCTTCGCCAAATTTTATAATAATGGGTTAATTGTTTCCCGAGATTCGAAATAAAATATTTATTTTTATTGGTAGGGCTATCTTACAAAATGGTAGAGAAATAAGGATCTGCATAGAAAAATTTAATGGTTTTAATAGTTACTGTCAGTATACAAAAGTAATTGGCATTTGTTTCATTAGTAACATACACTGAGCTAAAATATTTAAACAGCCACAATTTTTTAAATAAGTGTCTGACCTACATATTGCAGTACTATTTGTTTACAATATTTGTAAGGAATCTGTAAATTTTTTCCCCGAAATATTACAAAAAAATTTAGTTACTCTCATGGTGCTATCTTACAAAATGACAGATAAAAGATGCTCTTTATACATATAGTTGATAGTTGTAATATTTACTACCATCATTCAAAGTTTACTTGAATGTTATTACATGATTAGGACGATATAGCGTTCTAAGCTAAAAATTTCTATATGGGCGCCATTTTTTAATAAACGTCTGACATGCTTAAAATATACCGCTTGACCTAATCTGCCTCACTACTACTCCATTGCCAAAGTCGGCAAGAATATGTTATTTGTTTCCCGAGATATTATGTAAAACCCGTATTTTATACGCATGGTGATCTCTTACAAAATTTTACATGTAGATACAGTTGATAGTTGTTATGTCTACTGCCAGTATAGAAAGTTAGGTTGGAATTGATTACATAGTTTCAACGGTATATCATTCCAAGCTTAAATAGCTATATGGCATCCATTTTGAAAATAAGTTCTGACATGCTTAAAATTTGTTGTTTAACATCATCTACATTAGTACTAATTGTTTGCCAAATTTGGTAGGATTCGGTTAATTATTTACCAAGTTTTAATAGAATTACTGTATTTATTCGAACGGTGCTATCTTCCAAAATGGCCGACAAAGGTAGCTATTTGTTGGTATATATTAATATTGTAATACATACTTCCAGTATACAAAATTTGGCTGAAATTGGTTGAATGGTATGTAAGATATGCCAAATAAACTTAAAACATTTGTATGATCGCCATTTTGGAAATAAGTAACTAAAAAAGTTAAATAACTTATGTTTACATGGCCCAACATAGTATAGCTTACATGCCAAATTGGATGAGAATTGTTTGAATTGTTTTCTAGATTTAATGTAAAAAAATTTATTTTTCAATTGGTGGTATCTTACAAAATGGCAGACCAACAACATTAATGCTTATACAGTGCTCTGCTAGCATACAAAATTTAGTTTAAATAGGTTGAATGGTTCCGAGATATGATATATAAGCCAAAACTTTAAAATAGCCGTCATTTTTTAAGTAATGGCCCGGCGTGGCCGGCAACTAAAAAAGTCACGTGTCCTTACTAAGTTTTATATGTATAGCAAGTTTGGTGAAATTCGGATGAAGAATTCAAATATTGAAAAGGGTGGGAGGGGACACACACACGTGCAGACACACACATCAATACACACACATAAGCACTTCTTTCCTTTGGAAAGTAGGCTAAAAATCGAGGAAAGTTGGAACAAATTTTACACTTTAATTAAAGTCCCTTCAAAAGTTACTAATTTAGCATCTATCTACCACCAGCTACAATATTACAAAAAATGTGATAAAAATTACTTATAACGAATTATCTTGCTAATATGCCTCTGTAGTAGCGAAATGCCGATTCATGCATAAAGGGGCCTGTGACTCGAGTCAGAGCTCTCTGCCCATTATGTTACGACGTCACCCTGTCAGCCAAAATTTTCCTCAAAAATCCACCAAAATTACCTAAAATCAGCAGTATGGTTTCGAGTTTCACTTAAAATTACGAAGGGAGACTCTAGACTCTTCGATTCATGAGTCAAAGAGTCCCCAGATCAGAAAATGAACTAAAGTTTCCGATTCAATCCCAGCACAACAGGAGGGATGTCGACCATATTTGTTTATGTTTGAAACACAACCATCATGCTCGATTTCGGTGACATTGACCCCGAATAAACTACAATGCATGAAAAAAATTACAAAAAAATTGTAAGAGGAAATTTTTTACTGGCCCAGGCAGCCATGCTTTATTTATGTAACCTTGACTTGACCCCATGCCAGTGATCATGCATGAGCTCTGGGTGACGTTAAACCTTTAAAAAAAAGCATCACAAAAATGGGAAATATCTAAAAAATGTTTTTAAAAATGCTAAAATTTGCCAAAAAATTCAAAAAAATGCTGGAAAACATAGTTAAATAGGTCTGGGGTTTGAAACAAATATATCGGAGCTCACCATCTTCTAGCATGAAGACAAACAGTTTACTAACCTCACAATTACTTTTTTTTTTTCATTCTTTAACAACCTTCACCTTCCTATTACACACCCATAGCTCGACCCCCTTCACCCCCAACACACATTTTTACTGGCCACCCTCTAATATCTCATCGGAATTATGTCACGCACCCTCCCCCAGCCCAATTTTTTATTGACTCTCACAGCCCCCTATCCATGACACCCCTGTTGCAAGTATGCAACTTGTATTAGCAGTTAAATTGTTCCTATTTCCTCCCTCCACCATATCAGACATTATATTAGTTTTACACCTCACCTTAACCCCTCACACTTGACACTCTCTCACATTTTACTCACTCCTCTCCGCTCCCCCTCTTGTTCATCCCTTCTCAAGGCAACCCCCTCACTTCCTGCCAATCAGTTCTGCCTGCTCTTCATTGTTTTTCTTTTAATTCTGATCCCACACACCTCTATAACTTTAGTACTTGATGTATCACAGCACCATCTGGGTTTTTCAATCGCCATCATTGGTGTACGGGAATCGTTGACATTGCACCCCAAACCATAACATCTGTTGTTGGTTTGGTGTGCCGCTCTGCAATGAAGTGTGGATCATGGTGCTGGCCAGGACACCTCCATCCAGACTCGAATTCGGCGATCGTCTGTATCCAGACAGAAACGTAATTCGTTGCTGAACATCACTCGTCTCCAATCCACAAGCAAGGTCCCCAGACTACTCGCCCATCGAAAATTTTGTGACCAGATTGAATGGCAACTTAGGCCAGCGGCAATTATTTTGGATTTTAAGGGTCTGTTATGCAAGCTGTGGCAGGTTGTTCCTCGGGAGATCATCCGACATCTATATGCCCCCATGCCCGATGATATCGACACCTGTTTCCATCTACAGGTCGTCCGACACCATACAAAATGAATCTGCAAGTGTTGGTGCGGTACAATATTTACAATGTCCCTGAGATGGCACCAACCGGATCATACGTTATTTGGCAAACGAGTGTATTTTAAGTGTACTGACTTTATACTTCGGAGTAAATGTTTTTAATGATGAGCATCTACTGTATGCCATAGTGTGGCAGTGCTCGTGGTCGCCAATGTGCATATCACATAATGAGGGGTGGAGTGGTGTTTTTTAATCTATTTTTTATATTTATTCCATGATTAATTTAATAAGAGCCACATATGGCATATGTGCATTGCAAAAAAAAATTCCTGTGAATATAAAAAAAAATTATTATTTTCCGAAGGAGGCAAGCTTGTTATTGTGAGGAACTATGTAATTCATTTTTCGTTTATATTTACCCTTGAAATAAGTTCTTTTACGATTCTTTCTCGTGACGTATTTCTCCCATACAGGATTTAAACAGTGTTTTCGATATATCTGGCATCATAAACTGCTNACTTGACACTCTCTCACATTTTACTCACTCCTCTCCGCTCCCCCTCTTGTTCATCCCTTCTCAAGGCAACCCCCTCGCTTCCTGCCAATCAGTTCTGCCTGCTCTTCATTGTTTTTCTTTTCATTCTGATCCCACACACCTCTATAACTTTAGTACTTGATGTATCACAGCACCATCTGGGTTTTTCAATCGCCATCATTGGTGTACGGGAATTGTTGACATTGCACCCCAAACCATAACATCTGTTGTTGGTTTGGTGTGCCGCTCTGCAATGAAGTGTGGATCATGGTGCTGGCCAGGACACCTCCATCCAGACTCGAATTCGGCGATCGTCTGTATCCAGACAGAAACGTGATTCGTTGCTGAACATCACTCGTCTCCAATCCACAAGCAAGGTCCCCAGACTACTCGCCCATCGAAAATTTTGTGACCAGATTGAATGGCAACTTCGGCCAGCGGCAATTATTTTGGATTTTAAGGGTCTGTTATGCCAGCTGTGGCAGGTTGTTCCTCGGGAGATCATCCGGCATCTATATGCCCCCATGCCCGACGATATCGACACCTGTTTCCATCTACAGGTCGTCCGACATCATACAAAATTAATCTGCAAGTGTTGGTGCGGTACAATATTTACAATGTCCCTGAGATGGCACCAACCGGATAATACGTTATTTGGCAAACGAGTGTATTTTAAGTGTACTGACTTTATACTTCGGAGTAAATGTTTTTAATGATGAGCATCTACTGTATGCCATAGTGTGGCAGTGCTCGTGGTCGCCAATGTGCATATCACATAATGAGGGGTGGAGTGGTGTTTTTTAATCTATTTTTTATATTTATTCCATGATTAATTTAATAAGAGCCACATATGGCATATGTGCATTGCAAAAAAAAATTCCTGTGAATATAAAAAAAAAATTATTATTTTCCGAAGGAGGCAAGCTTGTTATTGTGAGGAACTATCTAATTCATTTTTCGTTTATATTTACCCTTGAAATAAGTTCTTTTACAATTCTTTCTCGTGACGTATTTCTCCCATACAGGATTTAAACAGTGTTTTCGATATATCTGGCATCATAAACTGCTGAACTTTTTGTTTCAAATGCCTTCCTTTCCATGCATTTTGTTAAATAATGACAGTTTATCTAAATTGCATTTGGGCAATACATTAAATTTAATTGGTGGCATCATCATGCGGAGAGCTAACAGCGATTTTTCCTCCATTCGGGCTACAAATGTTCAAATATCCTTAGATGACCCCCTCTTGTTTTGGGCGCCGTATGTCTTTCAGACTCTGATGAAATACATTTTCGGTTTCCAGGCTGTATTTTACATTATTCATCCTAGAAACTGCTACGATCATGGGGCACAATGATCGTTCGCATGATGATTGTATGTTATCTTAAGTAATTGCTTAGAATGGTGATGGAGATGCTATATGGCACATTTTGGCGAGTGAAGGATCTGCAGCCTAAGGTAGTATAGTATGACTCTGCGGGTTAAAGATTTATAAAGAAAGGGTTTTCGCGGCATTTCTCTCACGTGGTACATGATTTGTAATCCGTACATGACCAATCGTTTCTAGTTTTCGAGCATGTTGGCTGAATACAAACGATACATCACAAAAGCAGTATGGGTCCCTTAGTATCGCATTTNTACATCACAAAAGCAGTATGGATCCCTTAGTATCGCATTTGCAAATTAGATCTATGTTGGATACATAAATTTTAAAAAGATGTGAGTTTCCAGTACCATATTTAATTAGGAAAAGTGTATGTGCGAAGGCATACTGGTACAAAGAGGTACTCAAAACATCAGCAGATTTTTTTATTTGTTTGGAATTTATATGTGTTATTACGAGCATGCCCGATAATACTCCGCGATCTGTTGTAATTGAATAATCGAACATAAAATAACTTACCAGACTGAATGCTAAAAAGATGGGGAAAGAGAAAGTGATCCTTCACCTCTCACATCAGATGAGGAACTGTGAGGTTGGGCGACTTTTGTCATTTTAACTAATTTCCCTACTGCCATGCTCTAAATGAAAATACTTTAAAAAATGGACGGTAGTGGTACGGGATTGAGCAAGGGTGAATATATGGTCGGACTATAGCTGAGGTTGTGAGGGGGGCAGTATAAATACTCAATAAAGAACAGACTAAATTAATTGCAGAGAGGGGAGGTGTGAGTAAATGGTGAGAGAGAGACAAATGGGAGTGTGTCGAGTGCTATGTAAAACCAATAAAATATCCGATAGGTGGAGAGGGAAATGGTGGCATTTAAACAGCCAACACAAATTTGCAGTGATTGTGGAGGCATGGACAGAGAGAGGGTCGAGAAAAGCCAATAAGAATTTTTAGGTACCGGATAACGAGGTTGTGCTGTAAATCCAATGAGATGTTAGAAAGAAGCCACAAAATATGTGACAAGGGTGAAGGGGGCAGCTATGGGTTAATAATAGAAGGGGAAGGGGTGTTATGTATTAACCAATGAAAAGATAATGGTGGGGATCAGTCGACTGTTGGTCTTTGTGCTGGGAGGTTGCGCATTCCACAATCTTTGTTTCGAACCCCAGAACTCCTGCATATAAGTCTTTAGAAGTTTATTTCCGATGTTTTTTTAATTTTTATAATTTTTTTAATTTTTATGTATTTTCAAAACTTTCGGAATTTTTCGTATTTTTGGGACATTTTGTGTTGAATGTCATACAGAGGTAAAGATCAATGGCAAGACGTCAAAGTCATGTAAATCAAACATAATGTTCAAATTCCTTAACATAATTTTTTCCCAATTTTTCACATATGTATGTGATTTTCCTTAATTTATCGGTTTCAAAGTCATTTGGGGTTAAGGTCATGAATATNCCAATTTTTCACATATGTATGTGATTTTCCTTAATTTATCGGTTTCAAAGTCATTTGGGGTTAAGGTCATGAATATCCAGCACGATGGTCGGGGTCAACAATGTAAATAAATATGTTCTACGTTCCTCCTATTCTGCTGGGTTTGACTCAGAGCCTTTATTCCACTTCCTGATTGGATGGCATTTTGATTCATGCATTGAAGATTCTTGAGTCACTCTTGGTCATTTTCAGAGAAAGTTGATACCCAATTCCTGATTTTGAGAGGTGGATTTATGAGGGAAAATTTGGTGGTCGGGTAACATCACAACATGGCAGACGTTNGGTCGGGTAACATCACAACATGGCAGACGTTCAGCTCCGACTCTGGTCTGGGGTCCCGTTTATGCCTGAATCAGCAACTGGCCACTTACTACTTGGCTCATAAAAATTTTTTTTACAAATAATTATCATTAGCGAACTTTGTTCCAAATATNCTTCGTTCCAAATACGCTAACATGCGAAGGAGTTGCCTCGCCTTTTATGAGCTTTCGAATGAAAACAGTATCCAATTTTGTATCGCACATTTTTAAATATATCAAGGTAAAGTACTGAAATAGCCACTTATGTCCATATTTTAAATTAAAGTACCTGTAATTTTATGAGAATAGGGTAAACAAGAAGTTACTGATATAACAAATGATCCTACCTTCTCTGCATGGGTGCCAATGGTTTTTAATGATGTTCTTTTAAGCTTAGATTGTAGGTAGGCCTTGACACTCGTTTAAAGCAATATAATTAGCGATGGAACCAGAAATATATGCAAAAATAGTGAGACAATTACAAATTTACATGTGCCTTACCTTGGACTCGAACCCAGAAAACTATGAAATATAAGCTAGTGAGCAATCAGCTTGTTTATAGAGGTAGAATTCGGATCATAAACTTCGGATAATTTCAGTCAAATGTTTTGGTAGACANAGCAATCAGCTTGTTTATAGAGGTAGAATTCGGATCATAAACTTCGGATAATTTCAGTCAAATGTTTTGGTAGACAAGGTTTACCAAACTGAAATATTTTCTGGGCCATCATTTTTAAAGTAAGTGGCTGAGCCACTTAAATCAATTAAGTTCTCATAGACTACTACACAGTGCCGAGGAATCGGGTGGAAAATGGTTGATGGGTTCCCAAGAAATGGCATTAAAAATGTATTTTCTCATTTGGCATATCGAACAAAGAGTGCTTAAAGAAATTCTGTTTATAGGGTTTGTAATAAATAAGGTCAGTATACAAAGTTTGGTAGAATTCGGTTAAATTGTTTAATATATAACCAACTTTTCAAGATTATTTAAATGACCGCCATTTTTAAATAAGAATTCTGACCCCACTTAAATAATGGAAGTTTTCATGGCCATTTGTAGCACTACAAGTGTGCAAAATTTGGTGGAAATAAGTTGAATAGTTTCGGAAATAAGGCCAAATGTTTTATTTTTTATCACCTGTAAGTATTTTTCAAAAAGGTCTGCAAAAGAGGATGTCTGTACGCATAATTGATGCTTCTAATGAATACTGATAGGGTACACAGAATTTTGTTGATTTTTTAAAAATGATTTAATCGATATAACATACCAAAAATATAAGTTTACGTGCATTTCTATAACACTTCTTAAGCTAAAATTGTATAGAAATCGCAAGACTTGTCCTAGATATATGGCATAAAACATCAATATTTTGGAAGTGACGATCTTCATAAGTGGAATTAAAAAGGATTTGTAATAGAATGTTCGATGATTGTAATGGACACTGCCAGTATAAATAGGTAATCGGTTACATAGTTTTGTAGGCATATCATAATAAACTAAAAGGTTTATATTGTCGCCATTCGAAAATAAGAGTCTGGCTCAGTTTGAACGTATAAATTAATGTGGCCTACCATAGTAAAAGTGTTTACCAAGTTTAGTATGAATCGTTGATTGTTTCACTAGATATGACATGAAAGTGTATTTTTTCATGTGGGGCATTCTTGCAAAATGGTGGAGTAATGAAGCTCTGTATAAATATATTCAATCGTTTTAATAGATACTGCTAGCATATAAAGCTAAGAAGAAATATGTTTCGTAGTTTCGTAGATATAGCATTCTAAGCTAAAATGTATATATGGTCGCCATTTTGTAAATAAGTGCCTTACTTACTCAAAACATAATAGTTTACATGACGGGTGGTAGTGCTACATGTTTGCCAAATTTGGTAGAAATATGTTGGATTTTACGGATATATGACATAAAAAAATATTTTTTTGAAAATAAATGTCTAACTCATTAAAAATGTGTCAGTTTACACCACCTGCCACACTAATATTCTGTTGCGAAATTTGGTAGAAATCAATCATTTGTTTCCCGAGATATGACATAAACACTGAATTTCTTCATGTGGCATTATCTTACAAAATGGCAAACAAAAGTGGTTATTTATTGGAATGTACTATGCTTCTATTAAATTATTTCAGCATAAAAAGAATTGGTCAAAATTGGTCAAACAGTACAGTAGATATACAAAATAAAACTAACATATTAGCATAACCACCATTTTTAAATATGTGCATAATCAATCACAATTTCATAGGTTTACGTGGCCTACCACAGTATTAGTTACTTACCAAATTTGTCGATAATCGGTTGAGCTGTTTTCATGCTATACTGTAAAAGCTTTTTTTTTCCTTCATGTGGTGATATTTTCCAAAATGGCAAACAAAAACGATATTTATCACTAAATTTAATACATACATGATACACTGCTAAAATACAAAATTTAGTTTAAATCCATTGAATGGTTCCTGAGACACTACAGAGTACCATAAATGTTCAAATGACCTCCATTTTTAAAGTAAGCGCCTTGCGTGGTTTAAAACTATAGGCTAAATGTCAGATGTACTTATAAAGTACTATATAAGTACTGAGTTTCATGATATTCGGTTCACGCGTTCAAAAGATTTTAGGGGCATACACTCTTTGAAATGTCTGTAGATTTACAGAAATATTTACGGAGATGTAGAGTTATTTTACGGAAAGGCACTCCGTGATGATGAATAACGGAAATTAGCTCCGTAAATATAAAATACGGAAGCTGTTGGTATTCTTATAGCTTCGAGACACGAAAAATACTGATGATACTTGAAACGTATAAAATTCCATCTTCAGAATACTACTTCTTGTGAAATAGTAGTACGTGAGTGGCAAACTGCTCATGGAGTGCCAATCCTTTTTCAAATTCCGCTACAGGACAAAATCTTCTTTATACACAGTGAAATACACACACAACAAAAATAAAACAATACCTCGTTTCATAAATCGCAATTAAAACCACATAGTTAGCGCTCTAGCACGACTTGAAACTATGAGAGGCGCGTTCGTCACTTTCGTGTAAAATCAACATTTACGAAATGCAGTACTTTATGCAATAGTGTGATAGGTGAGTTCCCATATAGTACACAGGCATCCAAAGAATATTTAATGTATGTCTCCACGGAAGTTCTGGATACCCAGGGACATCCAGGAATAGCAAACTTGCATCCAAAAGACTGCCAAAAGATATCCAAATGTCCGCCCAATATCCACACAAGGATATCGAAACTGTGGATATCTTATAGACATCATTAGATTTAAAAANATCCAAATGTCCGCCCAATATCCACACAAGGATATCGAAACTGTGGATATCTTATAGACATCATTAGATTTAAAAAATTTACCATAAGTAATAGCCATTGGAGGTTTTGTAGCATATAATTGATATCCGGGAAGTGGTACGAACCGATATCTGCTACTAAATATCCAACGGATTTCCTGAAGGGATTCACTTCAGGACTTATGTAGATGGCTTTAAGATATTGTGGATGTAATTGGGATATCAAGTGGATATCCTGNTATTGTGGATGTAATTGGGATATCAAGTGGATATCCTGTGCTATGTCAGTGGTTCCAGTTATTGAGTGTTAAGTTGTCGATTCGTGTTACAATCCCACTACAGGACAAAATATTTAAACTTTGTTTAATTTCTCTGTTATACACAGCGGAATACATTACGAAAAAAAAAACTTATTTTCTTATCCCTGTCTGTAAAACTGAAATAATATAACAAACTCGCAATCATCCTAACATGACTGAGAGGTGTACATACATAGTTCTGTATGTCCCCCTTATCTCTAGTCTCTAGTCTCTGAATAGTATAAAACAAAGTCGCTTATCCGCGTCTGCATGTGTATTCGCTGAGTACTTCTAAACTAGTGGATGGATTTTGATGTGGTTTTCAACATCATTTAGAGATCTATTGAGAAAGATTTTGATGTATAATTAATTTATATTTATTGTCATAATAATAGATAAATTTCGAACCGTTTGTAATCAAGTCAGAAAAAAACCGGTTTTAGGGCGCTTGCATGGCTTGCGCTGACTAAACCATAAGAGATACATCAAATTAATGTACTACAGAATTGTACTCTCAAAACGGTCTACAGAAAAGTCCTGGCTAGCATATGTTTATATTTTAAGGAAGACCCACAGTAACTATTTAGGTCTTTTAAAGTATCGCTGTAAAAACTAAATTGTTATCGGGCGAAGCCAGGCTGATTCGCTAGTTTACAATATTTCTTCTTGATAAAGCGTGGTAGGTGAGTGGGTAATGAGTTGGCATGAAAATTTTTTTTCCCGAGTTCAAATCGCGGTACCGAAAAAATTATTCAACTGTTTTACAGTAATTTTTATACACAGTGAAACACCCACATACCGAAAGTAAAACTTTTTTTTGGTTACCCCTTTGTATAAATAGCAGTTAAAAGAAAAAACTTGCAAGTTTATGGACACGTTTTGTGAAGTCACAGAATTTCTGTGAAATTTATGGAGAGAACATTATTGGAAATAACGAAGAATCCGTATATTCAGGAAGATATCTGGATAATTTACAACCGGTGCTCTACGTAATTTTACGTACACTTTTTATGACAGTATACTCACACACAAACACCTACGCAGACACATACACACGCACACCCAGACAGGAAAATGATCTCATATGCCTTGATTTCCTTCGGGAATGAGGCTTAATATTAAAAATTCGCAAGTAATGACAAATAGTTTCCAAAACATTTAAAAAATTAACACTTCGTGGATAAACAAAGTATGACATACTTTCAGTGCCTAGCCTTCATTTTTATTTTAAGCATAGATTTTTTTTCAGAATTTCAATATTTTCACAACTATAAAAACATTATAGCTTAGTGTGCTACATCTATGAAACTAGGTAACGGATTTTAACTTAACTTTGATTACTGCCAGTATCTATGCCAATCGTCGAATGTGCTAATATAAAATATTTTCGTTCTCTATTTGTAAAGACCGTCACATAAAAATAATTGAGGTTTTATACCATATCTCGAGGACCAATCAACGTATTCCCACCAAATTGTACACAAAATGGAAGAAAAAAAAAGAAAAAAAAAGCTACTCGCAGTAATGTGAGCACTTTTGAAAGCGCTCTCATTTGGTATAATAGTCAATTTATTNAAAGAAAAAAAAAGCTACTCGCAGTAATGTGAGCACTTTTGAAAGCGCTCTCATTTGGTATAATAGTCAATTTATTTTAGCCTTAGATGTTAACCTCAGAGTGAAGTGTAATTTACACACTGTGTTTATTATTTGTATGGCAATAGTTATTTAAAAAGGTGTTTAAAGGATAAAATGGCAAAAATAAAAAGTAACTAGGGCCTAAAAAGTGCTCACTTTACCCTAAACATCCTATATGCAAACATGTTTTTGATGCGGCAGGCCTTTTTTAATTGTGTTAATATAAATTATGTTAGTAAGTTGAGTATATTAAACGATTCAACCCAACTTTGTATGATTAAGGTATTCATTAGAAGCATGAATAATGAGTACAGAGATCCTCTTTAGTTGTTCTTTTAGAATAATAGTGCCAGGTAAGAAAATTTAACCTTTTTGCCATATTTCAGAAACAATGTATTAAATTTCCACCAAATTTTGCACACCATATGTGATACAGAAATCAATTTCAACTTAGATTATTTAAGTGAGTAAGACATGATTTTCAAAATTGCTGACACATAAATATTTTGATAATTTTGTCACATCTATTAAACAGTTTAACCAAATGCAACTTATCTTTCTATGCTGAGAGTATCTATAAGAAGCATCGTATACAAAACCTCTTTTTAAAGGCAGTTTTTGTAAGATAGCGCCCGATAAACTACAATTTTTATGCCATACCTCAGGGGCCAATCAACTGATCCCCCCCCCCCTTTTTTCACGTAAAATTCTTCACGCAAGTAGCGCTACGGTAGGCTATTAGCGCTACAGAAAGCGATGTAATCTTACATGATTTAAGTGGCTCAGATACATATTTTCAAAATGACGGTAATCAGGTCAGTAAACCCTATCATTCAAAGCATTAAACTAATTCAGGGCGAAGTTGATGCGCCGAATCATTCCTCCGTAATTAAGTTGATTGCACTATCACTTATGGTACTAGGATTTCTGGATTGGAGTCCGGGGTAAGGCATGTGTTGGAATTGGAAAGAGCGTATTAACGTCTCCTGGCGTTATGCCTGAAGGCGTATCAGGGGACTGCTTATAAACTAAATTGTAACCTAACTTAAACTTATATCCATGCCTTACCTAGGATTCGAACACAGAGCATCGCGCACCCCAGACCGGTGGCGCACCAACCGACTGCGCCACGGAGGTCGGCATAAGGCACGTGTGTATTTCAAATTATCTCACTACTCTTGTGTATGTTTCTTGTTTCATCTCTAACGATATTGCTGTCAACGAGACGTCAAGGCCTACCTACCACCTAAGCATAATATATAAGAACTTCATTAAAATTATTTGCACCCATGTAGAGCAAAGTAGGTTCATTAGTTGTTTCTTGTGGAAAGGGGTTATTGGTATGTACGTAGAAAGAAAAATTCTCATAAATGCTAATCAACAGGATCATTACGTTCTTTTTGTTCTCGAGAGTGTCATAAAGCAAGAGAGTACACTACGTCGTTTGCAGGTCAGTGAGCATTTTAGTCTAGATTTCTTATAACTAAATGTACTTTTTGTGCAACTTTTAAGGTATATGCATTCAATATGATAAATANTTATATCCATGCCTTACCTAGGATTCGAACACAGAGCATCGCGCACCCCAGACCGGCGGCGCACCAACCGACTGCGCCACGGAGGTCGGCATAAGGCACGTGTGTATTTGAAATTATCTCACTACTCTTGTGTATGTTTCTTGTTTCATCTCTAACGATATTGCTGTCAACGAGACGTCAAGGCCTACCTACCACCCAAGCATAATATATAAGAACTTCATTAAAATTATTTGCACCCATGTAGAGCAAAGTAGGTTCATTAGTTGTTTCTTGTGGAAAGGGGTTATTGGTATGTACGTAGAAAGAAAAATTCTCATAAATGCTAATCAACAGGATCATTACGTTCCTTTTGTTATTGAAAGTGTCATAAAGCAAGAGAGTACACTACGTCGTTTGCAGGTCAGTGAGCAATTTAGTCTAGATTTCTTATAACTAAATGTACTTTTTGTGCAACTTTTAAGGTATATGCATTCAATATGATAAATANATTTAGTCTAGATTTCTTATAACTAAATGTACTTTTTGTGCAACTTTTAAGGTATATGCATTCAATATGATAAATACTGGAATTGCATATGTTTTATCTGAGGGCCATTAGAGATGACTTTCCAGCTCCAGACTGTGGTAGACTATAAGTTTCTAATAAATTTCTCTACTTACAGATATGTTCGAAAACAGAAATATTCAAGAGCAGCGAATGTTTGAGGAAAGGAAGCAATATTACTATTTAACTTTGCACTGTGGCTTTACAAAATGATTATAACTAAGCTATGAAGAAATTCATTATCACATATAGCATAAATTTGTAGTGCAAAATTTATTCAGCCTCTGGAGTGTTACCAGAAGCTGCTTTGTTTTTAATGTTTCTGATAAACATGGATATATTACTATGGGTGGAGGCAAATTTGTGTTTGAACTCTACGAGGCCAGTAAAAAGTAATGTATTCCGAAGCTGTATGGAATAAATCTTTTAAAAAATCACCGAAAATGTTTTTGACTATTTCTTCTTTCAGTAAGATAGAAGCTTGTCTCCAATATTACTGTTTTTGAACATATCACCAAGTTCAGTAATGGAGAAGGGGGGAAGAATTGTTGTCAACACAGACAGAGGCAGTAAAGTCACACCGAATCGGGTAGTACATAATGAACTTGACAAAATTTCATGTAAATGCCTTACATTTTCACGCTCAGGACATGTAGCTGTAAGAAAACTGGAGTGAAATATCCAGTGATATGCGGATATTGTAGTCATTTGCCTCTGCACTTATTACAAAAAAAACATTCCCCCAGGCCAAAAAACCATAAGTTCAAAGTACATTTAACCACATTTTGTCATTTGTTTTCTTCAAAATTTTACTACATTTTCATTAATTATACACTAAATATGATATATTGAAAATTATATATATTATTATACTTTAACAGCACAATAAACAAGGATTTACTGATATATATTGAACGTACTTTTCTCTACATAACTGCAAATAAATTTAAGTGACATTATTGAAATCTTAAATGGCGTCTCATTGACTGCAATATCATTAGAGATGAAAACAGAACTATGTAAAACAGTATCAAGTTAATTAAAATACACGAGTGACTTAACTGGAATTCTAATTCAGAAAAACTCAAAAAATTTAGTTAGCATGCCATCAACTGCATCACAGAGGTACGGAGCTTCGACCTCGGATGTAATCATTCTAATGTTTTGAATAATAGGGTTCGCTAACATAAAATATTTACAAGGTCATTAGTTTGAAAATAAATGCCTGAGCCAGCAAAAGCACAAAAGTTTACATAACCTACCATAACGCCATTTGNAGGTCATTATTTTGAAAATAAATGCCTGAGCCAGCAAAAGCACAAAAGTTTACATAACCTACCATAACGCCACTTGAGTGAAAAATTTGGTGGAAATCGGTTGATTGATCTCCGAGATATGGCATAAATTTTTATAGTGTTTTTAAAACAGGNAGTGAAAAATTTGGTGGAAATCGGTTGATTGATCTCCGAGATATGGCATAAATTTTTATAGTGTTTTTAAAACAGGGATATCTGATAAAAACTGCCTAAAATGGTTTATGTATACGATTTTTCTAATATATACTGTCAGCATAAAGGTTTGATTGAATTTGGTTCTATTGTTAAATAGATATGCCAAACATATGTGGATATTTATATGGCCGCCATTTTGATAATCAATGTCTGGGCCTATTTAAATCACGTAACATTACATGACCTTCTGTAGTTATGCAAATGTTGGTGGAAATTGGTTAAACTTTCCCGGAAATAAGGCACAATGTTCCATTCACTCACCTGAAATTATATTTTAAAAAATCCTGCAAAAGAGGATATCTCTATGAATAAATATTGCTTCAAATTATTACTGTTTGCGTACAAAATTTGGTTGAATTTTGTGAAACGTTCCATTTATAGAACAAATAAAGCTTCATTATTTATATAAACCCCATTAACACATGCCGGCTGCTCATAACACATATTAATTTACTTACCCTACTGTAGCAATACTTCGTGAAATTGTTGTATGAATCGTTTGATTGGTCCTCGAGATATGGCATAAAACGTACATTGTTATTATGACAATCTTCATAAATGGAGGACAAGAAGTTAATGTATTATCCCATTCAATGTTTTTCATAGATACAATTTATAAAGTTAATTGTAAATCTGTTACATAGTTTCTTAGATATAGCACACTAAGCTAAAATGTCGGTATATGCGCAGTTCGGAAAATATGATACATCCACACTTCACACTTAAAACACATAAAGTAATATGGCCTACCGCAAGTACTACTTCGCCAAATTTGAAAGAAATCATTTGAAGGTTTCCCGAGATACGACATACCAATGTTATGATTTCATGTGGGGCTATCTTACAAAATGAATAGAAATGAGGCTTTGCATAGACAATTTTGATGGATATAATCCTAATTGATACTGTCAGCATATAAAGTTAAACAGACATTTTTTTTAGTTACGAAGATAAAAAATTCTGAGCTAAATTTTTATGTAGCCGCCATTTTGAAAATATGTGTGTCTGACCCTCTCTTAGTTTCACCAGTTTACATGGCCTGCCATGGTGCTTCTTATTTGCCAAATTTGGTAGAAGTCGGTTGTTTTTCGGAAATGCTATGTAATTTTAATTGTTCAAGCGATACTCTTTTACAAAATGGCGGACAAAAGAAATTTTGTGTGGAAACATTTCATGGTTAAAATATATACAGCCAGCATACAATGATTCATTGGCATTAATTACATTATTTCGGTGATATAACATACAAAACGAAAATATTTATATGGACAGTTTTGTTTTCCAAATTTGGTAAGAACCAGTCAGTCAATTCTTTCCAAAGATATGACGAAAAAATTATTTATCAATATGGTACTATAATGCAAAATGGCGGACAACATATGCTTCGTGTAAATACAGTTTATTGTTGTAATATCTACTAACAGCATAGACAGATAAGTTGGAATTGATTACTGGTCTCGACAATATAGCATTCTAAGCTAATATGTAAGAGCCTGATGTACTAAAACATACCTTTTTTACATCACATGTTGNAGCATTCTAAGCTAATATGTAAGAGCCTGATGTACTAAAACATACCTTTTTTACATCACATGTTGGACAACCGCTTGTTTGTCAAATTATATAGGAATAGGTCAATTGCTTCCCAAGAAATGAAATTTTATTCGTGTGGCACTATCGTACAAAATTGCCAACATACAAAGTTAAGTTAGAATTCATTATGTGGTAATGACAATAAATCATTCTAGCTAATATGCCTATTTGGCCGCCATTTAGAAAAAAGTGTCTGACATTTTTAAAACAAGCAATATTACATTATCGGCCGCAGTACTACTTGCTTACCAAATTAAATAGGAATCGGTCAATTGTTTATAGATATATGACAAAAATTGATTTAATGATGTAGCATTATCTTACAATATGGTGGACTAAAGATGCTTCGTGTAGACAGAGTTGATAGTTTGTAATATCTACTGTCAGCTGACAAAGTTAAGTTGGAATTGATTACATGGTTTCGACGATATAAAATCCTTAGCTTAAATGACTATATGAGCACCATTTTGAAAATAAGTCTTTCGCATAACTTAAACACATCCATTTACATCAACTTCCGCAGTACTTATTGTTTTTACAAATTTAGTAGGACTCGTTATATTTTATACAGAGAGATGACATAAAAACTTTATTTATTAATGTAGTGCTTTCTTACAAAATGGCTGGAAAATTTTTTAAGTGTGTTGGCATATATTATGCATGAAATATATAATTTCAGCATACAACCTTTAGTCAAAATCGGTTTAGTGGTACGGTAGATATATGAAATAAACCTAAAATATTTGAATGACCGCCATTTTTAATATCAGTATCTAATCAAGTTAAACTACTAAAGTATATTACATCGGCGCGTTTCGAAACATTACAGTATACATTTCGTCGAAATTGATGTGATAATGGGGGTTTCTCTTGTAAAAATAACTAAGAGCTTGTCCACATATCACTGCCTGCGGCGCCATTATCACAAGTCGAACAACAGTCTTGTATGTTAGAATATCGAATTTCTTCTGGAATGAGATGTATTGGTTCCCAACTGATGTAAGCAAAGACAATCTANGATGTGATAATGGGGGTTTCTCTTGTAAAAATAACTAAGAGCTTGTCCACATATCACTGCCTGCGGCGCCATTATCACAAGTCAAACAACAGTCTTAAGATACAAACATGTATGTTAGAATATCGCATTTCTTCTGGAATGAGATGTATTGGTTCCCAACTGATGTAAGCAAAGACAATCTACTTTGCGCCGATTGCAGGGTTGTCTACAACGAATCGCAAAAACTGTTTGTAATAAATATTTAATATGTATTTTGACGTAGAATCACAAATTGCAGTAAAACATAGGGGTTCTCATTTCATATTTCAATGTTGCCCACCACCCTCCACTTATCCAAATGGAGAGATGGTGAGCTAACTTTCGGGGGCTTGGATTGCCCCTTCGAAATTAGTGAGGGTTTACTTGGATACATTTTGTCGCGCGGCGCATTTCTTTCGCTTTATTCTCTGGTCTCGGGTTCGGTGAATTACCTGGTATAATGGCATAGATATGAAGTCGAATATATCCCGGTAAGTGTGGGGAACTATATGGATGGCAGGTTAACCACGCCATGCCACTACTCCAGAATACCTGGATGTAGATGTATTCTAATAAAATCAAGTGGGTGGAAAAATTACTTGGTCACTATAACAAGCAAAAAGATAAAATATATATGGAGAAATTAACAGTAAAAGAAAATTAATACTCTTAAACCCCACATTACCGAGAAAGGGCAACGGTGCAGGTGTGACAAGAAAGTGTATCCGAACTTTGGTTGTCTATGTAAAAAGAAAAAAGAAGTTTCTGATATAACAAATGAGCGTAATATTCTCTAAATACATGTAAATAATTTTTTATGAAGTTCTCAAAAGCTTAGATTGTAGGCAGGCTTTGAAGTTTCGTTGTTGACAGCAGTATAATTACAGATAGAATCAGACAAATATGCATCAGTAGTGAGACGATTACAAACAAACGCATGCCTCAACCGGGACTTGAACCCAGAAAACCTTGTGCCATAAGCCAGCGTGCTATCAAATTCATTACGGAGTTAGGATTCGGAGTATTAACACCGAATGTAATCAGGCTAATGTTTTGAAAAATAGTGTTTACTGACCGGAAATATATTCAGAGCCATAATTTTTTTAATAAGTGTATGGCCTCTTAAACAATTAAGTTAACATGGGTTACCATAGCGCTAATTTTGTGACGAATTTGGTGAAAATCGTTTGATTGGCTCCCGAGATATGGCAATAAAAAATTTTCTTATTTAATGTGATTTTACAAAATTTCCTAAAAAAGAGTTTATGTTTACGATACTTCTAATAAATACTGTCAGCATTCAAAGTATGGTTGTAATTTGGTTAAATTGTTCATTAGTTATGACAAACGTATCTTAATTTTTTATATGGCTGCCAGTCTGAATAACAGTATCTGACCCACTTGTATCATATCATTTTACACGGTTATGTTTAACATTACTGATGCAGGAAATTTGGTGAAAATCAGTAGACTGGTTTCGAAAATATGGAAAAATGTTTCATTTTCTCACCTCGCAGTATATTACAAAATTGCTGGCCAAATAAGACATATTTATGTATAATTGATGGTTGTAATAATTAATGTTAGTGTACAAGAATTGGTTGAATTCGTTGAATGGTACAGTGTTTATATAACCAACTAATCTAATTCATTCACATTATTGCAAATAAAAAGAGGCCTGGCGCACCCTAAACATGTGAGTTTACATGCTCTACTGCAGCACTAGCTGCGTGTGAAATTTTGTGATAATCAGACGATTGGTGTTCTAGATAGCGTTTAAAAAACCCCAATTTTCATGTGACGATCTTAACAAATGGATGAAAAAAAGGCTATGTATTAGCACANAAATAAAAAGAGGCCTGGCGCACCCTAAACATGTGAGTTTACATGCTCTACTGCAGCACTAGCTGCGTGTGAAATTTAGTTATAATCAGACGATTGGTGTTCTAGATAGCGTTTAAAAAACCCCAATTTTCATGTGACGATCTTAACAAATGGATGACAAAAAGGCTATGTATTAGCACATTTAAATGATTTCCATACATACTTACAGTATACAGAAGTTAAGATATAGTGGGTTACATAGTTTCGTAAAAATAGCATACTAATATGAAATATTTATGTAGCCACCATTCTGAAAATAAGTGTCTGGCACAGTTAAAACACATAAATTATTATGGCTTAACATAGTACAACAACCTCGCCAAATTTTTTAGCACTCTGTTGATTGTTTCCCGAGATAACACATAAAAACTTTACTTTTTCATTTGGGATTATGTTACAAAATGGTAGAGATATGTGGCTTTGTACAGAC
This sequence comes from Clitarchus hookeri, assembly GCA_002778355.1. Classification (NCBI taxonomy): domain Eukaryota; kingdom Metazoa; phylum Arthropoda; class Insecta; order Phasmatodea; family Phasmatidae; genus Clitarchus; species Clitarchus hookeri. Next base: position 118,643 of record NQII01000840.1, on the reverse strand, counting down.
ACATTTAATTGTTGCAATAGATACTGCCAGCATACAAAGTTAAGTTGGAATTTATAACATGCTTTGGAAGATATAGCATAACTAAGCTTACATGGCTGTATGCCAACAGTTTGAAAATTATTGTCCGACTCTCTTAAAACATTCCAGTCTACATTACCTGCTACAGTACTACGTGTTTGCTAAATTCGATAGGAATCGGTCAATTATTTCCCGAGACTTGACATGAAATTATTATTTGTTCACATTGCACTGTCTTACAAAAAGGTGGAAACAAGACGATCCGTGTAAACCAGTATTTCCCAAAGTATGGGTCGCGACCCACTGGTGGGTCGCAGACTAAAATTTGGTGGTCCTCGAAAAATATAATTTCATATGCATGAGTATATGCATGAGTTATAAATGTTATAAATTAGAACCTACACACATGCAATGCCACTGTAAATCAGACGTAAAATACTACGCAGAGAACGCAGTTAATTCCATTCGGGCTATCACTTGCTGAAACCTATCCGAATATATTTGATGAAGTCATCAAAGTCCTCCTCCCTTTTACTACGTCATATTTATGTGAAGTGGGATTTTCGGTCATGGTCAATATCAAAACTAAATACAGAAATAAACTGGACGTGTCGAATTCATTGCGATTGAAAGTGACAAGAATTGAAGTGGACACTGCAGCTGAAATGGGAATAAATAGGAAAAAATGCATCCTTCGCATTGAAAAGTCTGATTTCTTACACCCAAAATAATTTTTCAACTGAATTGGTAATATAACACATTGTGTAATGCTGTTTGATTAGGTATCTTTTTCGTTAAAATTGTTCTTCAACACTTCTACTTTTTTAACTATTTTATTAATCCTACTACCTTTCACGTCCTTGCGCTACGTAATGAATACAACGTGAACATGATGGAACAGCGAAACGGTACGTTTCTCGCATAAGACATTAAAGTGGGTCCTGAACTTTGGCATTTTTTTTAATGGGTCGCAGTTCATAGAAATTTGGGAATCACTGGTGTAAACACATTTTATAGTTGTGTGTGTATATATATATATATATAGCCTTCATACAAAATATGAAGTTAAATGTGTTTACATATAGCATATTAAGCTAAAATTTCTACATGGGCACCATTTTAAACTCGTTAACTTACATCACCCGCCCATAATACTACTTGTTTGCCAAGTTTTGTAGGAATATGTATATTTTTTACTGAGATATAAAATAAAAATTTAATAAATTAATGAGGTGCTCTCTTACCAAATAGCGGGGGAAATAGTTATTGTTGGCAAACATGAGGCTTGTAATAGATATTTTCAGTATAATACTTTTTGTCAAAACTGGTCGAAAAATATGGTAGGTGGGGCTTATTAACATTCTGAATATAAGTAAATTGTCAATTTATTTCACATATTTATACATGGTCTACTAAATTTTTACTTATGTGCAAAATTTGGCGAGAATCGGTTAAGTAGTTTTCGAGATATAATGAAATTTTGTTTTATTGAGGTGCCATCTTCGAAAATGGCGGACTAACAACAGTGTCCATCTCTTAATTCAGTGCTTAAATGATGTCCTGTGAACATACAAAATTATGGTTTAAATCAGTTTAATGGTTCCCGATACATAACATAGCACCCTAACTTTTTAATGNTTTTTTAATGGGAATTACCGGGTTGTTAGCATCAGGAAAAACCTATAAAGTTCTGGGAATAAAATATTTATGAAAAAGTCAGATATATTTAAGCGATGTCCCAGATTCTAGACAAATTAGTAACAATGTTATTAACAAGAAAACATTCTGAATGCGGGAATGTCTCCTGCAAGTCATGATGCATAGATTGTTGATTTTATTACGCTGACATTTAATCTATATTTTAAATACTTTTTAGTATTGTATATATATATATATATATATATATATATATATATATCTGTTATTTCATGGGGGCATTTTTGTTTTAGTAAAAAAAGTTTTATGTTACTCATAAAACAACGTTGTTTATTAAGGGCGAAATTAAATATATTTATTTCTTTATTATGAAAGTTGGACAGAGAAAAGTAGTAATGCGATACGTGGAAAAGTCGGAAAATATCGGGGTCTGTTTTTTACAACGTGGCTGCTAGCAATCCTAAGAAATTACCAATTCACAGAAATTCTCCAAAAGTTTCTGAGCTCGGGACACAGTTTCCTCCTTTTGATAGGAATTTTATAAGGGTGAGAGAAAGAAAAGAACCTCTCGTTTCAAGGCTCCAACTGATCGTAAATATGTCACTGCAGAAGCATTGTCTCATTCTGAAGGTTGACTGTTAAAGCAGAGATGTTGTGGATAAGATTGTTATCTGGTTATCCAAGCTACTTCTGCTTGAAGCAGTCACAACATTTTACAAGTATCGCAGAAAAATCAGTTGTTCAGTTAAAAAGATTTATAGTGTTTCTTATTCAGCGTTATGACTCTATTTTTATTCAGGACTTCTTCAAATCAAAATATAGAATATGAATTATTATTATACTTGTGTGCAGATATCTAAAATCAGAATACAACGACAAATATAGGTAAAATAACTGCGTAGATTAAGCTATTGTCATGTTTTCGTAGTGAATAATATGTTTTATCTTTTTTAAGAATATACGTTTTTAACTTACTATTCTTTTACGTTGCTGAGAAATGTGTGATACTATTTATACGTTGAGCTAATTATATTTCCTTAAAAATTCCAGCTGCAAATTTGCCATTAAGAATATTTTTTTTAAAGTACCGAGCAAATTATTTCTATATTTAACATGATTACTATCTTATATTAAGATTTCACTCGAATAGCACACATATGTGGGCTCTTTAGATTTTCTTATTTATTTTCATAAATATTTTAAATTTTAATTTTGGAGGGTTTTTTTGTACGACCCTCCCAACTCAATTCTATTCAATTACACTTTCATATGTATCTACAAAATATCCTACATACTATTTGAAATAAATAAAAACTTGTACAGTTAATTATTTAAGGGAACACAGATAAAACGTCCGTGTATTATGTATTTTGAGAACAGGTTAATATACTTAAAATTTGAACATTCTCCGTAGCATTCAATACAAAAATTTTCACTATAAAAAAATTAATGCTTTCCAATAAGCTACTCAAGCAACTTAAAAATAAAAGTTTCGCCGACATGCATATATGCCCTGTATAAATTCGTATGCTTATGTGAATAGCCTACCTATACACGAATTTTCCTATGCATTCATATTTATACACCGGCATATGCATATATATTCTGTCACATATTTATGATAATATAAGTATGATTATAAAAGGTACATAAGACAACGCGACAAGGCCAAACTTCAACGTTCGCTGAACAGCAGTCACCTATACACTTAAGTTAGTGGGTGCTGTTAGCGTACTATTCTCATGACACAACATGGCCATTGCCCATAGTCGTGCTTGTGAAGGTCGCATTTACTTACCATTAAATATTTTTAACAAATGTCTTATATAAAAACTATACTCTCCATAATATTTCTCATAGAATAAAAATTTGAAAGAGTTTTTGAAATCGGGTACTTTTGATTATTTTAATACAGAATTTGATATAACTGTAAATTGATATGGACATGGTAATCAAAATATAGATTATTTTATTATGGATCAAATAAATTATCACCCCACTTTGATTCTTAGTTATAAATTGTATACTTAACAACATTTATAAGCGTAGTTANGGGTACTTTTGATTATTTTAATACAGAATTTGATATAACTGTAAATTGATATGGACATGGTAATCAAAATATAGATTATTTTATTATGGATCAAATAAATTATCACCCTACTTTGATTCTTAGTTATAAATTTTATACTTAACAACATTTATAAACGTAGTAATAATGTATTCACGGTAACTTCAAGATTTTCTGAAGCCCTGCTAAAGATCTACTTTCAGGGACCCGATTATGTATCCTTCCGCAGTATGTAAACAAAACATTGCCATGTGACACCTGTCAAACGTTTTGCAAACAAAAACAGTGTCATGTGGGAACTCTCGAATATTTTGTTAACAAACAGTGCCATGTGGGAACCGTCAAATATTTTATTAACAGTGTCCATGTGGGAACTACCAACATTTATTTTTGAAGAGGAACAATGCCATGTAATCTTAACTGTCATATACTTTAATAAAATTCTCCAAATGTCATTAAAAAGTGCTAATCAATTTAGCAAAATATTGTAATACATACAAAAAGATAGATTGAAGTATATATCGGAACTGTTAATTATATAATTTAATTAAAGTTTTCTTATTGTATTATGATTTATTTACATATTTGGTGTAAGGAAAAAGTTAAATTTTACATAATAAACTTTTGGAAGTAGCACTCAGGTAAAAGATTTCACTGTGATATATGGTACCGTATTTTATCACATATAAGTCGCATATTTTATTTAAAAAATTTTATTGAAAACTCGGTGTGCGACTTATAAGTGAGAAAAATTCCTCCAGCCCCACACTAACGTTTCATTTACTACGAATTCACGGCCCGCGGCTCGATTTCCAAACTCTTCAGCGAACAAAATCGCTTTCATTTTTAAACCTGCGATGTAGGCACATCGCTTTTCCATCCAGAAACTGTCGCACTTCTTCACTGCCACAACATCAAAACAACACTACCTGCGGCGCGAAGGGAATTACGTAACGGAAATATTCAAATGCCTTTCTATATTTTGCACGCTTATTTGATAAAGTGCAGAAATAACAACGGTAATACTAAAATTACATCTTAACCTAGAATTATCTTATAAGTAGAAAGAATGTGTTACGTTAGTTTTATAACCACAATTCAGCGTCTCCAATATCCAATAGGCGTGGTTATACTTCTGAAAACAACGTGCCCAAACGGACAAGANTCAATTTCAATAATAACAGTGAAATCTTTACTCATGAGTGCTACGTGAAAATATAAATATATAGTTTAGCAATATTAACTTTACAATTACGGCATTAAATTTATACATATTAATATTTAACCTACGAACTATTTCTTTTCAGCTATAACCAACATGTCCCTTCAAAATCCGTTGTTAATTCGTACGGACTTTTAACAAATTATTATAATTTATTGAAAAAATATACTTAAAACTTAAAACAACCAATTTATATAGTGCTTCAGTGCTAAAAGCAAGACAAAACCTTTTTCCATATATATATTTTTTATAACCAGTTTAACATGTAACTCCTAGGGTGATTTTTCAAAGGTTCTTTTCAAAAGTATCGAAGATACCGTGAATGGATTATANGTAACTCCTAGGGTGATTTTTCAAAGGTTCTTTTCAAAAGTATCGAAGATACCGTGAATGGATTATAACAAATTATGTATCAAACGTTGGTTTCACATATACAAGGTCAGTCGTTAATGTATGCTAACTCGGCGTGGGCGGAATCCTTAGGACAAATAAATAGAGAAACATGTACGACATTGGACCTAAGGTAATTTATAAAGGTGGTAGACGCCCTGGAATGCTTCGACTGGAAATGTGTTATGCAACGATAAATCGAAAACCACTTGCGATTAAGCAACGAAAATTGGCATACAGGCAAACATTTACAAGACAGGTTACCACACAAAACGGCGTTATGGAGCGTACACCCCTTCATAAATTAGGTAAGTGTTGGCACCTTCTAATTGCTTAGAACTCTAAACCCTGCGCTTGAAGCAATTTGACGTGACATGTTAGTAATAGGCATGCAAAAATCAATTTTAAATGTTGCCTTGGTAGTATCCGTTAATCCCTTCCTTTTCCTGAGAAATCACATGTTTAGTGCTACAACAAGCTAAGTGGTTGCCTGGAAGGTAGGCAGCCTGTGACTCTGTCATTAATGATGTGTGAACTGACAACATGACTAATGTTCGTGCCCAACAGATTTATAAGATTTTGGATGGCTGAGAAGTTACTGCGGGCAAGAGCCCCATTGCATTGCTTCCTGCTATCGTACCAAGTGGCGACGAGGTTGCCTGCCTGCTAGCATTGCGTTGGTAGTTTACACAGCAGGCAGTACTTCACAACATGTGTGATGGTGTGGACTTCTGAGGAACTGATGAACATGCATCTCACGCCGAAAAGTTTCCAGATTGACATTTACCAGATTAATGCACATCCACTTCAGTTCATCGGCATTTGCGTGAAACAGGAACTGTATGCGCAAGTTACAACGATGTTGGCCGATCATGGTTAGACATCAAGCACGATGTATTTGACTATGTTGATGCTAACCCACGTACCAGCATTCGAGGAATTGCTAATGTACTGAACCCATCACAGTATACAGAATGTCGCATCGTACAGCGAGACAGATTGCACGCACATCACTTCCAGCCAGTGGAGACACTTCTTCCCCCTGACCGGCCTGCCCGTTGACAGTATTGTGAATGGTTTCATGGCCAAATTAGGCCAGCCCCAGGTTTCCACGGCACTGTACTATTTACCGACGAAGCATCTTTCACGAGACAAGGTGTCTTCAACTTCCACAACGAGAATGTGTGGGCACACATCAACCCACATCCAGTATGGAAATCCCACTTCCAACGTCGGTTTTCTCTTAACATTTGGGTGGGGATTATCGATGGGATGCTATTTGGGCCATACATCCATCCCGCACGGCTATCTGGAGCTTACTATATGCGCTTCTTGGGCGACGACCTGCCACAACTATTGGAAGATTTGCCCCTGAACCTTTGACATGGCAGGTGGGACATGCACGATGGTTCACCAGCATACTTTAGTTGCACATAAAGGCAGCGATGGATTGGCCGAGGTGGGCCAGTGGATTGGCCACCCAGATCACAGCACCTAAACCCATTCGACTTCTACTTGTGGGGTCACTTGAAGGCACAGGTATATGCAACTGACGTGGGCAATATGGAGGATCTCTGGCAACGTATCCAAGATGCATGCTGTACAATACAAGCTAATACCGGAATGATGCAGCATGTACGCCATTCATATCAGCATCGCATTCGTGCATGTATGGAGATGGGTGGCTCACACTTCGACCATATGCTGTAACCATGTAAACTCTTCGCATTCCAAATAAATCACTGATACTCGAAACTGGTGTNTCACACTTCGACCATATGCTGTAACCATGTAAACTCTTCGCATTCCAAATAAATCACTGATACTCGAAACTGGTGTCAGTTTTTCTCGACCACCCTACACTACAATAATTTACTAAGGAGTAATTTACCTGCATTAGGACAAAAACATGAACCAGGTTGTCAGTTGGTATGTCTTGCTTTACAGTGATACAGTGATACAGGCTGCCTACTCGCAGGGAACCACTAATCTGCCGTTCAACAAAACATGTTATTTCTGTGTTAACGGTTGGGATTAGCGTATACTAACAAGGTGACATATTTTATTGCTTTTGGCATGCTGTATGCTTACTTGTCATGTCAAATTTATTCAAGCGCAGAATTATACAATTCTAAGGAATATAAAGGGGTATATGCTCCGTAGCGCCGTTTAATGTGATAACCTGCTTTGTAAACCTTTGCCTGTGTGCCAATTTTCCTTGCTTAATTGAAAGTGGTTTCCATGTTATCGTTGCATAACATATTTCCAGTCGTAACGTTCCAGGGCGTCTACCACCCACAGAAATTAACTTTAGTCCCGATGTCGTATATATGGTTCCCTATTTATTTGTCCTGAGGATTCCGCTCACACTGGCGGCTCACTCTTTAGATACACTGCTGAAAGAAAAATAACTTTTTTTAAAAGAATGATAAATACAGAATTTTTATTTTCCATGCCTCATACCTACTATACAAATATGGCCGTTCGCTCTGGGAAACAGTCGCATGTGCTTGTAGATTTGGCTGAGGTTTATTCTTCTCAGGTTGGGAAGCCCAATGCTTTTAGTTTGGTAACTGAAATTTTTCGCCACCAGGTAGCACTGGTGTCGCATATGTACCGGATTTTTTAGTTGTAATGTTAATAAATGGGATAATTGCAATTTTCATCAATAAAAGATGTGTAAAATCTTTACAGTTGTATTGTGTTAGACCCTGAGTAAAGAATAAACGTTGTTCTTAGCACTAAGAGTGCATATATAGCGAAATATGTCTGCATATTTTGTAGTATTCTGAGTTTAGCAAAACGTTAGTCTACACAATTAATTAATGTTAAAATGATATCAAAATAAAAATGAGTGAAAACTGTTAAAAAAATTTTTTTATAGGGCTTTCCTAGGCAGTTTTCTGAAGGGAATGGAGAAAAGTACAAAGTTTCTAGGTTTCTTTTGATGACAGCTCGCACTTAAATTAGTAGCATTTTCCCTTTTAAATAAGCTTGCTTGTGAACGCCCACTGCCAAACACATTTGTATGTTTACTGTTCGCTCTTGTAAACNGAGTGAAAACTGTTAAAAAAAATTTTTTATAGGGCTTTCCTAGGCAGTTTTCTGAAGGGAATGGAGAAAAGTACAAAGTTTCTTAGGTTTCTTTTGATGACAGCTCGCACTTAAATTAGTAGCATTTTCCCTTTTAAATAAGCTTGCTTGTGAACGCCCACTGCCAAACACATTTGTATGTTTACTGTTCGCTCTTGTAAACTCCATTGGTAGGCGTGAATAATAGTTACGAAACAAAGTCAATACTTAAAATTTTGTCCTCGGGAAAATATATATCATAATTCCAGCCAAACCTGAACCTCTGAACACAAATAAATAGAATTTCTCAATTTACCGCCAGCTTAAAAGTGACCTCTTTGGAACACCAGCGTGCCTTTCATCGGACGTTTTCAGTATTCCAAACTCTTCCATAAGGAATCCATTTTTCTTCCCAACATAAATATAATAAACCCTAGTTTGGCGGTCGTAACTGCTGATAACCTTCGGAAAAGTCCGGTTTTCCCGCATCGACCAAAATTTTGTGGCAACACAAAGCCTACATTGTCAGATTTAAATACACGGTAGCAGAACTCTCTGTTTTAGCTTGAAACAATCTCGTCAGCACACTCAAGCCGCCAAGGTAGGGCATAGAAGGAAGGGATATACGGAATGATGCAGAGCTAACAGTTAAGCACTATTTGCCTAACGGCCGTCGTGCTGGTGGGGCCTGCTCTCAGGTTGGGGACTGCAGGGAGGTGTTTAAACAATGAACTTCTCGAAGGTCGGTCTCAGAACATGTTAATTATTTGTATTCGCAACTTTTTTTATGACTTCGAAATTAAATTTTGGAATTTATTTTGAAATAAATCTTTGGCGAAATTTTGTAATTTTTATTATTAAACATTTTTCCTAGTTAAGAATTTTAAATGTGTATAATAATATTTCTTTTTTTACATTTTTCAACTTTTTTTTTAATTTTTGGATTTGTTATTTTAAGGTCACTCCGAGGTTACGGTCCCATACGTTCGACAAGTCCACCACCAAATGGATACAACGTTGACTTGCAGATCAAGGTTATATCCATAACTCCACTGCCNATAACGTTGACTTGCAGATCAAGGTTATATCCATAACTCCACTGCCTGTCCCTATAACGTCCAAATAATATATGTCAATGGAATAACCATTCAGAGACATCTTAGTGGAAATGCACAAAATAAAGTTTGTATTTATCATACGGTTTAGGATCATAAAATTAAGAGTAAAGACAAGTTGTGAACGATAAATAGAGGGGTTAAAAAAATATGTGAGGTCAGGAGATCGAATACGGGCTCAAGTTTCGGAAACAGTTTTAACTATGTTTGTGCATGAACTTCTGCTTATGTACTTGCTCATACGCAAATGGTATAATGTCCATAGCAATCAAAGAATCGTGATTAAGGGATGGGGAAATGTTNTCTGAACACAAATAAATAGAATTTCTCAATTTACCGCCAGCTTAAAAGTGACCTCTTTGGAACACCAGCGTGCCTTGCATCGGACGTTTTCAGTATTCCAAACTCTTCCATAAGGAATCCATTTTTCTTCCCAACATAAATATAATAAACCCTAGTTTGGCGGTCGTAACTGCTGATAACCTTCGGAAAAGTCCGGTTTTCCCGCATCGACCAAAATTGAGTGGCAACACAAAGCCTACATTGTCAGATTTAAATACACGGTAGCAGAACTCTCTGTTTTAGCTTGAAACAATCTCGTCAGCACACTCAAGCCGCCAAGGTAGGGCATAGAAGGAAGGGATATACGGAATGATGCAGAGCTAACAGTTAAGCACTATTTGCCTAACGGCCGTCGTGCTGGTGGGGCCTGCTCTCAGGTTGGGGACTGCAGGGAGGTGTTTAAACAATGAACTTCTCGAAGGTCAGTCTCAGAACATGTTAATTATTTGTATTCGCAACTTTTTTTATGACTTCGAAATTAAATTTTGGAAATTATTTTGAAATAAATCTTTGGCGAAATTTTGTAATTTTTATTATTAAACATTTTTCCTAGTTAAGAATTTTAAATGTGTATAATAATATTTCTTTTTTTACATTTTTCAACTTTTTTTTTAATTTTTGGATTTGTTATTTTAAGGTCACTCCGAGGTTACGGTCCCATACGTTCGACAAGTCCACCACCAAATGGATACAACGTTGACTTGCAGATCAAGGTTATATCCATAACTCCACTGCCTGTCCCTATAATGGCCAAATAATATATGTCAATGGAATAACCATTCAGAGACATCTTAGTGGAAATGCACAAAATAAAGTTTGTAATTATCATACGGTTTAGGATCATAAAATTAAGAGTAAAGACAAGTTGTGAACGATAAATAGAGGGGTTAGAAATATATGTGAGGTCAGGAGATCGAATACGGGCTCAAGTTTTGGAAACAGTTTTAACTATGTTTGTGCATGAACTTCTGCTGATGTACTTGCTCATACGCAAATGGTATAATGTCCATAGCAATCAAAGAATCGTGATTAAGGGATGGGGAAATGTTNGATGTACTTGCTCATACGCAAATGGTATAATGTCCATAGCAATCAAAGAATCGTGATTAAGGGATGGGGAAATGTTTATAAATACGCTTAGTAACACTTAAAAACTTATTAATTCCATGAAAACAAAACGCCAATAGAGTTTAATTTTGTGTCACGTCAAGTAACCGTGTGGAGAAGCAAAGTAAAATATGAGAGTATTGAAATCTGGAATAGTATAATTCAAGCAGCTGAAATATTTTGAAAATAAATTTTATCTCTCGAAGTGGGTAGGAACTCTCGGCCGAATGCCTCCTCCTAGTCGTTAATAGACTCGAGCAAAATGTACTTTATACAGCCCGTAGTGAAATTACTTTTACACCCTATCCGAAAGTTATACGATAAGCTATTTGCTGGAACACCGAAGGCTGGCGAGCACATTCAAGTCCGTCTCATATTTATCTCAGCAAACAAAGAAGGATGTTTGGGTAGAAATTCGTACTTTAAGTATGATATCAAAATCGGGCCAAACCTTATGAACTACAATATATGCATTAATGACATACGTGAGTTAATTGGTACGGTTGGCTCTCTTACTGTATTACTTAAGTGCTGACATTGGTGCCACTCTTAACTTACGCTTAAGCTTCACATCGCCAAAAGTTGTTCCTATAATCTCTCTGATAGCTGCTGCCCATACAACCTTTGCATATTCACAGTTTACGTTCTCATTGCCAACGATGCTAACGNAATCTCTCTGATAGCTGCTGCCCATACAACCTTTGCATATTCACAGTTTACGTTCTCATTGCCAACGATGCTAACGTACCCAGAACGCAGAAAATCGGGAGGCTCGAATTATGAACCCCTGACTTCCATCCTGTTTTCTAGATTTAAACTATAATGTATCAAAGTCGCGATCTGTGTACTACTATGAAGTTAAGGCCAAATTACTACAAAAGTATGCCCACGTTGAACATGATTAATTTCGGGCCTATTTTAAGACGTTTATCTAACGAAAGTGACATTTTCGCTNAATCTCTCTGATAGCTGCTGCCCATACAACCTTTGCATATTCACAGTTTACGTTCTCATTGCCAACGATGCTAACGGACCCAGAACGCAGAAAATCGGTAGGCTCGAATTATGAACCCCAGACTTCCATCCTGTTTTCTAGATTTAAACTATATTGTATCAAAGTCGCGATCTGTGTACTACTATGAAGTTAAGGCCAAATTACTACAATAGTATGCCCACGTTGAACATGATTAATTTCGGGCCTATTTTAAGACGTTTATCTAACGAAAGTGACATTTTCGCTTTACATCACCTCTTAGAACACGGAAACACAAAATCACTTGCCAATAACGAGACGAATCGTAGACGTCCTTTAAAGTAATGGCATGTTTGATACAAGTAGCTATCGACAGTTATTTTGCTGTATGCAGGTTTAGCATACATGAAATAGAGATGTCACGTGCAAAGTAATACACGATTTTCTACCATCCCAGCCAACCTGAAGAACGGATGAGGCACAAAGAGGCGAGAGGGAAGCAGCAATGTGTTTACAGGATACAGAATTATCTCAAGAACATTCCCACATCAAGAAAACTTAACCAAAATGTACAGGTAGCATGGCCAACGAAAACATTTTCATCCCACCGTGGTTTGGGACTCAACTTGTTAATTAAATTCTAATGAGAAAATCCACAGTCCAGTGTGGATGAAGCTAAACAAAACCGTGGTTTTCTTTAATCTTTTCCTATTTTGTATACGAATTGTTCTAATAAATGACTTTATAATTACTGCTACATGTGCCAGTAATGTCGTTCTGGCTAGATGTTCACTTACTTACATATTTAATTTCCCCTTACATATTCCGTACTCACCGCTATTCTCTTACAACAATTTAAAAATGAGTTTATAACTAAGCTTGCATATATTTCAATTACAGAACGCACATAAAAAATCTACTATGGCTGTGGTGAGAGACTCATATTTCTTAAAGTGTTTAATTTCATTTCACAACGAATTGTTCCAAACCAGCTGTCACACTTTTATTACAGATTTTATTTCCTTGTGCATAANTCTGCATAACGCCATCTCTTTACAAAACTTTACAAAGAGAATTTTTTGTACGTTAATTTCTGCAGTGGATAAATATCACGCTTTATAAGTCATATGAAAATATTCGTTGCAGCATTCCGGGAAATATGATGTAAATATTTCCATACCAATTAATATTTTTGGTTACAGATATTCAATTATATCCTTCAATTTTTTTTTTCTATTTTTTTTTCACATTTTGATATGTGTAAAAATTTTACTGATACATATTTCAATGTTATGCATGTTAAATATTTTACAAATTATCATCATTTTACGTCACACGGCCTATAGTNACTGATACATATTTCAATGTTATGCATGTTAAATATTTTACAAATTATCATCATTTTACGTCACACGGCCTATAGTATGATAGCTGACATACTTAATTAGACTCTCACCCAACCTTATACGCAACTTAAGTAGGACTATGTTCTGTAAGAAAGACTATGAAAAAAATGTAATATATTCCGATTTCAAACGGTATAATGATGATTGTGTTCTCTTTCATGCAAAGGCGCAAGAGGAAATGGTTAAGCATGCACAAACTTGCAACTGATAAGATATATTACGTCAAAGATAAGATAACACGACACAAGAGCTGGGATGTGAAATCCCAGCAAACAGATAAGCTAAACAAGCAACAGATAAAACCTCCCAGGTTAAAATCTCTTATCGACATGCCCTGTTTCCCATATTAAATGTTTTAACGCATCACGCACAGGAATACTAATGTGCTTTGTGACCCTGAATATCTACGTCCATAACTTTGAAACATCAAATGAGGACCACTAAACCGATTTCTGTCAAAAAAACTTTATTGACATTTATGAATTAAATAAAAGCTCTACATGACCAAGAACATGCAAACTACCAGTAGTACAAATTAATTTTCTTAAAAACCACATTCCATCACCCGGCTAAAACTTCATCTTCTTACAAGAGACAAAATAGGTGATGAATAACTACAAATTACATCAGTATGATTAATAATACCTTCATGTTCTGGCACTGTATTCCAATAAATAATGTCCCGGGGAGAATTATATACTTTTGAGTTTTTTATATAGATTTGTTCTTCAAGGCATAATTGCTACAGCTGGACGTAGACTTTTGGAATTGTTTTTTTTTTNAGTTTTTTATATAGATTTGTTCTTCAAGGCATAATTGCTACAGCTGGACGTAGACTTTTGGAATTGTTTTTTTTTTTTCCGTAAGCGTGATAATTCAAGTAACATGACGTTTACAGGTATGCATGAATTGTATCCCCGGGACANTTTTTTTTTTTCCGTAAGCGTGATAATTCAAGTAACATGACGTTTACAGGTATGCATGAATTGTATCCCCGGGACATTATTTGTTGCAAGACAGTGCCAGTACATGAAGGTGTTATTAATCAGACTGATGTCATTAGTATTTATTCATCACCCGTTTTGTTCTTTCGTAAGATAAAGTTCGTAGCTTGGTGATAAAAAAAATGTATAGAAAATTAATTTTTACCACTGGCAATTTGCATTTTCATGGTTATGTAGAGCTTGTGTATAATGAATGCATCCTTCCGTTGCACTGTTTGATGATATCCCATTATACTCCGGCTGTTAACCGGCAGCCATAGGTTACGACTGTTGGCTATGTCGCTGGAAAAACTCTAGACAGAACAAATATGTTAGAAGTGCATGGTACATTTGCAAATACTAGTTGAAAGAAACAGCATATTGAAGCCCAAAAAAGGAACATATGTGTAAATAAATGGTAAAGAGAAAGAAGATATTTAGTGACACTGGGGAGAAGTGGCGTAACAAATATGAAGGACGCCGTATACATAGCGCGTCCTTAAATTTATTAAAGGCGGCCATAAGGAGATTAAATGGGCACCCAAACCGCTTTTGTTTACCGATATGCGTTGATGTACACTGAAGAGCCAAAAAAACTGGTATAGGCGTGCGTATGCAAATAACAGAGGAATGGAACTAATCAGAGTAACGCGATGCAGTCAACCGCTAGGTCGGTTACTGCTGCTACAATGGCAGGTTATAAATATTTAAGTGAGTTTGAACGTGGTGTTATATTCGGCGCACGAGAGATGGGACATAGCATCTCCGAGGTACCGATGACATTTGGATGTTAGCGTACGACCATTTCACGAGTGTACCGTGAATATCGGGAATCCGGTAAAATATCACATCTTCGACATCGCTGCTGCCGAAAAAAGATCGTGAAAGAACGGGACAAACGACGATTGACGAGAATCATTAAACACGACAGACGTGCTACCCTTTCTCAAATTGGCGCAGATTGGATTTGTTGACCGCCCTGCAGGATTCATGGTGTGAATTGCCTCCGACATACATTCAGACATTAGCCGAGTCCATGCCACGTCGTCTTGCGGCACTTCAGCTTGCTCGGGGAAGGGGGGAGGGGGCATACATGATATTAGGCAGGTGTACCAGTTTTTTGGCTCTTCAGTGTATATATGCCACTGAACAAAATATAAGGTTTGCGAACAGGGACAATGAACACCCCAAAGACGTGTGTGTACGCAGAACACAATCACAAGAAAAATGAGTGACTAATTACATGCAACCTCTCATTGGTGCTAAAATTATAATTTATACCTTAAAAGTCAATATAGTGACATAGTTTAAATTTNGGGGGCCCTACACGATATTAGGCGGGTGTACCAGTATTTTTTTTTTTTTTTGCTCTTCAGTGTATTTTATACTGAGGCGACAAAAGTCATGGGATACCTCCTAATATCATGTCGGACCTCCTTTTGCCGGCGAAGTGCAGCAACTCGATGTGGCATGGACTCAACAAGTCGTTGTAAGTCCCCGGCAGACATTTTGAGCCATGCTGTCTCTATAGACGTCCATAATTGCGAAAGTGTTGCCAGTGCAGGAGTTTGTGCACGAACTGACTTCTAGATTATGTCCCATAAATGTTCGATGGGATTCATGTCGGTCGATCTTGGTGGCCAAATAATAAGCTGGAATTGTCCAGAATGTCGTTCAAACCAATCGCGAACAGTTGTGGCCTGGTTACATGGTGCATTGTCATCCACAAAAATTCCATCGTTGTTTGGGGACATGAAGTCCATGAATGGCTGCAAGTGGTCTCCAAGTAGCTGAACATAACCCTTTCCAGTCAATGATCGGTTCAGTTGGACCAGAGGACCCAGTCCATTCCATGTAAAAACTGCCCACACCATTATGGAGCCACCACCAGCTTGCACAGTTCCTTGTTGACAACTTGGGTCCATTGATTCGTGGGGTCTGCGCCAAACTCGAACCCTACCATCAGGTCTTACCAACTGAAAACGGGACTCATCTGATCAAGCCACGATTTTACAGTCGTCTAGGGTCCAACCGATATGGTCACGAGCCCAGGAGAGGCGCTGCAGGCGATGTCATGCTGTTAGTAAAGGCACTCGAGTCGGTCTTCTGCTGGCATAGCCCAGTACAGCCAAAGTTCGCCGCACTGTCCTAACAGACACGTCCGTCGTACGTCCCACATTGATTCCTACAGTTATTTCACGCAGTGTTGCTTGTCTGTTAACACTGACCATTCTGCGCACACGTCGTTGGTCTCGGTCATTAAGTGCAGGCGGTCGGCCACTGCGTTTTCCATGGTGGGAGGTTATGCCTAAAATTAGGTATTCTCGTCACACTCTTGGCACTGAGGATCTCGGAATGTTGAATTCCCTAACCATTTCCGAAATGGAATGCCCATGCGTCTGGCTCCAACTACCATTCCGCGTTCAAAGTCTGTTAATTCCCGTCGTGCGGCCATAATCACGTCGGAAACCTTTTCACATAAATCACTTGACTACAAATGAAAGCTCAACCAATGCACTGCCCATTTTTACATTTTGTACGCGATACTACTGTCATCTGTATATTTTCATATTGCTATCCCATGACTTTTGTCACCTCTGTGTATATTATATTATATTTTAATAAACTGTTAAAATACAATTTTTATACTTATATAAATATTCGCTTCTGGGTTACTAATTTTTTTTTTACATTTATGCACCANGTGTATATTATATAATATTTTAATAAACTGTTAAAATACAATTTTTATACTTATATAAATATTCGCTTCTGGGTTACAAATTATTTTTTTACATTTATGCACCCCGTAATTTAAGTTTTGATTACATTATAACGTAACATATAAGAAGAAAAGCGGCTTAAGGGGGTACTTAAGCCGCTCCACCTTCTATGATGGGGATGTTGTTTTACCACTGCTAGGGAACCATACTTATAGTTTACGAAAAGGCAAACCAGACTTGCAGATACATCACCTAAGTTTTGAGAGGATCAACACAATATAAACAATAAGAAGGCTTGTTGTGCCCAAACGAGTAGGTAAATAATATATTTGTCTGAAATATATAAATGCAGCATAACAATTATATTATTGATAGTATTATTTAATACCTGTTGCCCACTATTTCAGTTTTGTACCACAATTTTTACTACCATTCAAGGTTTTTCCGGGGTAAGTATGTAACATCCAGAGCTTTTTAAAAAAAAGTCCTTAAAAGATAGTTGGAATACACTTTAACCCTTTACGAAAATATTCGTGAAATAAAGTATAATATAGTTAAGTTATTTTAGAAGTGGTAATTAAGAAGAAAATCGACGCGTCTTCGTGTAGACAAGTTTCAAGCACGTACAAAATAAATATAAATAAAACATGTCATAAATGATTACATGATACATTATATGTAAAACAAAGATGAACCCATATATAAAAAACTGCAGGATGGAATCACCTTTCCTAGGGACGGGAAATAAAATTTGCAATAAGCCGTATAGAAAAATTCTAAGAAACATTTATGAACACTGTGTGCACTCTTTCCCCTAATTATTTGAAAATAAAGCTTTATGCTGAATATGTTGTCGAAGGGTGTTTAATATAGGGTTAATTAATCAAAATGTTGTGTTCATAAGTCAGATTCCTGCAGATATATAGTGACTGATTGTACAATAAGTCAACGTTTGAAAACCATGAAAATGATGGGGGAAACATTTGAACTTAAACCACATCAGCCCAGAGCAGATTTTTATATCAGGTCTTGAAAGATGACACTGAAACTGCCAAACAGAAGTAATATTGCCATTTATATCGATTTACATTTTCATTTTTGTCCAACATTGAGACATTAGAATATGTTTTGCCAATGGCAGCAATCCTGTTTTAGATTTTATATCAACAACATGGTTTTAGGCAATATAATAATACATATGCATGTGGGATGAAAAAGGTACAACAGTGATTGACTGAGGCCTGTGTGTTTAGTTACAGTGTTGTTAAACAAAATATTCTTTCATAAGGGCAAGATCATAAATGCCTTATCTCGTCTAATCTATGCATAGGACAAATTAACAAGAGGAGCAATCTTACCTTGTCCTCACACTTGATGTTTTGTGTTTACTGCACACAATTTCGCCAGCAGTTTCTGATCTCCGGATACAGCTTCCTTCCTTCTGAAATGAATTTAGCTTCGGTCTAGAAAGAGAAGAAAGTTTCTCCTTTCATGTCTCCAAATGATTGTTAACATGTCGCCGCAGAAGCATTTTCTAATTCTGACTCGATGTTAACTGTTAGAGAAGTAAATTCGTGATTTCAGGGAAATAGAATCACCAAACAAGCTTACCTGAAATTCACAGACATGTCGGGCTAAAATTTTCCTCTGGTGAACCAAGTTCATTTTTCGCACGAAGCAGTCACAATGTTCTGCGAGCAGCGCAGAAGAATCAGTTGTTCAGTAAACGTGCAAGGCAAACTTAAAATGTGAATAAGATTTCCTAGACAGTTCCTAAGATATGCGTATAGCATGCTTATAGTGGTACTTCAATGGTTTGCAATTTTTTTAATGCTCGATGCACACACACACATTTGTGTATCTGGTGATTTTATTTTTTCATAACACCTGAAATTCTAATTTCGAAGTTCGTGTGATTTTAAAGTTTACTCTCTATTAACAGAAACATTAATTTTTACACACGCCGTTGCAACACTTTGTTGCAAGTCGCAGAAATCGCACACTATGGCCACGTCTTACAAAAATATTTTACAGTAGCGTATTTATACATTAATGTTTCAGATGTTCACTTACCCCACTGCGAGAATCATTGAATGACCACAAGTTGACTGTTATTACTAACGTGTTATTTTTTCAAAATTGAGACTTTCAGTGTAGGTTTACCTTATATCAGACTTCAATATTAGTAAAGTAAACTGTAATAACACTAATAAATAACGCTGCATCATTTTTACATTGTTGAATTTTGGTGGAATAATTAGATACATAGAATTTCTGTAGAATACGAGGTTTATTCTTGTAAAATGTATCATTATTCCACAATAGAAAAATTTATAATACGATTTTCAAATTTGCAGCTAAAATTATTATAGGACGTTCATGGTAAAGTGAGCACTTTTGAGGCCCTAGTTACTTTTTTCTTTTAGCAAATTTTGTCTATTAACAACATTTTAAAATTATAATTTCCATATAAGTATTAAACCTACTGTGTATATTCCGCTGCACTCAGAACTTAACGTCTAAGGCTAAAATAAAATATATTTATTGACCAATTTTTTTAATGAGAAGGATTTCAAAAGTGTTCACTTTACCGTGAATAGCATACAATATCAGGAACATGATATTTAATTTACCGGATGTATTTTACAGTATCATAATATGAGAATATTAACATATGTTAGTGTTGTAACGTATTTTTTTTTTGTTTCATGAAAAAGAAAACTATTTTGTTCCATGTTACGTTATCTTTTTCCTCTTTAAAACGCTGTAATGTTTTGTTTTGAAATAATTTCAGCATCTAAACTAAAAACAATATCCGCTAATTGTTACAATTATTTCAGTTATTTCATACCTTAGGGAAAATATAGTTATTTCGAATTGAATATAATGTTATCACTCCTCAAAAAATATTAATTTGTAAATATCAAAATATTGACAGTTATTTGTACTGGTGTCATGTAGACACAAACATTTTTTGCGGCTTCGGAATTATCAAATCATTAAAATGGTAAGTTAAAATTACTTAAGTAATAGCTTTTAAACATATCTGTTGGTATTTTTATTTGCTTTCACGGTACCAGATAAGACATTTTAGAAAAAAAATGTTTATTAAACCTCTGTTCAATGATCTCACTACAGTTGTAGCCTTTGAAATTAAAGAGAAGGATAGTCCTAAACACGAACTACTCAAATAGCTACAACATTATGTTACCAATTAACTAATATTTTACACTTTAATTACTTCAAGACACAAAAGATGATTGAAGAGTATCGGATATTCTTACAGCATCTAGTAATGGTGATCATTGGGAAAAAAAATACCTACGAACAAATGTCTGGAAAAAAACATATACTGAGATACGTGCCATGTTGCAGTGTTGCAAATGTCTGTAAGCGAATCACTATCTTTACGTATTTGAAGTGTAGCTTGCCTTAAAATTTATTTCCAAAATTTTCCAGTTCCTGACTCCAACTGACCACATTTGAACATGTTTTTAAGTACTCGCCAACTATTACTTATAAACAACTAGAAACAAATTCAACAGTTTCTTTCCTAAACCAGTCAATTTTTTGTCAGTTTAAATATTTGTTGTCTTCTACAGTGAATATTTCTCACAAACTCCACGAATCGATCAAGAGGAGGTGGGTAGTGAGGAATCGTTGCATTTGCTCATTTAAAAGCGGGTGTATGTCCCAGATAAGGTATTCGTTAACCCTGCGATAAATTTTCGTAACTGTTTACAGGGAAAAATCTACGAATGTTTTACTTGGTAAATATTGGTTTTTAAAACTTGCTCTGTTGACACAATTGATCCTTTTTACATTAAATTGGTTTTAGAAAGGACATTCAGCAATCACATTTATGTACATAAAAACGGTTTTAAAAATATAAAACGAACAAAAGTAAAGTAAACACAGCTTTATTTATAATAATGTGTTGTAAAATTCAAAGCTCTCTACCAGAAATTGTCTGCGTTATTCCATTTCACTAGGTAATTATGTTTTGTCATAAGGACGAATGAGCACATGATTAGCGTATTAAGGTCAAAATTGACACTTTTTCATCAAGTAAAATACTCAGGTGGGTCAAAAAACCAAACATTATAAGACGCGACTTCAGCGCGTTGTTTTCTAAAACAAATCGTAACCGTCACTTAATGTATATTTATGTTTCATTATTTGCACTATGGATGGCGAGAATGTCTGATGGTATTTTTAACCTGATATTCTAAATGTTGCCCAGCTGGTTTAAGGCACCAAACCCTAAATAAATATCATAACAAATATATATTATTTTAAATTTAACTAATTTTTACCAAGCAAGGACTTTTAAAAGTTAGTACTCTTACTTGCGAGACACACAAGTGTTTTTTGTTTTGAAGAAACGAAATACTTCCTCTCCTGACGTTAGGTGATAACATTTTATTTTGTCTGTAAACTTAAAAATCCTCAATCACAAAATTCTTCATCAAATGTTCACAAGGCACTGAAAAAATTTTCCCCGCGATGCAAAGTATAGAGAAAATTTTAACATTCTTCCATAATAAAGAAAGTTGTTACAGTGTATTTTATTTGGGATTTCGAAATGAACATGATGTAAAGGGTTCTCAAACATCCGGTTTTAATATGTGTATGATTTGACCTTATTTAATATATTTATATATGTGTGTGTTCTGAATTCCTGCAAATGTTTTAACGCACGATATAAATTAGGATTAAGAACACTTGTCTTAATTTTGTCAGTTTATCTATACGTCTGACAGTTTGTACAACGGTGGCCAAGGTAAGTCTGAAAACCGTTTCAAGCATTTCAGCTCTCTTTAGTCAGTCAAGGTGGAAGAGAAAATGTAAAATTCTATAAATATCATAGTTCACATGTCTTACGAGTTCCGCATTTCTCGTCATATTTTTGTTTGTAGATTATTAATCAGACTCCTACACCTTAAATAGACTATCTCAATGCATGTATTAGAAACAAGTGAAAATATGTGTATATATATATATTACAAAGAATTTGAAGTTTATTGAAATTGTACCCTAACAGTTTCGCAAATTTTCTCTCGCCCTCTCTCTCTCTCTCTCTTTCTTAGTATATGACGCATGTGTGTGTATATGATACTAAGAGAGAGAGCTAATTTTTCTGATGTTAAATGGATATCATATATTCTACAATTTTTTTCAAATGTATTCTTATACTTTTCGTTACATACAAGTATATGGATGAATAAATACATCGCATGAAATTATTCAACATTATCGCTACTTTGGCTTAAATAATGGTCGCGACACAGAGCAGTAATTATTGATATTCTCGAAGGACGGTAAGCAGATGCTGTATCGATCGACGCCATAGTTACTTGTTCACTTTAGTAAGATAAAAATCGCATGTATTTACAACGGAAAAAATTCTGTTGCGTAAATAAATATTTATGTAAATACTAATACTCTTGAAGAACATGCAAGTTAAAAATAAAGCTTATGCCGGCAACCTATGAATAAACTTGCTCTATTTTTTTAATAATGTATCGTTTGACTGCGGGGTGTATTTTACTGCCTCTCTGCTCCAGAAAGGACCATTTTGGCAAGTGCTCTAAGCCCGCAGTCAAAGTTTTCACGGGAAATGAAATCAGCTTATACCTGTAGTAAAGGCATAGAATGGGAGTAATTATTTATTTAATTTGGTAATTGTTTCGTATCTCAAGACACGATCATAAAACACTTTCAGAAACAATCATCACAAACTGTTAGACTCTCGGGGATTCAGGATGAACGTATGGTAGACACGAAATACCCACATGTGTTGCACTTCAATACGCGGACGGAACAGAGCTGGCAGTGAGCCAGTTGAAGGCCGTACAGTGTATACAAACAAATATTCGCCATTTGAATGGCATTTACTTACCCTAATGTAGTCATGGTCACAATGGTGTACCAGAAAGCAGCGGGAATGGAGGTGAAGTTCGTCTCTTCAACGTTCTTTTCCGCGTAGAACATAACCGTTGCAAAAATAATGATTGCCATAGCAAGTGAAAAAACAAGGAAGCCGAGCTCGGACGCACACGATTTCAGTGTGTAACCCAAAATACGCAAACCTTGGGAATGCCTGGAAAATTTAAAAATTCGGAAAACCCGGAACACTCTGAGCGTAACGAAAGCTCCAGACACGTCGTCATTGTCGGTAATGCCCAGTCCGATGTAATACGGTAAAATGGCAACTACGTCGATAATGCTCATCACACTGCGGACGAACTTGCACCGGTCAGGCGCCGCAAACAGCCGCAACAAGTATTCTGCTGTGAAAATCATAACACAAGCTGTGTCCAGACAAAAAAACACAATTTTGTACCGCTCTCCGCAGGGAAGAGTGCCAGCCCGACCAGGCCGTAAGCCACAAGGTACCGTTTCGACTACGTTCGCCATCACCGATACAGCGATGAAAAAGCCAGTTACATAATAGAACACCAGTGCAGCCGTTGACGTATGGGGATTCTCAAACGCTCGCCACATTTTCTGTCGTATATTTGTAAGCTGCTGCATGTTCTGGTCGCCGTTTTCGGAAAGTTTATCGTCCATAAGTCGCTCGGCATTTTCACGTTTTCTGTCGCGATAGTCCTCGTAGCAACAGTCTCCTATCACGTCTGGGAGAATTCCAAAAAACGCTAGCTCTTCATCGTAACTAGTGAGACATTCATGTTTCGGGTAATGGAGTTTCCCGGTCCTGTAGTAATTCAATATGTGGCGAAAAATGTCCGGATCACGGTCGAAAAAATACTCTTTGCACTCCTCGTCGTAGAAGAACTCTCTCTCGTTAGAGCCAAGCAGAGTGTCGGGGTACTTCTCGAGGGTGTTCCTCCAGGTTTCGAACCGCCTGCCGGACACGTTGATGAGTAGCTTCTCGTCGTCTGCTTTCCGCCGGTCCTTCGGTATAGGTGGTGGAGGCAGCGGGTGTGTAGCGATGGGGACCCAGCCGATGGCCGCCGCCCGGGCAAAGGGCAGCCAAGCGGCGACCGAGGCCATGCTGTGAGGTGGAATGTTCTGTCAGGCCGTGCACGTTACTAGCAACACAACACACCACGTCAAGACGCCGGTCTTCACATCCATGTTGCTCACGCGAAGCTCCTCCGCGCCAAATCTAGCATCGAGCATTGAGCATCTAGCTTTCGCCGCTTCCACTGCTATTTCGGTCGACCTGGATACGACGCCATCTTGACACGCACTACAACCGTGGCCAGACTCAAGCAACCAAATTGATTTTTCACTGCGCATCTGTGCTTGCGCCGCCAGAGCCACCAAGCGACCTAGTCTGGATATCGTTCCGTTGTCTAGGTAACAGTGACGTCACAGCTACACGCCTCGTCGATCAGAGCGCACTAGTATAGAGAAGACACGTAATTACCGTACATCGCAAATCATTTCTACACAAATCCGAGTGTTCTTCGAATGTTATAGATTATTATTCTAGGGAAAATAGTGTAACG
This sequence comes from Clitarchus hookeri, assembly GCA_002778355.1. Classification (NCBI taxonomy): domain Eukaryota; kingdom Metazoa; phylum Arthropoda; class Insecta; order Phasmatodea; family Phasmatidae; genus Clitarchus; species Clitarchus hookeri. The sequence goes on along the minus strand of NQII01000840.1, from coordinate 94,087 downwards.
CCTTTTTATTAATACTGCGGAATAAAAAAAATAAAACTTATAATAAAATAATATAATTTCCTTGCATAGTATGGAAAACAAAAGGAAAGCTGTTTTATTAATTAAAGCTAAGATTCACACATAAACACAAGTATAAAAATAATATTTGTATTTCTCATAAACTTTAATTAAACGTGAATTTCAACTTTATAGTGTGATTTGTGTTTGGTTCTATAAGTTTATAGAATAAGTGACGTCGTGGACAACACATATTACTGAGAAAATTATATAAGTGAAAAGGCTAAACGCAAACCTTCTAATGGGTTATTTCTAGAATTTTCTCTAATTAGTAAATTAGTTACTTGAATTAAAGGAAATATTTGCATTTTTACGAATCTCATTTAACGACATAAAGAACTCTTAAGCAAGCAGTCTTCAGTTCATTTTGTTACTTTATAACATTTGGACTTAAAGAAAACTAAACCCAAATAACGTGGTTCGAAGTTAATCTGCTGATTATTGTCCTTATATAAATTAATTACTGAATTTATATTTCAAAAGGACTTCGTTACCCGTACGTCGCATGTAAATCGTATCACACGCCTTACCAATGGGACAAAAGATTTATTATCGTTGGGGAACAAATGTATACGCATCCTGAAATTTTTTTTAACGCAACCCCCTCTCCCCTCTAGGACCTTATTTAGTATACTTATTTCCCTTTCTCACAAGTAATGATGAATTTGTATTTGTAAAAATACTTTTAGGATTAGAAAAATTATATTAATTTCGTCACGTTTTAAGAGATTATAAATTTCAATTTTTTTAAAGTTAAACATACTCCTCAATCTGTATCATTAAAATAACATTTATTTGTTGCTGCATATATACACAGGTAGTGGTGCGGAACTATAAACCCCATTACCTTTCTAAGATTTTGACTTCTACCAATAAAAATAGTAATTTAAAACTGTGTTATGACTATTAAAGAGACTAAGAAGTAACTGGCTTCAGATAGTTGCATCAGCTAAACTGATTCTGTATATCTCGTACGAATTTGATATACAGGATGATTCTGAAATCATGGGACAAACATTGAGGGGTGGTAGAGCTCACTAAAACAAACAATTATTGTATAGGAATATATGGGCGGAAGTGACGCGTTGAGGCACAAACACAAAAATAACACATGAAATGCAACACAGTGTTTATTTACAACGTCGCCGCTAAATGCCTTTTTACAGCAATGTTTATAATAATTGCTCAAAATTGCTACCACCGACAGTAATGCAAGCTTGGTAGCGTCGGTGGAGTGATTGGCGAACAGATTCAAATACGCCGGGTATTTCACGCACGCGTGCAGCCGCACAGGATAGTCGAGCGACGAGGTCTTCAATGGAATCAACTGGAGTCTCGTAAATGAGGGCTTTCAAATGCCCTATAGGAAAAAATCAAGACTCGATAAATCTGGCGATCGTGGTGGCCATCGGACTGGCCCACCACGCCCTCAACGCCTCAATGCGTCACTCCCGCCCATATATTCCTATACAGTAATTGTTTTTTTTTTTAGTGAGCTCTGCCACCTCTCAATGTTTGTCTCGTGATTTTAGAATCACCCTGTATTTTTTTATCAATATACTAAACTTTTTTTGGATAATTTTGGTTGCAAAGCTGCAGATGTATACGAGAAAACGTTTCTGCTTGTGTCTGTTTTCATTCTTTTTTTTATATTTTATCAAGTTACACCAAACTCGATATACTTTCTAAGATTATTCACTGACTGATAGCCAGTTTCGTAGGTCAATTTAGGATACAGCGTCACTGAATGATTTTTAGTTTATACCGTTTATCTTAGAAATCATTAAAACCATTNTAGGTCAATTTAGGATACAGCGTCACTGAATGATTTTTAGTTTATACCGTTTATCTTAGAAATCATTAAAACCATTATCGCCGTGTTTGTTCTACATATTATGGAATTTTAATTTGTTACTAAATGATACGATCAATATGTAAAAATGCTGCTATCATAAAAATTTAAGAGTGACGGGTCATACTATCTGCAGACTCGTGAGACAAATTCTAGCATGCTGGCATTATCTAACGAAAACATAGATGTTACTGAATTATATTTATTTGCCATTTTTGGAGTAAGTAACATGGTAAATAAAGCTAACATTTTATTTCAGGAATGTTTCAAACATTACACCAGATTAAGTATAAAAATTGTGCTATGGGTGACACCCACTTTTATTAAATTTTAATATACGAGAAAATGTTTTTTAAATTAGAATTATTAATGATCTTGTAAAGCGATATCACTACATAGTATAAAAGGAAGTCTGTCTGTATGACTGCGCTAATCTCGAGAACCACTGAACGGATATGGAAGCGGTGGTTAAAAGAAATAGCGATATTATCGCCTTATAATTAACAAGTCGAAAAAATTAATGAATTAGTGCTCGCAAAATGTAACGCGCAAGCATAAGTCTATTACTCAGTAGATACAGTAATCGGCAGTGAAGAAGCTGTGCACTATCCCACAGAATTTCTTAATTCATTGAATCCTTCTGGCATACCACCCCACAAACTGATTTTAAAAGTTCGAGCTCCCATAACTTTATTACTAAATATAAATCCACCAAAATTATGCAACGGGAATCGATTACAAATAAAAAGTTTAAAAAATTATCTCAGTGAAGGTACTATTCTAACTGGCTGCGGTACTGGAGAAACTGTTTTAATACCTAGAATACCAATGATTTCCTTTGATTTTCCTTTTAATTTTAAAAGAGTCCAATTTTCAATAAGAGTTTGTTTTGGTATGACCATAAATAAGGCACAGGGTCAAACACTTAATGTGGCTGGAGTGGATTTGAGTGGAGCATGTTTTTCGCACGGACAACTATACGTAGCCCTTTCGCGTGTTACTTCAAACAGAAATCATTTTGTGCTGGCGGTCGGAGGCAAAACGATTAATGTTGTATACAAAGAAATGTTCTAAACCACTATAATTTAATATTGTTATATTAGAGATATATGAATGTGGATAAAGCGAAGGAGGTAGGTACGTCAGGATCGTGGTATGTGGAGGTCCATAATCTCTGCCTACCCTTTTGAGAGATAGGCGTGACGTGCATGTATGCATGTTTGTATGTTATACACTGTTGAGCCAAAGAAACTGGTAGAGGCGTGCGTATGAAAACAACAGAGGCATGGAACCAATCAGAGTAACGCGATGCGGTCGGCAGCGCCTATATAAGACAACAAGCGTCTGGCAAAGCTGCTTGATCGGTTACTGCTGCTACAATGGCAGGTTATCAAGATTTCAGTGAGTTTGAACGTGGTGTTATAGTCGGCGCACGAGAGATGGGACATAGCATCTCCGAGGTAGCGATAAAATTTGGATTTTCGCGTTCGACCATTTCACAAGTGTACCGTGAATATTGGGAATCAAGTAAAAAATCAAATCTTCGACATCACTGCAGCCGGAAAAAGATCGTGAACGAACGGGACAAACGACAACTGACGAGAATCATTAAACGTGCCAGATTTAAAACCCTTTCTCAAATTGGACAGATTTCAATGCTGGGGCATCAACAAGTGCCAGCGTGCGAACTATTCAACGGACCATCATTGATATGGGCTTTCGGAGCCGAAGGCCCACTCGTGTACCGTTGTTGACTGCACGACACAAAGCTTTACGCCTCGCCTGGGCCCGCCAACACCGCCATTGGACTGTTGATGACTGGAAACACGTTGCCTGGTCTGACGAGTCTCGTTTCCAATTGTATCGGGCGGATGGACGTGTACGGGTATGGAGACATCCTCATGAATCCATGGACCCTACATGTCAACAGGGGACTGTTCAAGCTGGTGGAGGCTCTGTCATGGTATGGGGCGTGTGCAGTTGGCGTGAAATGGGACCCCTGATACGTCTAGATACGACTCTGACAGGTGACAGATACGTAAGCATCCTGTCCGATCACCTGCACCCATTCATGTCCATTGTGCATTCCGACGGACGTGGACAATTCCAGCAGGACAATGCGACACCCCACACGTTGAGAGTTGCTACCGAGTGGCTCCAGGAACCCTCTTCTGACTTTAGACACTTCCATTGGACACCTAAATCACCAGACATGAACATTATTGAGAATATCTGGGATGCCTTGCAAGGTGCTGTTCAGAAGAGATCTCCATCGCCTCGCACTCCTATGGAGTTGTGGACTGNTCGAGAGTTGCTACAGAGTGGCTCCAGGAACACTCTTCTGACTTTAGACACTTCCATTGGCCACCTTAATCACCAGGCATGAACGTTATTGAGCATATCTGGGATGCCTTGCAAGGTGCTGTTCAGAAGAGATCTCCATCGCCTCGTACTCCTATGGAGTTGTGGACTGCCCTGCAGGATTCGTGGTGTGAATTTCCTCCTGCGTACCTTCAGACATTAGTCGAGTCCATGCCACGTCGTCTTGCGGCACTTCTGCGTGCTCACGGGGGGCCTACACGATATTAGGCAGGTGTACCAGTTTTTTTGGCTCTTCAGTGTAGGTATATGATAGTAAGTTGCTAATTTACTACCATATAATAGTGTAACTGTCTTGTCCCAATTTATGTATTAGTGTATAGTAGTAAAAACTAAATTGTACCCAGGCGAAGCTCGGCCGGGTCGCTAGTGCCATATATATGGGATAATTAAACCGTTTTTAATTGTACATTTTATACTGGTAAAACATTTCTTTCTTCCTCAATTTAGGCGTTATAACAACATGAAATGTGAACTATAGTAACTTTCAGAAAATATTTTTCTGATTACATACCANCTCAATTTAGGCGTTATAACAACATGAAATGTGAACTATAGTAACTTTCAGAAAATATTTTTCTGATTACATACCAAAATTCTTGGAAAAGTTGTGATATCAATTATGAATAATCGTAATGGGATTTTTGTATTGCAACACACATTTCATGTAACCATATAAACATTTAGGAGGATATAAAATATTTATGGAGCTATTTTTAACGATTTAAATAAAAACGTATTTATTGTCAGTTCTTAGTGATAGTATAAAATCGTTACCTGTTTCAACATGTCATTTCAAAGGTAGCACTGAATTATAAGCACTTAGCTATTGTAGTTCAAGAAATGTTGAATAGACTAATCTGTATTAAATAGGTTAAGTGAGGCAATAACACTTCTTTTTTCCAGACAGATATTGCAGAATTATTTTTTATTTTAGGCAAATTGTAATTTATCTGATACTAGCATGATGTCTTGAGCGTAACATATTCTTGCAAGAAATTGTAAAATATGTAGCCTTTTTTCCTTCTTGCAAAAAAAAATTGAAATAATATTTTTATTTATCTTTGTGTGCGCGCGCGTATGTGTTGTGAATGTGTGTGTGTGAGAGGAGGGAGGGCTACGAACAAAGGTTACAACTCGGTTCTCGGTAAATCTATTTTATACCTAACTCTTTCACATCATTACCTAGCTGACGCAACTTTATAGCTAGCTGGTTCATTGTGTCATGAAAATGCTTTACGCTGCACCTTAACATTTCATTTGGTGTAAGGAATACGTTAAAACTGTATTATAACGTTTGTCTGAACGGAAATATTTAATTACTACATATACTTTTAAAGGTGAATGTTCGAAATGCCTTGTCGTTGTTTAACTCTTCTGCTATTCTGTTGACAACCGAAAGGAAAAATATTTNAAGGTGAATGTTCGAAATGCCTTGTCGTTGTTTAACTCTTCTGCTATTCTGTTGACAACCGAAAGGAAAAATATTTGCTAATGGCCTCGGAATTTTTTATCACAGTTAAATGAATTAATCAGTGTATAAAGAGAAAAATAATCGTGAACATCAATCAATATTCACAAAACAATATTATATGTTAAAATCAACTTGTACGTGTTTAAAGTAAAAAATTTTATTACTTTTTGTTGTTTATTTAATGAGCATACAGTGTACATGTGAGCCAACTCTTGTAAACACGAGCTGAAAGTTAGATTATAGTGTTTACTTTGATAGGTACCTGAAAAAATACGCAACCAACAGGCTGAAAGTAGAAACTTAGCAGGGCTNAAGGTGAATGTTCGAAATGCCTTGTCGTTGTTTAACTCTTCTGCTATTCTGTTGACAACCGAAAGGAAAAATATTTTCTAATGGCCTCGGAATTTTTTATCACAGTTAAATGAATTAATCAGTCTATAAAGAGAAAAATAATCGTGAACATCAATCAATATTCATAAAACAATATTATATGTTAAAATCAACTTGTACGTGTTTAAAGTAAAAATTTTTATTACTTTTGGTTGTTTATTTAATGAGCATACAGTGTACATGTGAGCCAACTCTTGTAAACACGAGCTGAAAGTTACATTATAGTGTTTACTTTGATAGGTACCTGAAAAAATACGCAACCAACAGGCTGAAAGTAGAAACTTAGCAGGGCTNCATTATAGTGTTTACTTTGATAGGTACCTGAAAAAATACGCAACCAACAGGCTGAAAGTAGAAACTTAGCAGGGCTTTTAAAAGTGCTCTCTTTACTGTGGATGCCCTTTATCACTTTTAGCCTACTTTCCGAAAGAAAGATAAGCTTAAGATATCACTTTCCTGTCTTTGTGTGTATATACGTGTTCAGTCGTGTGTGTGCGTTTTTGTGTGTGTTCCCCTAAAATATTTTCAACCAGTGAAACGAATTTCATCAAACTCGGTACACATTTAGTATAGAGTAAGGACATCTAACATTCCTAGTTTTTGACCACGCTGGGTACTTATTTCTAAATGGTTGAAATTTAAAACTTAGGGCGCTACATCATACCTCAGCAACCATCTAACCAATTTAAACAAATATTTGTACGTTGACAGTGAAACATGAAAGCTTTGAATTTATAGAGGGATTTTGTAATTGGTTTGCCATTTTGGACGACAGCACTACATGGAAAATTAAATTTTTAATAATATATCGGAATCTATTCAACCTATTCCCACCAAATTAGGGAGGTGGTTAATATTATGGTAGGTAATGTAAGATCAAACGATTTAAATGGATACGACACTTATTTTCAAAATGACTATATATATCGTACCGTTAGACTATTTTGTATGCTGAAAGTATCTATTACAAGCAACAATTGTGCTTTAAAAGCGGCATTATTTTTAATACCACGTAGGTGGAAGGTAACCCACATAGTACCTGCATACGAAGCCATCTGCAGCAGTTTTCTGTGAACATGTGGGCGGTATTATGCATGTCATCTTATTGGGCCATTCCATCTACCTCCACGACTTAATACTGCTGTTTACCATCGGTTCGTTGAGTACTCACTACCGCAGCTCCTTGAGGATGTTCCATTTTATGTGGAAATGTATTTGTGGATTCGGCATGATGGTGCTCCAGCTCATTTTTACCGCGGCGTGCGAGAATATCTGGATACGACATATACTGACCGCTGGGTTGGTCAAAGTCAACCCATTGCCTGGCACCCACATGTTCTCCTGACATGATGCCTGAGTAGAATTATATAGAAAGCTCGAAGGAAAGGGCAGGGGCACCGGAGCCGAAGTCGACTGGCCGCTTTTTTTGTGATGTCACCCGACCACTATGTTGGATATCGATTATCTTCACCTCAACAACATACCAGTGACCTTGATCGTCATTCCGTGACCTTTAATGACCTTGACCCAAAAAANGATTATCTTCACCTCAACAACATACCAGTGACCTTGATCGTCATTCCGTGACCTTTAATGACCTTGACCCAAAAAAATTCCAAATAAAATGGTAAAAAATCGCAAAAAAAATCTTAACGAAATTCTATACATCGAGGAACATATAGCGCTACCACACTCTCAGAACCGCTCACCCAAACCAACATCCACCCCATCCTACCTGCCCAAACCAATCATTTAAAAAATCTACAAAATCGCAAAGATCTAAAAAAATTTCAAAACCGAAGTACTTACATATCATTACCCAATCCTCTCATCCAGCTCNACAAAATCGCAAAGATCTAAAAAAATTTCAAAACCGAAGTACTTACATATCATTACCCAATCCTCTCATCCAGCTCATCCTAACCAAAACTCCCTACCCTCACCTGCCCATAAAATCATAAAAAATGACAAAATCGCAAAAATCTAAAAAAAAAAATTTACCGAGGTTCCTATGCCATTACTCCACCCTCCCTTCCCTCTGTCCTTACGAACACCCACAACACCTACCCACCCAACCAATCATAAAAAATTTAGAAAAATTCCAAAAACGAAAACAAATCTAAAATCGAGCAACAAATAACATTATCCCACCCTTCCCCTCGCTCGAACCTAGCACCACCCGGCCTTNTAAATATAGAACAAATTTAAAAAATCTAAAAAATTCTAAAAATATATGAAAAAATAACATTGATGACTTCAAGCACCATGTTGTTTGTTTTCGACCTTGACATTGGCCCAAATGACCTTGAACTCGGAAAATTGAGAAAAATCACAAAAAACATAAAAATATTCTTTAAAAACATGGAGGAAAAAATTAGACAATTAACGCGAAAAACAAAGTTGGATGTGTGCGAGTCTAAGGAATCGTTTCTCATGAAGATGGCAAAACTCAGCCACTTCGTGGTACGACGATCAGCAGGCAACTGAAACTCGTAAATTTTGATTGACTGATAGTCGGCAAGCCTCCGCCACTCTGTCGCCTTCGTTCCACCCCCAACACTTTAAGGCGGTTTTCATATCTATTACCACTTGATTATTGCGTATGGAGATGGGTGAAGGATATTTTTTACCAAAGGACTGCACAAACACGTGAGGAGCTACTTGCGCGTATCGTGCAAGCCGCTACAGAAATCAAAGACAGCCGTGTGCAGCTACGTAGAGCAACACGTGCGGTTCATAAGCATGCGGCCACGTGTATGGAATTAGACGGAAACATTTTTGAACACCTTTTGTAAGCTTGTTAGACGCAATTGTGATCCTCAACTGTAAACAATACGGTCTGATAATTCATCACTGTATTTACTTCTGAAAGGGTTATTATTTTATTCGTCATTTTTCATGTGTTTCGAATAACTCAGTAAATATTGGGAATGGGACCCATATTTATGTGACATATTTTGCTCCAAATGATGTAAGGAATAGGCCCTATGAGTGCCGGTAACTCCTCGTGAATCATTCTGAATAAGGACTAATAGCCTATACTGATGGGTTGCGTAATTACACGTACTCTACTTGTCTGTATGTTGTTAAAGGTTCACGTGTGTTCACCTACGAGTGTGCGATGGTAGCTTCCCTGGGCATACCATACCCGCCATAGTATCTTTTACAGTGTAGGTTCCATTATCCGAACGCACATATTCCAACACGCCTGGGGTGTGACAATGTTTCGCATGCACTAAGGAATGGGGGTGTGAACTTCGAACACATTATTATCGCGGAATTGTGGCAATTTGTAGATTATGAAGCAAATGTAAGGTAGTATCACACAAACCATGCCTGCTCAAAACATTTGGAGATCAGCAATATGTGTTATGCCATGCTACACACGATCACATTATGAGCTATGTGTTTTGCGTGCGTGCCAGATGCAGTAACGCAATGGTTCCGATCTTATGCATAAATTCCAAGCAAACGGTGGGGTTGAGCGTAATAACACATGGTGAGATTTTTCGTTAATTTTTACATGAGTTTTAATAACCCGTCATTGGAAACCCTATTAGGTTTCAGCATCACAAAATATTATGCGACAATAAGATTACAAACCTTAATTTCTCTATGACATAATGTAATGGCGGCGACTGGTTTTGCTATGGCTACTGATATTCGTTCAATTACACATTGTCATGGATGTCACTAGTACCTTCAAAATACATTCCGTGAAATTTACAATAAACGCGTGTTTCAGCTCCATCTTCAATGGCACGTGGCACCCTTACGAAGCTTCGTAGACCATATAGGTTTATGAAGTAATTCTTCGAATGGAATATGCAGGCGGAGTTTGTCGAGGTTTTACTATTCCTCCTGCATACATAATAAAATAATACGATATAACAATAATAAATAAACAATGTCATAATACAGGAATATAAAAAAAATTAAGAAAAAAGATATAATTGAAATAAAATACCCAGTTTACAAAAATCATATTAGCAGAATTAAAAATTGTCCATCCTCTGAAGGGCTATACTGAATAATACAGGATGAGTATAAAAGAATACCCCAACTTTAAAGATCTATAATATCAAAACCAAACAACCTACAACCTTGATTGGCCAATCAAATGAGCCGTGGAACCGTGAAGTTTCTTTACCATACATTCATAAATGTTCAATTTGACCACCATGAGCGGCCCGAACGACATCTACGCGATAATTAAACTCGTTCCACATTCTTGTCAGTATGTCCGGTGTTACGGTTTGGATGGCGTTCGTAACTCTCGGTTTGAGGTGGTGAGGGGTAGCGTGCTCGCATTCGACACGTCAATGTGAAGGGGACGGTCTGATGTTTCCTTGCCCAGAACGAGGTAGATTATGCCTTCATGCGTAAGCTGTTTTTAGCGGTTAAACGACGTTCCATACAAATGGTAAGGTGAACCGGCACAACATGCGGATGTGGGGTCAGGAGCATCCACATGAAACCACCGAACCCGAGCGCGCTTCCCCCAAAGTGAGCGTGTTTGCGCTGTACCCAATGACACTGTTTTCGGTCCTTTCTTTTTTCACGAGCCCACTGTTACTGGAATCCCTTATTTGGAAATGTTTACAGAGTGGCACCTAGCTGTTTGCGGATACCTGAACGAGACGTTGCCGCAAAACTGGATTTGTCGAGGAGCAGCTGGTGACCAGGCTCTTCATCACTGGCTCCCAAGAAGCCTGGATTTTACCCCGTGAAATTTTTTCTATGGGGGTACATAAAGGATCAAGTGTTTCGTCCAACAATGCCGGTTAACATTGACGACCTCAAAACTAGAATTACGGACGCCATCCAAACCGTAACACCGGACAGGCTTAAAAGAGTGTTGAACGAGTTTAATTATCGCGTATATGTCGTTCGGGCCGCTCATGGTGGTCACATTGAACATTTATGAATGTATGGCAAACAAACTTNGTCGTTCGGGCCGCTCATGGTGGTCACATTGAACATTTATGAATGTATGGCAAACAAACTTCACGGTTCCACGGTTAATTTGACTGGTCAATCAAGGTTGTAGGTTGTTTGGTTTTGATATTATAGACCTTCAAAGTTGGGGAATTATTTTATACTCATACTGTATAATTAAATAGAACTCACGTCCTGTACTCTCTATCCTACAGAGCTAAAGAATACTTGGATGACAAATAGTCCAAAGAGACTGATGTATTGAACACCAATCAAAGCAGGAAAAGTGAAATAATGATATTCATTTGTTTGGCTATTAACATTATGTTTAACTAAAAAACAAAATATTAATTAACCTAAAAAAAATTTATCCACACAACAAATAAGTTGTATAAAATCAATCACGGAAATGCAAATATAAAATCACACTGTAACCAAACCATATATTGTCATCGTAGCCCCCTCTCTTCATCCCAAGGCCAAACCTAAAATGCGTACACTTACATCAACAAGTGAGCAGCAAGGCACAGGGTGTGCAGCGTGTGTACGAGGGTAGAGCATCGGCGAGTGACCAGAACACATCACCCGCTGGGTATTGTCAGACGTGCTCGTAATTATACATATATTTTCGAACCAAAGTAAATTTTTTTCAAATTTCAAGTACCTGGTCAGACCATGTAACCTTTTATGTAAATATTCTGTGACAAATAGCATGGAGCCTTCGGAGCTTTAAATCAAACTAACCGCAAAAGAATTTTTATGTTTTTGAAATGTACCATTTGTGTTTCTAAATCACGTGCACAATAATTTAATGTATTGTACAACTTCCACGCTAAAAAGTATACCTACTAGTTATGTATTTTTATTTGCAACAGAGATTAAGTTGAAGAGAACATATAATGGTGTGCCATTAACTAGCGTCCCAAAATCGTTTTTTTACAGCCTATTCGATTGCATGTAGTTTTTGTCTTGTGGATCTTTTCTGGACTCAACTTTATCAACCNATCGTTTTTTTACAGCCTATTCGATTGCATGTAGTTTTTGTCTTGTGGATCTTTTCTGGACTCAACTTTATCAACCAAAGAACATTTTAAAAATTATATAAATAAGTAACGTAAATTATGTGAAATACATGGGCGAATATTCCATTTAAGAAATGTAAACAGTCCTTACACTTATAANATCGTTTTTTTACAGCCTATTCGATTGCATGTAGTTTTTGTCTTGTGGATCTTTTCTGGACTCAACTTTATCAACCGAAGAACATTTTAAAAATTATATAATTAAGTAACGTAAATTATGTGAAATACATGGGCGAATATTCCATTTAAGAAATGTAAACAGTCCTTACACTTATAAAACATCATAACTTCGCTCAATCTGATGCATGTTGAATAATGTCGCCTTATAAATGCACGACGATGTTGCAGGCAAGGCGACCAGACAACGCGCTTACTTCCCCTTCTCCCTTACATAACCCGTCCTGTAAGCCACTTTGTCATTCTTGGCATCCCTTGTAAGCAACTCGCCTCGTGAATACACGCTATCTTCAGCAGCCCTAAGGGGCTATTCACAATGCGCAGTCGGCAGTCGGCAGTCGGGCAGTCAGCAGTCGGGCAGTCGGAGTTGGTTCATCTTTATCTTCGACTGCTCGACTGCCAACTGCCGAAAATTTCCAACCAATCAGATGCCGCGCTTGCGATCACAAACCAAAAAACCTTTTTACTATTAGAAGCCCTCAGCACTTTTAATGATGCCAATTAAAGTATTCTTTCCTTAATAAAGCCATTCTGGGAATTCCTGTTACTACACATCACACACACAAACTCTGACGAGCGAGAAATGCGCGAATAAAACCGATTTCATCTAGATACAGAATTGCATAGTTATCTTAACATAACTTCTGAAATATAATGAAAATATCACTCAAACTTAAAGTAAAAGCCCTTTAAGATTTCCACAACTCCTGACTAATCACAAGGAAATTTTTTCAAAATTATCGATTTTTACAAAAACCGTTTGTCAAGCTAAATTAATGACAGAAACTTAAAAGAAATTATTGTCGCACCTCACAAACACCATGAGGGTCCTTTTGACCCATCTCGCGCCAAAATATAAAGACTTTTAATTTTTCCGATAAACCAGAGTCATCACCAGGTGTCCCTAAGTCACAGCAGTGCAGCACGGCCATCTTGTGAGCGGCGGGCGAGGCCCCGCCATTGGTGGGACATCTCGGCCGATCACAGAGCAGCTGACACGAACCTAGCAAAGATCATATTTTCTATCTTACTTTCAAGTTTTAAAACAACAACGAATTATTTTCTCGTTCTCAAACAAATAAATAATTTAATTAACCTTTTTAACTAAAAAACAACACGCCCTCAGCGTATTATACGCGATTTATAACTTACTCTAACTAAATAACTTTAACAATACCTTCTTCGCTCGTCTGAGTAAACACACACACAATAATATGGGTACTAATATTTAACAATTACAATATCTTAGAATCACACACAACCATACATAATTACCAAATTAAGTAGAATAAGGCCTTGCCTCCAATCTACCTCTACCAGACATGACTGTATGTTTCGGCTTAGAATCCGCTTACAAAACTTAAATAAAGCCGCAGAGAAGTACTTCGGTCTTCGCTGCGGTTTTAAAAGTCCTGAATTTCAAAATTCCGCGAGGAATAGGGAACCTTCCTCTCTTCTCCCGCACAGGCAGGGAAAGAGAGGAAATAGAATGGCCAGGTTCCCTGGCACTACCCAGGGAACCTTATTAACTAACTAACTGCTGGCAAGACCGCAGCAAAACAGTTTAATCTGCAGCCAGGCGGAACAGGTTAGCTGTTCCCAACCTGGGTTGCCAGAAATGAAATACAACAGGGAGGACAANTAATCTGCAGCCAGGCGGAACAGGTTAGCTGTTCCCAACCTGGGTTGCCAGAAATGAAATACAACAGGGAGGACAAAGACCCTCACAAGGGTCTGTACTTCCCCCGCGCTGAGGGAGTAGTGTCCCAGTGATGTAACATGGCGCATTGAGTTGCCGAGGGGAAATTCCACCTGGTGGATCTGTGTCCCGCCACGTCTTAAACAACAGGTCTCGCTGTTTACAGACTTGGCCGCCTAAAACCACCCTTTCAGTGGTTATTCGCCTTCGGGTAAGAGAGAGACAGGAACATCCTACCTCGCACCGTTGTTCCATAATGGTTAACATTCTAGTTTCCGTAGTGCGGGTCGCGCGTACGTAACGAATTCAGTCGCACTTCTACAAAGATTTTTCGTGAATTCCAGATAGAAAAAATTGTGACTTTTAGTGTAAATTATACAGATTTCGTTTCTTTCGTTTAAAAAAATGCACAATTGTTTTGCATTCATGAAGATGCAGTTTGTAATCGCGTGTGTGACTAGTTTCGTAGAAACGGTCGACGAAGACGAGTGCGGCTGTACGTTCGAATTTTACTACAGTCGTCGTTCAGTTCTCGCCCATTCTCGGAAAAAAAAAAAGATATAATATCAAAAGGTAGGCCCATGCCAGCACTTACAAATTTGCAATCAAAGACCAAAACATGTGTGCGGTATTTTCATTGTGAAAGTTACGAAAAATTAAGTGGCTATGTGGTTGCAAAAAAAATTTCAATGTTGGTTTGTTGACCGTATATTATTTTTTCTTCCGTAATAAATATTAGGAACGAACAGAATTTCAGTGACTTAAGCAATTTTCACAACCTGCGAAAATGATGTGAGATTACTCAAAGTCGCATAACGTCTTCAGTCCCTCTTAAAACGTTTGGAAAGACTAGAATAGCGTTTAATCTTAGTGAGCAGCATAGACTAGGTGTACAAAGACACAAACAAACTGTTAAAAGCAACAGGTACACAGTTAGTAGACTGACAGACATAGCTTTCTTCCTTGTATAACAAGAACTTCCATTCAGGGGTCACGATGAAAGCAATCATTCCCCTAATCGAAGAAATTATGTAGAATTATTAACTTTCATAACAAAGTTTGATGACAAGTTGAATACCCATTTCGAGAATTCTACAGTTTTTACAGGCATTTCAAGTGACATCCAAGAAGATGATATCATTCAGAGCATTGCATACCATTTAACTAGTAAAATAAAACAGGACATTGTGGCAGTTCTTTTTGTTGCAGTAATAATGGATGAAACCACGGACATTTCAAACAAATCCCAGGTTTCGACAGTGTTACGTTACTGCACATTACAAAGCACGGTAGAAGAAAGATTTTTGGGATTCTGTGATTTTATCAGTGACCTGTCTGCTAATGCATTTTTATTACATTTATTTAGCTGCATGAGGGAATATGACTGTGGAAACAAACTTGTAGCCCACACATACTATGGCGCTGTTGTAATGTCTGGTGACATAACTGTTTACAAACCTGCGTTAGGGATAAATATAAGCAATCTTTATTNCATAACTGTTTACAAACCTGCGTTAGGGATAAATATAAGCAATCTTTATTCGTTTATTTTTATACCCACAAACTTAATTTAGTTCTAAAACAGTCGTAAGATAGTATCAAAGAATGTAAAAAAAATTTTATGGTGCTGTCGGGCTTTGCTTTATTTTTTCTAAGTCACCTAAGAGAAATCACGAACTTGAACAAGATGTGAAAAAAGGATTCCCTTCTGTATCACCCACCAGGTGGAGCTATAATAGCCAGCTGGTTGAGACAGCATTTGAAAACAAGCAGGATATTTTAAATATGTTGGAATGTATAATTGAGAATTGAAAGATATCAGATGTAAATACTACTTAGCCCGCGGCTTCCATGCTACATTTCAAGACGTCAGTTTCAACTTCNATTGAAAGATATCAGATGTAAATACTACTTAGCCCGCGGCTTCCATGCTACATTTCAAGACGTCAGTTTCAACTTCCTTCTCCATTTTTTTTCTATGATATTTACGTTTTTAGATTCCCTTTTCGAAGATATACAGAAAAAGTGGGGTTGAGATAGGTTGAGAGTATTGAAAAGTTCCAGCAGCATCTTGATTAACTGCGTGGGGATTTTAATAGTTTTTTATCTNGAGATAGGTTGAGAGTATTGAAAAGTTCCAGCAGCATCTTGATTAACTGCGTGGGGATTTTAATAGTTTTTTATCTAAATTTGAGGATGTTTTTGGCAGAATAACCGACCTCAAAAACTCATCTCAACGCCAAAAAAGACAGATAAGGGATGGTATTCCCAGTGACACAAACCGTGCTACAGCAGGTTTTATTTTCAGATCATCGACACTATCAAAATAAAAATAAATGATAGATTCTGTGATATTAAAAGTCTCCACTTCATTGGTCTACTCGAATTAANGACACTATCAAAATAAAAATAAATGATAGATTCTGTGATATTAAAAGTCTCCACTTCATTGGTCTACTCGAATTAAAAATGTGTTCTGTCTATTCGTAGTTATTCCCCGAAAAATTGTTCCAGCCTTTAAAATGTGCATACGGACAATATTTCGACTTTGCCAGACTGACAAGCGAACTTTCTGTAATATGCTTCTCAGCGGAATTTCATAAGTACAGTGTTGTTGACCTGCATCAATATTTATATTTAAATTAATTACACGAAACACTTCCCGAAGCATAGAAACTGTTGTGTTTAGTAATAAGAATTCCAACAACTAGTTCGCCTTCGGAAAGGTATTTCTCTGCTTTGAAAAGAATTAAAACAAATCTCCGTAATTCTCAATACCAGTCTCGACTCACGGCCTTGTCCATTTTGTCTATCGAAAAAAAAATTATTTCAGAATTGAAGAAAAATTATTTTACGAAGACGTAACTGACATATTTGCAAGGAAGAGCCGCTGGATTAAACTTTTTTTTAAATAAACTAGAATGGTGTAAGTAAGATTTAAGTACCATGAACAACTAGCTACACGAAAGGTTATTCTTGGATGGAGGGGTGAGGAGTGGAGGGGTGGTGTCCTTGTGAAGCTGATAACCGCCATGTGCACGCAGACCTGAGAGTAAATTGACATATATTTTGGCAATATTTAACCCTCCTTTACTAATGCTTCTTTGTTATATTTTTGTATGGGATACGTCTGTTTGTTAATTAGTCTTATTATTTTAATTTATGGGATATAACAGTATAACAGGTATTAATTATTATNGGATACGTCTGTTTGTTAATTAGTCTTATTATTTTAATTTATGGGATATAACAGTATAACAGGTATTAATTATTATAAAGCTACGTGCGTTATGCTGGAACATTGACATAAAAAGATATATCTTGCGAAATGTTGGCTGTAAANAATTATTATAAAGCTACGTGCGTTATGCTGGAACATTGACATAAAAAGATATATCTTGCGAAATGTTGGCTGTAAATTTACGTTCAGACAAATATTGTACCAAACTAAATTGCGAAACTTTTGCTGTAAATTTACATAAGTTCAGACACTTGAGGCAAATTTTAAGATAGCCATTATCTGCAATGCCAGTCGCCAAGTATTATGAACAAATGTACTGTATGTAGTGTGTTATTTTGTGCAATTCTTAACTTACATAAGTAAATTAAAACACGTCTTTTTTTGTATTGCTGTGACAAAATAACGTTTTTACATTCGTTTTTAGTTCAACTGAATATCCTTGCATGCATCCTTGTCGAATATCAGGAAAAACATCAATTAATGCGTAATTTTTTGGCGCCACATGTTTTTGTGGAGGAAATAACTCATACACATGCAGTGAGTTAACATCGAAGTCTTTTGGTGGTGGGGNGGCGCCACATGTTTTTGTGGAGGAAATAACTCATACACATGCAGTGAGTTAACATCGAAGTCTTTTGGTGGTGGGGACGTGGTGGTGTAGTTGTTAGACTACTTGCCTCTCACCTAGGCAAACCATGCTCGATTCCCGGCGGGGTCACTCCCNCCGTGGTGGTGTAGTTGTTAGACTACTTGCCTCTCACCTAGGCAAACCATGCTCGATTCCCGGCGGGGTCACTCCCAGATTTTCGCATGTGGGACTTGTGCCGGACGATGCCGTTGGTCGGCGGGTTTTCTCGGGAATCACCCATTTTCCCCGCCACTGCATTCCGGTGCTGTTCCATACTCACCTCACTTCACCCTCATCGGCTCTCAAGACCACGATGTTAAGAGCCGCCCAAATCTCTTCACTCCACTCCACTCTTCACTTTGGGTGGTCGTGCAATCAATTCCTTAAAGACTCATATAAATAGTCTGTTTGATCGGTAAGCTACAAGTTTCTAAGTTTCACATATTTTACAGATGACAAAAAAAAAGTCAATAAAAACAACAGCTTTGTCTTGATTTATTTCAGAAGTTGGAATTAAATTTAACTGGCGTGCGATTTTCAAATAATGACTTGTATTTTTAATTCACTATATCAATTCTTTCCATTCAGAATATTTTATTATAATTTCCGAGTGGCATTGTAGTTAAATTGCTATAAATGCAAGTGGTGCAGTGGTAAAACACTGGACTAACATTTTAGAAGACCCACGTTCGATTCCTGATCCGATTCTCCCCATTTTGGTTTTTCGCTGTTTTCCGAAATTACTCCAGGCGAATGCTGGGATGGTTCCTACAACAGTACATGGCCGATTCCTTCCCAGTTCTTGATTGTGTCATCCATTGGTTCCATTTCTAATGACGTCAATGAGACGTTAATCCACCCCCCTCCCCAATTTCTACTTATTTTTAACCACTATTAAAGCCGTAAAAATTCGATAATCGCGATGTATGAAAACGTGAAACAAGGTGATAGACAAAATAGTGTTGATGATAGAAATGCAAACGAACTATAAATAATATTGAGCAAAAATATTAAAGGCTACAATCGCAAGTGTTACCATTGAGTTAACCACAAGATGGCTATCGTAGTATGCTGGAAGTCACTTGATTGTTTCAATAGTAATGCAATTATTTCACTACTATTTAAATATCTCATATGTTGCCATTAGGTAGTCGGTGTAAATTTTGCTTTGTATAAAAATAGTACAAATTTATGGGTACAAAATNTCTCATATGTTGCCATTAGGTAGTCGGTGTAAATTTTGCTTTGTATAAAAATAGTACAAATTTATGGGTACAAAATGCTATACCCACTGACGAAAAATGCATTTGAATGTGTATAACATATATATTCACATCCTAACAAATATTATAAATGCGAAAGTGTGTTTGTTTGTCCTTCTTTAACGTCACAACGGAGCAACGGATCGACGTATTTTTTGTACAGAGATAGTTGGAGGGCCGGGAAGTGACATAGGCTACTTATTATCCCGAAAAAATATCTCATTCCTTTAGGAAAAAGGTTTAGTAAAAATAGCGCTCGGGGTACGATGCTGCGTCAATGCGAGTTGTTAGTGTAGGACGACGTCGCAACGGAGCAACGGATCGACGTGATTTTTTGCACAGAGATAGTTGGACGACCGGAAAGTGACGTAGGCTACTTTTTATACAGAGAAAATATCTTATTAAATGCTTATTGGAAAATGAAAAAGTACAGAAACGGAATAACAATGCAACGTCGCAACCGAACAACAGATCGACGTAATTTCTTGCACGGAAATAGTTGGAGGGCTGAAAGGCGATATTGGCTACTTTTTATCGCAAGAAAATATCTCAAAAAATGTACAAATGATAATAGTAAATCAAGTCGGAAAAAAGTTTACCGCCAGCGCGCTCTCTTGCAATACGCTGTATAAACCGTTAAAGATGAAACAATATCATGCAGTAAAGAATAGTGTAAAATAAAAAGACCTAAAAAAACTCCACGGTAGCATAAATCTATATNATATCTATCTATAATAGAGAAATACTAATAAGTGTTTATACCATTTAATTCACCGAGACGTTGAGTTTTATAATATGTTTAGAGTATAGAAGATAAAAACAAAGTAAAATTCAATTTTTGTTTTAAAAAACCTAAACAATATTTCTGTAGTCCACGCAAGCGAACACGCGGGCAAAGCTAGTATATGCATATATTCAACCACACAAACACATGCGGGCACGTATATTGCTACACAAGCACTGAACCCACGTCTCGCCACTGTAAAAATAACTTAAGGCGATTCCTGTTTTGGTTAAAAAGAAAAGTAAATGATGTTAAACGATAAGAAATTATTTGTTCACAAAAAATAAAAGATTAAGAGAAATAATACGGGAATTCTCGGTAACTTTATAATGTATAACTGTGTATATACATATATATATATTTAAAAAAATGTATTACACAAAATGGTAAAATGATTGATGATAATTCTCTCCTTGCTACTTATCTTCATAGATTTTGTCATTCTTTTTTATTATGTAGATATTATAGCTTATGCCTGTATCCGAGTTTCAAAGCAATTCGGGGCCACGGTGGCCCCGAAGTGCCTCCATTTATAGAAAACTATTTTTTCTTATATTTTCTAAATATAAAACAATGTCCATTGTTTATCATTTAAAATTATATATCAAAAATATTTATTTATTAAAATGCAAAAAACACAATATGGAAAATGCATAAATGTAGTACCTAAAAAATTATATCATTATATGATATTATAATAAAACCATATACTATTTTTTTAAAAATAATTTAGAGTTTTAATTTTAAGTAAATTTTTTTGTATTTCTATAATTTTATAACATTAAAAAATTAATATAATAGTTGATATCAATATATATTTATACACCCTGAAATTGCATAACAAATAAAACCAAAATTAAAACAATAAATACCAAAAATACAAAAATCCCAAAAATGTAATGTTTAAAATGTAGAAATGTAGCACCTGAATAATTGTATATTTATATTGCAGTATAGATATATTTATTAAATAAATAACATTACCAATATAAAAAATTTTATATCAGCATAAATTAATTTTATTATTTAATTTTTACACTTTACATTTATACATTTTCTAAATTGAATTTTTAGTATTTTTGTAATTTTAGTATTTATTTAAAATAAGCTAAAATGATAAATGAGGTACTTTTAAATAAGAACTCGTTTTTATAAATGCATTAAATGATTATACTAAAAATGAAAAATTTGATAATTTTATAATTTTCAGATCTTTACTCAATAGGGGTCTAACTTATAACTTATTATTTTATAAGTCATAAAATGTTTTTAAATTTATAAATAATTTCATAATAAGAATAACGATTGATATCGTATAAAGAAATATTTTTTTACAAGTTCTAATTAATTGATTAGTGATTTCATTATATTCATAAAATGTATCATTATTAAATAAATATAATGAAACATTTATATATCTAAAATAAGATTCTAAATCATACGGAGATTGTGGAAACTTTTCATATATTANTCTCATATGTTGCCATTAGGTAGTCGGTGTAAATTTTGCTTTGTATAAAAATAGTACAAATTTATGGGTACAAAATTCTATACCCACTGACGAAAAATGCATTTGAATGTGTATAACATATATATTCACATCCTAACAAATATTATAAATGCGAAAGTGTGTTTGTTTGTCCTTCTTTAACGTCACAACGGAGCAACGGATCGATGTATTTTTTGTACAGAGATAGTTGGAGGGCCGGGAAGTGACATAGGCTACTTATTATCCCGAAAAAATATCTCATTCCTTTAGGAAAAAGGTTTAGTAAAAATAGCGCTCGGGGTACGATGCTGCGTCAATGCGAGTTGTTAGTGTAGGACGACGTCGCAACGGAGCAACGGATCGACGTGATTTTTTGCACAGAGATAGTTGGACGACCGGAAAGTGACGTAGGCTACTTTTTATACAGAGAAAATATCTTATTAAATGCTTATTGGAAAATGAAAAAGTACAGAAACGGAATAACAATGCAACGTCGCAACCGAACAACAGATCGACGTAATTTCTTGCACGGAAATAGTTGGAGGGCTGAAAGGCGATATTGGCTACTTTTTATCGCAAGAAAATATCTCAAAAAATGTACAAATGATAATAGTAAATCAAGTCGGAAAAAAGTTTACCGCCAGCGCGCTCTCTTGCAATACGCTGTATAAACCGTTAAAGATGAAACAATATCATGCAGTAAAGAATAGTGTAAAATAAAAAGACCTAAAAAAACTCCACGGTAGCATAAATCTATATATAATAGAGAAATACTAATAAGTGTTTATACCATTTTATTCACCGAGACGTTGAGTTTTATAATATGTTTAGAGTATAGAAGATAAAAACAAAGTAAAATTCTATTTTTGTTTTAAAAAACCTAAACAATATTTCTGTAGTCCACGCAAGCGAACACGCGGGCAAAGCTAGTATATGCATATATTCAACCACACAAACACATGCGGGCACGTATATTGCTACACAAGCACTGAACCCACGTCTCGCCACTGTAAAAATAACTTAAGGCGATTCCTGTTTTGGTTAAAAAGAAAAGTAAATGATGTTAAACGATAAGAAATTATTTGTTCACAAAAAANTTAAGGCGATTCCTGTTTTGGTTAAAAAGAAAAGTAAATGATGTTAAACGATAAGAAATTATTTGTTCACAAAAAAGAAAAGATTAAGAGAAATAATACGGGAATTCTCGGTAACTTTATAATGTATAACTGTGTATATACATATATATATATAAAAAAAAATGTATTACACAAAATGGTAAAATGATTGATGATAATTCTCTCCTTGCTACTTATCTTCATAGATTTTGTCATTCTTTTTTATTATGTAGATATTATAGCTTATGCCTGTATCCGAGTTTTNTTATCTTCATAGATTTTGTCATTCTTTTTTATTATGTAGATATTATAGCTTATGCCTGTATCCGAGTTTTAAAGCAATTCGGGGCCACGGTGGCCCCGAAGTGCCTCCATTTATAGAAAACTATTTTTTCTTATATTTTCTAAATATAAAAGAATGTCCATTGTTTATCGTTTAAAATTATATAACAAAAATATTTATTTATTAAAATACAAAAAACACAATATAGAAAATGCATAAATGTAGTACCTAAAAAATTATATCATTATATGATATTATAATAAAACCATATACTATTTTTTTAAAAATAATTTAGAGTTTTAATTTTAAGTAAATTTTTTTGTATTTCTATAATTTTATAACATTAAAAAATTAATATAATAGTTGATATCAATATATATTTATACACCCTGAAATTGCATAACAAATAAAACCAAAATTAAAACAATAAATACCAAAAATACAAAAATCCCAAAAATTTAATGTTTAAAATGTAGAAATGTAGCACCTGAATAATTGTATATTTATATTGCAGTATAGATATATTTATTAAATAAATAACATTACCAATATAAAAAATTTAATATCAGCATAAATTAATTTTATTATTTAATTTTTACACTTTACATTTATACATTTTCTAAATTGAATTTTTAGTATTTTTGTAATTGTAGTATTTATTTAAAATAAGCTAAAATGATAAATGAGGTACTTTTAAATAAGAACTCGTTTTTATAAATGCATTAAATGATTATACAAAAAATGAAAAATTTTATAATTTTATAATTTTCAGATCTTTACTCAATAGGGGTCTAACTTATAACTTATTATTTTATAAGTCATAAAATGTTTTTAAATTTATAAATAATTTCATAATAAGAATAACGATTGATATCGTATAAAGAAATATTATTTTTACAAGTTCTAATTAATTGATTAGTGATTTCATTATATTCATAAAATGTATCATTATTAAATCAATATAATGAAACATTTATATATCTAAAATAAGATTCTAAATCATACGGAGATTGTGGAAACTTTTCATATATTANCAATATAATGAAACATTTATATATCTAAAATAAGATTCTAAATCATACGGAGATTGTGGAAACTTTTCATATATTAATCCTAATTGTTTTCTTACAAAATTACTTTCATATTAATTAACATAATATTTTTTTATAAAAAGAAAGAAGGTTTACCACTATAAGAATTAAAAATAGCATTAATTTTGCGGTTGTCATTTATTCCTATTAAAGATAATGGCATTGGAAATCCTTGAATAAGGTTCAATTTTATAAAATCAATCACATAAATTTTATAATCTATTATAATAACTATTTCTCTCGAAGGTCTTTGATAAATATCAAAACTGTTTAATTTTGGCAAATGTGTTAACAAATCTGTTATTAGAATTGAAATATTAATTATTGTATCAGGAGTGTGCTTATGCCAATCCAGGGACAAGGGCTGGGAGCTGAGGTGCCTCCGCCATCTTGGACTCCGCCATATTTTCGTACAAAATCACTTGTTTTACCCCAAAAATCCCTTCAGAAATCAATTATTTTACCAAAACAAACCCCCACCCCCCCTTAAAATTTTTCTATTTTCCCTTAAATCCTCATAAAATTCCAAAAATTTGTCAAAAAAGTGCTTGCTCCTCAACGTGGCTGACTGGTTCCCCAATGTGCCTTTGGTATCACGAAACTCAGACACAATGAGGAATCTAAAGTGTAAATTAAATAAAATTTATATAAAAATATTTTTTTAGTAAAATAAATTTTTATAATTAAAAAATTTATGTTCGCAAGTATTGAGTGATTATATATATCCGTACTCGTATTTTTAAGGCGCATACGATCGTGATGTATCGATTATGTAACCAAATGTCAGGTCAACCATATTGGATTTAAGAGGTATGTAGGGCATAGCTCTTAAATTTCAAAACTCAGTACCATCACCCTACCTTACCAGCATCCATCACCCACACCTCAACCACTATACAATATCGTGACCCCATCTTACCCTCTCTCCCACTATCACCCTACTCATTCCTCCTTCAAACCAATTTTTTTCTGTTAGAGTAACTAACAATTAAAGCAATTTATATCACTGCCCCAAAACATCGTAGTTGGAAATTACATTGAAAGTATAAATCAACCCCACCCCGCACACCACACATCCCAAGACTCCATGAACCCACCTCGCCCAAAACCATGTGGTCCTCTAAACACACGACCGNAAAACTGTCTCGAAAGGCGTCAATAGCCCCCTTCACCCTTCCAATCAACCCGGTGGCCAGCACCTTTACCCACACCACTCTCGCGGGTCAGTCATCTGTCCGACCATGTAAAATAAATCGTAAAACGATAATATATCTAGGAATCAGTGAATTCATAAATATTACAATTTTTTTAAATTTATCTTATCTAATAATTGAAAAATGCTGAAATCTTCAAAAATTTATATTAATGTATAGAAAATGTATTTTTAATGCAATATCAGTTTATAAAATTTTAAATATATAAATTTTACGCTTTCCCATGACAGCTGGTAACATAAAAAAAAAAAAGTATTCACAAATGAATGGGGACTTAAGCGCACATCCTTTGGAAAAAGAGTCCTGAGCTCTAATCACTGAGCTACACAAGTTGCCATGAAGTGTATTGCTTAATTGTTGTATAGTAGCCGTCCAAACAAAGCAGCTGCATTCTCTCGTACAATTACATTAGTGTATTAAACATTTTGTTATATTATTTTTTAATCAACGCATATATGACTCATGACCACATTTATTGGAGAGCTTTTTCAGTTTAAATCTACCGTATTTACTATTTTAAAAACTTTTTGAAGGCAGATTTTGTATTGAAAACATTTTGTTATTTTCAGTCAGAGCTGAAACATATGTGCCTATGCTAACATTAAATGTTTTTATATATTCTTTTAAAATAATTATGTAGCAGAATATATTTTTTCGCAAGTCGGCTCGTAAGCAAGATAATATGTACAGGCATTTAGTTAGGCGAATATAAATTTGCGAACTCTTATGAGGCAGGCTCGTGAAATTCAGTTTGCAAATATAATTTTTAACGTCAATCAAATGTGTCTGTTTCTGGTAGCCATATTACTTTTTATAAGCATAGGGTATGTTAAATAGAAAATTGTTATTTATTATTCCAATAAAAAAAATTTCTTTAATGAAAAGCATTTAAGTGTAATTTGTTAATTCGTACCGAAATNTTATTAGGTATCTTTTTCATTAAAATTGTTCTTTAATACTTCTACTTTTTAAACTATTTTATTAATCCTACTACCCTTCATTTCCTTACGCTACGTAAGGAATACAACGTGAACATGATGGGACAGCGAAACGGTACGTTTCTCGCATAAGGCGTTAAAGTGGGTCCTGAACTTTTGCATTTTTTTTAATGGGTCGCGGTTCATAGAACTTTGGGAATCACTGACATAGTGTAAAGCGGAACCGTGCGAAAAGTTGTCTCAACTTCATTTAAGGTCTGCTCTCTTTAAGTCTAATTAAAACACGCTGTCGGAATTTGCAAATTATTCTCTGCCTCGGCTGTTTTGTTGACATAAATATCGCACACAGATTATTTAAATGTATTTATATGTGACCAATCATATGAGTAACGACTCACTGCACAAGTATGATATAATCATGAAATGGATCAGCATCTACCAACACTTTTAAAAGCATAGTTTTGTACATGGATTACGAACCAATAGGCCCTTGATACTTGGAATGTACGAGGGCAGCTAGGGCGATAATCATTCGTGTTCTTCTCAAACATTATTCCTTCGCNGCCCTTGATACTTGGAATGTACGAGGGCAGCTAGGGCGATAATCATTCGTGTTCTTCTCAAACATTAT
Organism: Clitarchus hookeri; assembly: GCA_002778355.1. NCBI lineage: Eukaryota > Metazoa > Arthropoda > Insecta > Phasmatodea > Phasmatidae > Clitarchus > Clitarchus hookeri. The sequence goes on along the minus strand of NQII01000840.1, from coordinate 67,363 downwards.
TCCTTCGCGATCCTTACTAATCTTTCGATCAAAGCCAATCCCTCGTTCGTTCCTTCAATCAATCCTTTGGTTTGTATCCCGCTCCCATACATATAGAAAGTACATTTATTCGCAATCTCTAAAATTTTACATNAATCAATCCTTTGGTTTGTATCCCGCTCCCATACATATAGAAAGTACATTTATTCGCAATCTCTAAAATTTTACATGTTGACTGAATTAACGTTTTGTATGCAATCAACTATCCATATATTTTTACACTTAAGTTTTTATTATCATTCTTTATGCAGATCTTTCTGTTAATGGTCGAGTGCTCATAGCACCACTTTAAAGTTATGGGGAAAAAAGGACACAAAATAAGGAAAAAACAATTATTTTATTATTATAATTTTTTATTATTATCTTGTAATTACAATGTCAGAAGAAATCAGTTCATCACATCATGCGATATATCCCCGTTCCCTCAGTTTACTATCGATTGAAGATATCTCAACAATGTGCGCGAAATACCCACGTTTTTGCAGGTCAGTCAAATATCTGAGTCTATCAACAAGTTCATTCGGCTCGTCGGGAAATATGTAAAGAGCATCCTTGACGCCTTCTGTCTTCTTCCCATTACTTGTCGAAGGAAACTCGTTGGTGAAATGTGTGGGGACGTCGAGGTAATCATCATCCTTCTCATCAGATACTTCATCAGCACTGTTACCATAGTCATTATCATCAATGCTGTCTTCATGATCGTCTTCGCCTTCTGTTTCATCCTCAATATAAAGTTTACTTTTCTTTGTAGGAGCCGCATAGTCATCATCAGTATTTAGAGCCTACGACCGTTTATTTTGAAGTTCGTAGACTTCACACAAACGCCTTGCAAGTGTACATTCCACACATACCGACTCAATCATGCATCGTATGGCTCTCATTCCGTCATTAGCATTAACTGTCTCGTCATAATCGTCTGCAGAAACAGTACCCACTGATGCAACATGGGGTATTGCCGACATCACTTGCTGGCTTCCAGTAGACGAACACTTGCAGATATCGATATGTAACATTCAATGTATCACCTTGCATAAACTGCATAGTGCCAATGACTAAATGCTTCATCGCGCGAAAAGGACTCTTCGTGCAGGTGTTTCTCTCATGTCACTGAGCATGGCAGCTTTTTCTGAAGGTCTTCCCACAGTAAAATCACGGTTTTCCATGTAATTTTTCAGCAGTAGGTGAAGGTACATTTATATGGGTAAGCTTTATAGTAAACTTCGTACAATCATTGACTTGTGTCATATTCATGAAAAAAACTGTTGTTCTTTCTACAGTTGCAACTTGTGTATCTAATTTNTACAATCATTGACTTGTGTCATATTCATGAAAAAAACTGTTGTTCTTTCTACAGTTGCAACTTGTGTATCTAATTTGCCTAGCTACTACTCTATATAATCTTACTAACATATGTCGTCAGTGAGATTTAAGCAGTTTTTATGCATCCATTCAACCTGGCATTTTATATTTTTCCTTGATCACATTACCATGCAGTTACATCTTCAACAGTTTCTTTCACACATGTTATTTGCTCAGCTTTAAATCATGTTCACAATTAAAGCAGACAACTGAGCTATGCTATAGTAAAGAGGCACACGAATTATACTACTAACCAACACATAATGTGCAAGCATCGAGCATCGTTCATCGCATTAGGCTAAAATAAAATACTATAGCAGAGTCGAGCAGCATGGGGACGACATGGTCGACATGGTTACATGCCTATGTAATCATATATATAAATCANTACAATCATTGACTTGTGTCATATTCATGAAAAAAACTGTTGTTCTTTCTACAGTTGCAACTTGTGTATCTAATTTACCTAGCTACTACTCTATATAATCTTACTAACATATGTCGTCAGTGAGATTTAAGCAGTTTTAATGCATCTATTCAACCTGGCATTTTATATTTTTCCTTGATCACATTACCATGCAGTTACATCTTCAACAGTTTCTTTCACTCATGTTATTTGCTCAGCTTTAAATCATGTTCATAATTAAAGCAGACAACTGAGCTATGCTATAGTAAAGAGGCACACGAATTCTACTACTAACCAACACATAATGTGCAAGCATCGAGCATCGTTCATCGCATTAGGCTAAAATAAAATAGTATAGCAGAGTCGAGCAGCATGGGGACGACATGGTCGACATGGTTACATGCCTATGTAATCATATATATAAATCAAATGTAAAGTAAAATAGTTATAAGCACTTACCAACGATCGCAATCGCATATTGCACAAGTGTCGGGTTCTGTACGCTGGATTATACGATACTAGTCAAGACCAGACTGTCCTGGTTAGTACAAAAGAATAGCAAACGACTTCCTTACAAAACGATTGAAACGAAACCATCAAATTCAGAGTACAGCCATCACTCACAACACTAGCAGTGAACACATCTGCCCCGCCCGACGTTATGCGATCAACAAACAACTTGAGAGTCTGTAAGGCGGCCCAGGTAGTCGACAACAGGCTATATGGAAAGGGGTGGGGGGCTGAGGATCAGAGGATCGTCCACTATCTTGTTTCCGGTTGCCATCTTGTTTCCATCAGCCATGTGGTTGGTCGACGGCGCCGGGACTGTGGATGTTTCAAATAGGTCGAAGGGGTGGTACATAACACTAGCGGAGAGAGACGCATCAGGCTCCAGGGTGCAAACAAGCCGAGTCACGCATGAACTTCCCTTTACAGAAGACTGTAGTTATACAGTACAAGGTAAAAAGTTATTTGGTTTTAAATATTATAAACATGTTTATATTTTTAAGTATGAAGAAAAACATGTGAACACTCTGAGAAACCCCATTTGCCCCACTCGCAAAAGCAGGAACAAGANCTGTGATGTCATGCGACCTTGGCCTTAACCACGATACATGTCCAAAAGGTATGTGAAGAGCACGCTTTCTGCATATATCANCAAGATGTCATGCGACCTTGGCCTTAACCACGATACATGTCCAAAAGGGATGTGAAGAGCACGCTTTCTGCATATATCAATCGCACACTGTGCCTAATTAATAAAAGTCAAAAGGCAACATCACAACTTTTTGGGTCACCAATTTTTTTACTGTAATCCTTCAGGCATCGTACTTTGCACACTCATCTGTTCGAAGTCGCATGTAACTTCACTACAGTATGGCACTGCACAGATTGATTTCTAAGAATAGGTAGTTATTGAACAAAGTTAGTCTTCATTTGGTTATGCGGGCTGCTTAATTTTAGACAGTTCTTATTTTATTCTCGCACATTTTAATATTTGCTATGTTTTGACTTCGTTAAACATGCTCAAGCACATTTAGGCATAGGAGACTTTGAATTAAAACCTACACTATCGACCCTTAATTTGCCATTTATCTAAATGAAACGAGAATAAATACCGGTATTTCACCATAGGTGACGTTTCTAGAATTTATATATATATATTATGTATTTAAAAGTTTAACTATAAAATTAATTTTTTTTTTTTGCCCTGAGTGTGGGATCTTAATATAATTGTGATTTGCACCAGAAAAGGACATTCCAAAAACCAATATTTTATCTTCTCTGTAAGACATATAGTTGTTTTACAAACGGAAATTACATTATTCTGCTTTGTTAAATGTATATTTTTGTTTAAAATTTAATGCAAATTACGTAATATTAATAGTAGTATTTTCTGTACATGCGTACATACAGATGTACAACACACTATTGCACAATTAATAGTTGCAGATAAAATATTTATAACATGCTGATGAATGCTCGAAGCAAAAATTACGTACCATCATTATTTGTTTACATATTATATTACTTATTTTTATTGAAATTCACAGCGGCAGTTATACACTCCTAAAACTGGGTTTACAATATAAAAAATTATGCGTTATTTCGTGTGCAGAAGAACTAACAGTGTGTTTTTCTTATAAATTGGTGTCCATTGGGATTTAGCAGGTCGTGTCCGTTGTTGGGATTTCCTTTAGCGTTAAAAGAAATATCTTTATCCTACATTTTAAGTGAAATTTGTAAGGCGGCGAACAATCGTAACAGAGCAGTCGATGTTGTTGACGGGAAATTGTTATATACAGTAAAAATACTTGTGCGTGCATATGTTTACGATTATATTTGTTCAAAAAAATTCGCTTTTCTGCTAGAAAATGTACATTTTGAAGTATGATCTTCTTAAGTACGGGTGTGTTATATGAGTTCAAGTTATAACCAAAGTAAACATGGAAGACTTGTCACCTGTTTCCATTGGTTGCAATTAATAATTAAAACATTGTCTTGGAAACTGCAAATACAGAAGACGCATTTTCATATGCTGGATCAGTGCTTTCTGCATAAATATTAACGCATATATATTTTTATTGTAAACCCATCTCAAGCTTCCGCTAAATGTCAAGTGTCGCTGCGGCATTTAGCGTAACTATCGGCGACAAAACCTCCTAGATAGAGCAGCAGATATCCGTCTCCAGAAAGTTTCCTCGCTGGCCCTTAGAGGTGCTCTCTGTCAACACTCAAGCAACGCGAGTGTGGCGATGGCATCGGACTTGTTACTAATATCCAGGAAACCATGCAAAAGTTTTAGCCCTCTTCGGTTACTTCTATACATGTACATATTCAATTATGTTGGTGTGACATAGTGTATATAAACGAGAGGCTTAAAGTAAAATTGTTTGAGGACAAACGTTTTTAGAAAAAATGCTTTTACAGAAAATGTAACTTAGGACAAACGACTTTAGGACAAACTAATTCAGTACAAACCAAATAAAGTAAATGTATTTTGGGATAAACGACTTTATGACAAACAACTTTAGAGAAAACATATTTTAGGACAAACGACTTTCGGAAAAACGATTTTAGGAACCTGAAACAATNTGGCATCGGACTTGTTACTAATATCCAGGAAACCATGCAAAAGTTTTAGCCCTCTTCGGTTACTTCTATACATGTATATATTCAATTATGTTGGTGTGACATAGTGTATATAAACGAGAGGCTTAAAGTAAAATTGTTTGAGGACAAACGCTTTTAGAAAAAATGCTTTTACAGAAAATGTAACTTAGGACAAACGACTTTAGGACAAACTAATTCAGTACAAACCAAATAAAGTAAATGTATTTTGGGATAAACGACTTTATGACAAACTATTTCAGGACAAACAACTTTAGAGAAAACATATTTTAGGACAAACGACTTTCGGAAAAACGATTTTAGGAACCTGAAACAATCAGCATTCAAGGGTACTTAAAAAGATAATGTGATTGTAGGTATTAAAGACATATTTACATACCTGAACCACATTACGCAAAGTATAATCAATCAATTAAGATAATATGTTGAAGACGGTCCCATAAAATATAATGTTTGACTAGAGTTAACCTACGAAAAGCCTCAACATTTAGATGAAGGAATCGTCGCCGAGCATTCAAGACTGCGAATCAAGCACTGTACAGTGTTGATAGAATCCTAGTGGCTGTAGAGGCCTTGAACCAAAAACTTTGTCGTGAAGAAGACAAGTATATGGCTAAGGGTTCTGTTTGGACGATTGCTAGCGTAGACTTCCTTCGCTGCGTTTAAACAAATTGAATTCAATACATGAAAAATGAGTCTGCTGCTGGAAAGATGCTACATCAATGGTATGACAACTGTTGGATACGGTTTTTTAATCATATTTTGTAGACTGAAGTATGTAAAATATATATATATACATTTTTAATGAATAAAAAAGTGATTTATTTCTGGTTGGTGTTGTACCCTGTCTGAGTTCTTGGTATAGGCATTGGGTTTCAGATCTACTGCTATATGTCGGTAGGGACTGTTAGTTAGCATGATAATAAAAATAAATGAAATTATGTGGACAAAATACACTGGAGAGCCAAAAAAAACTGGAATAGGCGTGCGTATACAAATAACAGAGGTATGGAACCCATCAGAGTAACGCGATGCGGTCGGCAGCGCTTCTATAAGACAATAAGTGTCTGCCAAAGTTGCGTGATCGGTTACTGCTGCTACAATTGCAGGTTATCAAGATTTAGGTGAGTTTGAACGTGGTGTTATAGTCGGTGCGAGAGAGATGGGACACAGCATCTCCGAGGTAGCGATAAAATTTAGATTTTCATGAACGACCATTTCACAAGTGCACCGTGAATATCGGGAATCCGGTAAAACATAGAATCTTCGACATCGCTGCGGCCGGAAAAAGATCGTGAACGAACAGAACAAACGACGACAGACGAGAATCATTAAACGTGACAGACGTGCAACCCTTTCTCAAATTGGCGCAGATTTCAATTCTGGGGCATCAACAAGTGCCAGTGTGTGACCTATTCAACGGACCATCATTGATATGGGCTTTCGGAGCCGAAGGCCCACTCGTGTACCGTTGTTGACTGCACGACGCAAAGCTTTACGCCTCGCCTGGGCCCACCAACACCGCCATTGGAATTGTATCGGGCGGGTGGACGTGTACGGGTATGGAGACATCCTCATGAATCCATGGGCCCTACATGTCAACAGGGGACTGCTATAGCTGGTGGAGGCTTTTTCATGGTATGGGGCGTGTGCAGTTGGAGTGAAATGGGACTCCTGATATGTCTAGATACGACTTTGACAGGTGGCAGATACGTAAGCATATTGTCCGATTACCTGCACCCATTCATGTCCATTGTGCATTCCGACGGACGTGGACAATTCCAGCAGGGCAATGCAACACCCCACATTTCGAGAGTTGATACCGAGTGGCTCCAGGAGCATTGTTCTGACTTTAGACACTTCCATTGGCCACCTAAATCACCAGACATGAATATTATTGAGCATATCTGGGATGCCTCGCAACGTGCTTTTCAGAAGAGATCTCCACCGCCTCGCACTCCTATGGATTTGTGGACTGCCCTGCAGGATTCATGGTGTGAAATGCCTCCTGCATACATTTAGACATTACTCGAGTCCATTTCAAGTCGTCTTGCGGCACTTGTACGACCTCGCGGGGGGCCCTACACGATATTAGGCAGGTGTACCAGTTTTTTTGGCTTTTCAGTGCATATTATTTGAGTGTTATTACTTAAATATTTGGTCTAATGTCGTATCACTGAATGCCTACAATCAGTTATATGGCAACAGAAGCATATGTTGAAATAAAGGGCAAAAAGTGAGAGTGGATTAATACTGTGATACATTCTCAGCAGGTTGGACACAACAGACTTGGAAGTATTCTGTTGAAGTGGTATAAATGTTACCCTGATACCTGGAGCGAGGAGGGCGAATGTCGAGCCAGGCCTGAAAGGACCTGCTTCAGCGCAGTACATTTTGAAGAGTTGTCATACATAATTTCTACATGACTGGCCCTGCAAATATACCCATTCAGTTATTTTTATAGTAGACACAAATGACAAACTAAATGTAAAATTTAGTTTGTTGAAGGTTAAGGTAATATGACCTAATTTAAGTTAGTGGAGTAATTTAATCCAATATAGCAGTGTGGAGAGTGGGCTACTTCGATGTGGAATGAAAGAGTATGAAATATAGTTGGTGGCCTGGTGGCAGAATCGAGAAACAACATTAAATCAAAGATAATGGTTCGAGGGGGCCGAATAAATAGCAGGTAACTTAATCTCATAGGATGACAAAGTATAAATAATCAATAAACAAATTGGCAGTCGAGCATAAGTGAGTAATTAGGCTCACTCTAGCTGCCATAAACAAGCATAGTGGACAACAGTGCCACACATTAGCAGATGATGAGAGAAGCAACATGACGGCCGAGCGATAGCGACAACGGCACCTTTAGCAGGTGGCAGTTGAACTAAGGATAAGTGGAAACAAGATGGCGGACAATGGTGAAACACTGTAGCAGCAATAAACAACATTACCGGTGCTAGTGGTGCACTTTAGTGGATGACGAGAGAACTAGAGCAGACAACATTCAAGATGGCATAGTCGAACGAAGGTGAGTAATCGGGAAGCAACATGGTGGTTCGAGTCATCAATAAAAATTTTCNTTCAAGATGGCATAGTCGAACGAAGGTGAGTAATCGGGAAGCAACATGGTGGTTCGAGTCATCAATAAAAATTTTCCTCGATTTTTGGGAAAAAAAATGTAGTTTTTTTGCCATTTTTCTTTATTTTTGTGATTGGGGATGGTGGTTTGTGAGGGTTGGGGGGTGTTGGTTAGGGTGTTGGGGCGAGCAGGTGGAGGAAGGGGTAGAGATACATGTTCTTCGGTTTTTAGAATTTTTGTAGATTTTTATNGGTGTTGGGGCGAGCAGGTGGAGGAAGGGGTAGAGATACATGTTCTTCGGTTTTTAGAATTTTTGTAGATTTTTATGAATTTATTAATTGTTTTTATTATTTTTCTTGTTTTATTGTCTTCAAGGTCATTGTGGTCAAGGTCAAAGTCACTGACATCAAACATGGTCGTCGCAGTCGTCAATGTAATTTTACCCTTGATTTTTTAGAGTTATTTTTCGATCTTTTGCTTTTTTTTTAGATTTCATGGTTGGGTGGGTGGTTGGTGAAGGGTAGGGGTGTCATTTATGGTGGGCGGTGTAGTGAGAAATTAACATTATATGATCCTCCAATTTTAAATTGTTTTCCAATTTTTGTGATTTTTCTTGATTTTTTTGCAATTGTTTGTGGGTTGGCGTTGAAGAGTGAGGTGGGTTATGGTGTTGTGCTCGAGCAGGTGGAGGGTGGGTTAACATTACATGTTCTTCGATTTTGAGAATTTTTAAGTTTTTTTATAAATTTATTCAATTTCTTACCATTTTTTAAATATTTTTTCCTCAACGTCATTGGGGTCAAAGTCAAATCACTAGCACCCATCATGGTGGCCGGAGTCCCTAATACAATTTTTTCCTCGTTTAGAATTGTTTTTCAATTTTTTGCAATTTTTCTAGTTTTCTATAATTGGGGGATGTGGTTGTTGAAGATAAGGGAGTGTAGTTTATGGTGGGCGGGGGAGTGTGAGATAAACATTATGTGTTCCTCGAATTTTAATTTTTTTCCAACATTTTGTTATATTTCTTGATTTTTTATTATTGTGGTGCAGTTGGTGAGGGGTGGGGTTGTTGGTTAGGGTGTTGGGTTCGAGTGGTTGGAGGGTGAGGTAACATTATATGTTCTTCGATTTTTACATTTATGATTTTTTATGATTTTCTTAATTTTTTTGTGTTTATACNTGAGGTAACATTATATGTTCTTCGATTTTTACATTTATGATTTTTTATGATTTTCTTAATTTTTTTGTGTTTATACGGAGGCGAGAGGGTGAGGTATGCTTGGCTTGGGGTGGGATGAGGGGTTGGAGGCCTGTGGGTAAAAAGCGAGCCCCCAAAATCCTTTCAATGTTTTTATAAATTGCCTTTCGGGGGCTCGCTATTGCAATTTGGGGCACGAATATTTTTTGAGGGAAAAAAGGGAACTTCTTTAAATTTTAAGTGTGTTTCAAGGAAAAACGGGAAATTTTCAGGGAAAACGGGAAATTCGTGACATCATTCAAGATGGCGGAATGCACCTTGGCGCCTCAGCCCCCAGCATTTGTTCTGGGTCCCCTTATTCCTATCTGCTGAAAAAGTCCTAATGCTGAATATTATTAAACAGAGCGCATGAATGTGGTGCGCTGCCCCTTTTATGTAATTTTATAGACTTAGTTATGCTTTGTTTGTATGGGACAGAGAAATATCCTGAAAGTAGAATTTTAGCGAGGCTTCAGAAAAGTTGGATGTATCCGTGAATGAACTATAAAATATTTTCCCCAGGCATCTTCAAATTTGAAATGAATATTTTGTGGCCTTTTAATTATGGCACTGATGCTTTAGGCACAAGATGCACGTAAGGACTAATAGTAAAGAATCAAACTTTCCCATGTTTTTTGTACAGTAGCTGAATTTCAAAGTATACACAAACTAGTTTTACCAATAGATACATGCTAGTCATACCAATCCTACGCAAGCATATAGTACTCACACTTAAATTATTTTCCAATGAATTTTATGAATGTATTTATTTGTATCCAACCCTGTTGAACATACCATGATCAGTAGTTATATTAACCAAAACAAATAAGTAGAACTCAAATTGTCTATTGGTTACTGACAGTTATACTAAGTTATACATCTTAAGAGGCACACAGGTGAGCTCACAAATTTGTAACAGTACTAGGCTAGTCACCATGTTAAGATAGTAGGTAGCGACAGTGAAGCATATTCATTATTGCAGTGCTGCCAGATTGCCTATGTGTTATTGCTTATGTTGTGCTGGTTTTTAGTGTCACATTTTTTTTATTTGGCATGTTAAGTAACAAATGGGATATATGTACACTTTTATATTTAATTATGTGTGACGTTCGTGTTTGGCTCGCATTGTGATATATACTTGCATGTGCCAAAATATGAAGTATTAACTTTATTTTGTAACAATGCCCTAAATGCTGTTCAAAAGAATTAACAGTAAAAATACAAAGGTGTTTGACATTGGGCATTCAAAAGCAAGCTTATTTCAATGGAAAAAACATTACGAATATAGGTGTGAAATAAATATAGCTGTCACCAAAGGCAAACTTTCTCCTTTCCCTTATGTAACTGTTCGGGAAAGCCCTAAGCGTAATTTTTAACCATTTTCTCTATATTTTTTTTTTAGATTCAGTTTTTACGTTTATATAAATTAAGTGATTGTGTGAACCAGTTTCACAACAGAATATTAAACAACGAAGCTTATTGTGTTATACTTCCACTTTAATGTGAAAAAAGTTTATTCTTTACATCAGTCGTAACAAAAACCATTAGAAAGATTTTACACAGTCTATATTGANTTAATGTGAAAAAAGTTTATTCTTTACATCAGTCGTAACAAAAACCATTAGAAAGATTTTACACAGTCTATATTGATTTTACGAATATTGCAATTACCCAGTTTATTTCATACAAAATGAAAAACTCTGGTATTGTAAAGTTTGCATGTGAGGAATTAATGTTTTTCAGAAAAGTATGTAATAATACTTTAACTTTGTATTTTAACATTGATGTGCCAAGTATCTTACATATTTGAAGTAATAACGTGAAATTTTCCTGTATGTTTGCACTTTTGCGAGGTCAAATACCTTATATCTCAGCACTAGATAATCTGGATTATTTACATGATAAATTCTGGAAATAATATTCACTAGTGCATTCTATGAGAGTTGTATATAGACATGGTTCAAATTTCTTAAGTGCTGCTAAGTTTGCAACAAAAATTGGTTATCTGTACATCTACTGATTTTACTGTATTGGGATGTTTATAGTGTTGACACAATTAAAAGTTATATAGATTTTGTCCCTCCACGAAAAAGACACCTATTATGTTGTTTGATATTTTATTNGTTGACACAATTAAAAGTTATATAGATTTTGTCCCTCCACGAAAAAGACACCTATTATGTTGTTTGATATTTTATTTTCGGGTCATTCCATAGCTAATGTTAGGACATCCACAGTTAATGTTATGTCAGGTCTGAATTATACCAATTTAATAAATGTAGTAATATTTTGTATAAAACGACATAAAAACATAATTCTGTATATTCCCCACCAACTTGTCACATATTGACAAAAGATTACTTTATTTATTAAAAAATTGACATGTTGGGATGTTCTGAGTCTCAAATGTAGCATATTTTAAGTTTTTTTTTTCATAAAGTAAGATTTTTGATTGATTATTATGACGATATGAAATGCATTTTTAAGTCATTATGATGTCTGAAATGTCCCAGCCATTTCCATAGAGTGACACATTTAAAACTCTCATTNAATGCATTTTTAAGTCATTATGATGTCTGAAATGTCCCAGCCATTTCCATAGAGTGACACATTTAAAACTCTCATTTGGTGTCTTAAATCGGATTCTTCAATGCTGTATGAACACAGGTTAACACAATTACTGACTTATTGTTGTTTAATGATGCACTAGTCAGTGATACAGCAGTTGGTGGAAACACAATTACTGTATGTAACTATTGTGCCAATTTTAGTAAAATGTGAAGACTGGAAATATTTTTCAAAATTTGCTACACTTTTGGATACTCTCTTCAGTCAGTGTTCATGAACTTAGGGGCTGGGATAATTTTTAAGTGTAAATTCCAAAAGGATTTAATTATCAAACGTCTATAAAATAATACAGTCTACTCTTTTCTTGGTTTCATTAAGTGGGGTGAATACTATTATTTCAGTAATTGAAAATTACAAGGGGAAAATAATTCTTGCTTTTTAGTGCTGTCTCTTATCCCTATGTTCNCTATTATTTCAGTAATTGAAAATTACAAGGGGAAAATAATTCTTGCTTTTTAGTGCTGTCTCTTATCCCTATGTTCTTTCGGAAACTTTTCTAAAGGACACGAGACATTTAAAAAAGGCTGAATATTTCTCTGACTTCAATTCAGAGGATAATGAACGTGAAAAAAAACGTAAGAAAATGGCTGTCAAAATACTGTATAGTTCAGATAAATCAGATGTGGAAGAATATATGTCACCTTTCCCCTAATGTAAAGCGATTGACCATACAAACAAGGCACAGAAATCTAATGCATACACATCAGAGAAGTCTGAGGATTTAAACAATTTCAGAAAAATGGAGGGATCGCAAAGCCTTTTGCAAACTCGTAGTCAAGACCAAAGTAACCAGTTATAAATGCATCCAAGAGTCAGCAAATTTGACTCCAAATGTTTAACAGGGAAACTCATTTCTTAGTGTTCTTAATGAAACCAGCTTCAACCCTGTTATCACTATCATTCTGTCTGAAGAAATAAGTGTCGTAACTGCATTGATAAAAAACTTTTTGAAACCACGATAAAGCTAAATATTATTGTGTCAGCCCAATAGGAAATNGTCGTAACTGCATTGATAAAAAACTTTTTGAAACCACGATAAAGCTAAATATTATTGTGTCAGCCCAATAGGAAATTTTGGAAAGAGTCAAAATATTAGAGGAGCATGTGACCATGAAAAAAAATATATTAATCAAGAACGGAATAAGACTGTTTATGAGACAGAGGCATTACAATACCTGCCAGTACAATTAGTTGATGATTTAAATGCTTTGGAGATGTTGTTGCTTGATTATCACATGAAAGCAGTGGTGTTTACTTTATTCGTACACTCCTAGTGGTGTTGCTGGAATTATGTAAATAATGAAAATTTATTTTCAGATGTTTTGTATGCTGATCCCACATAATTTCATGGTGACAAATAACAGTAAAATATGTGTATCATCTTGAACAGGGTACTTACATTCTGGAAAGTCAGGGAATTGAGAAAGAAGTAGAAAATAAAATATGTAATTTGATTGTTATTGCTATTCCTATGAATCTGATCCTTAAAAAACCAACAAAAATAGAATTGAAGCAACAGATGCTAGTTTACTAGAAAAACAATTTTGTAGGCAAAATACATTTGGTAATAATTGTAAAAAAGATTTGCCAACATTTTTAGGGATGCCTTTTGCAGTAGAATTCGTTTTACAGTATTTTAAAATTTTCAGTTACATAACATTTGGTGTGAAATCCTGGAAAGAGGTACAGTTGATTCCTCCCTCTACACTTTTACCTCTAGATATTTAATTATTCAGAAATATTAAGGTTTTTTTACTAATTGTTTTACAAACAAAATTTTGAAATTGAGGAAAACAACCTAGTGAAGCAATATGATGCTCGTTATACATTTTGCAAAAGCAATTTGTTTTTATTATTATAGAGTGAAGATCATAAAATAGTGAAATTACAGGACATCGTGTTTGTGAAAAATTCTGTATATTTATTGCATATGCTCAGAAGCAAATGCATATGTCAGAGTAAAATTCTATTAACTGGTTTTTCCGTAAACAAAGATAACTTCAAACGAGGCAAGTCAAGTTGATATTTTGTTCATTTTTATTTTTATTTTTAACATCTCCGCCTTCAAAATGTTTTCATAAAATNGGCAAGTCAAGTTGATATTTTGTTCATTTTTATTTTTATTTTTAACATCTCCGCCTTCAAAATGTTTTCATAAAATGAATGTCCTTGTGAAATGAGACAAAAAATATTGGTATGTTTTGGCATTCGGGAACCTAACACATTGATTTAACATTATTTGTATAGAAAACTTTAATTTGTACAATANAGGCAAGTCAAGTTGATATTTTGTTCATTTTTATTTTTATTTTTAACATCTCCGCCTTCAAAATGTTTTCATAAAATTAATGTCCTTGTGAAATGAGACAAAAAATATTGGTATGTTTTGGCATCCGGGAACCTAACACATTGATTTAACATTATTTGTATAGAAAACTTTAATTTGTACAATATTGTTTTCTATAAATTATTGACTTTTAGGAACATAACTGGATGTTATAGCAGGACTTATTGTGTTTAAATAATAAAAGTAAAATATTAAAAAAGCAAAGAAGGTAAATAGCGAGAATTTTTTGCAGTNCAATGTTGTTTTCTATAAATTATTGACTTTTAGGAACATAACTGGATGTTATAGCAGGACTTATTGTGTTTAAATAAGAAAAGTAAAATATTAAAAAAGCAAAGAAGGTAAATAGCGAGAATTTTTTGCAGTGGACAAATGTATTCGTATTATTACATACATTGTCACTTTACCCCTTTAGAAAGTCAGTCACTTTCTTTTTATTTATATATATTTATAAATTTATAATTTTTATTTGCCCTTCACTTGTAACAAGCACTATTTTGTTTATTGTTTATTTATTTTTGCTCTATTTTGCTAATGTTTATCCATTGGGGACACTGGGTATGGTTGTAACAGGGTACGGTTGTAACGACTCGAATATTCGCAAAACTATCCACGGTATGATGAGGGGTACAAGGGTAAAGACATGCGGCTTGCCTGTCCAGACCTGATCGGCAGTGTTGCGTCGCCCTCCGCGCGCTTTGTTCGCTTGTAGAGGGACGTATTGTGTTTTGTCACCCAAAAGTAAGTATTTTTGATCGATTTATTTCTTGAGTTGAGTAGCTAGATAATGTATGTTCAAATGCAGCGTCTTGACAGGGACACAGGGACACCGAAGCATACCAAGTAAATGACAAAAACTTCGTGCATTTGCATTCCGCTTCGGTGGTGGCCATATTGGCAGCCAGTGCCAAAATGGATTACAGTTTAGCCAAAATTCCAAAAATTTCCAAATTTTACCACAATTTTGGCAAAAATTAAAAGTTTTTTCTAACATTAATTTTCAAAAAATTATTATTTTCAAAATAACGCTTTTAACATTTCTTGTTTAAAAAATGTATAACATATTTCAAAAGTTAAAAACATTTTTTTTAAGATTTTGAAGGTTCCAAAAAAAAATTTCTCGCACATTCCCTAGCAGCCATGTTTGTTTCTCATGTGTGTCGATAAAACAATTCCCAGATGTTAGTCGTGTCCCAACAGAGACGTCTGCCATGACATAGCCTCGGGCTACAGGACTTCACATTCTTGCATTCACTGGGGAGGGGTGCCACTGTGGCGCAATGGATAGAGCCCATGTTAAATGTCACGCTCTCGCATTCCAAGGGGTGCCGCAGTAACACAATGTATAGAGTGCATGTTAAAACTTCACACTCTTGCATTCACAGGGGAAGTAAGGCTTGTCCCAAGAGAGACGCCTGCCATGGGACTTTGCGAGATGTTATGACATTTCGAATGGTGGTGCGATGACATAGGAGATAGATCGTATGTAAAAAACTTCATGCTCATGCATTCCATTGCTATGTGGGTGCCGCAGTGATAGAACGGATAGATAACATGTTAAATGTAACGCTCTGTCATTACATTTCGATGGGGGTGCCGCTGTAGTGTTGTGGATAGAATGCGAATGTAAAAAATTGCGCACTCCTACATTCACAGGGGAGGGCAGGCGTGTAACAAGAGAGACGCCCGCCACGCCTCCATGACATAGCCTCGGGCAGATGGCTCCTTACAGCAACGCCCACCATGGGGGTGCCACGGTAGCATAGCGGATAGAACGCAAGTTAGCGGTAACGCTCTTGCATTCCCAGGGGAGGGCAAGTTAAATTTCACGCTCTTGCATTCACAGGGCAGGTGTGTCCCAAGCGAGGAGCCCGAGAGCATGTACAAAACTTCGTGCTCCTGCATTCACAGGGGAGGGCAGGCATTTCCCAAGAGAGACGCCCGCAATGCCTCCATGACATAGCATCGACCCCCGCATCGACGTGAGAGAAAAAAATATATGTTTTACCATCACCGCGAGCGATGACACTACAGTATGATACCAACACAGTGCGAGGGTGGGACAAGATATAGAAGTAGTCACATGCATTACAATTAGCAGTATGGTGAATAAAACACACGCATACATGACAAAATACTGGAACGAGCGATGGAAAAATATATATATTTAAAAGAGTTAGGATGAATATTTAAACGTAGCCAGGTGGTGTATGCTGTACACAAAAAAAATAGGTCATGCAGCATACTTACATACGTGTGCACGCGCATCCACTGCCAAGACCAAAGTGGCAGACTGCATCACACACATCGGCCTATCTTTCGTTCAAAAATATAACTAAGTATGTATGTGAGGATTGACACTTACAGGCTGGTTGCAATGCTGCAGAAAGTTGAAAAGCGAGTGCTTTAGACAATTGGGATATCTCTTCCCACACGATCTTGCGTTCACAGGGGAGGGCAAGTTAAATTTCACGGTCTTGCATTCACAGGAGAGGGCAGGCGTGTCCCAAGTCCCCCCACGGGGGTGCCGCAGTGATTCAGTGGATAGAGCGCCAGTTAAATGTCACGCTCTTGCATTCACAGGGGAGGGCAAGTTACATTTCACACTCTTGCATTTATAGGGAGGGCAGGCATGTCCCAAGTGACGAGCCCGAGCGCATGTAAAAAAAACTTCGTGCTCCTGCATTCACAGCGGAGGGGCAGGCGTGTCACAGGAGAGACGCCCGCCATGTCTCCATGACATAGCCTCGGGCAGATTTCAAAGAGTAAGGATGNTGACATAGCCTCGGGCAGATTTCAAAGAGTTAGGATGATTATATAATCGTAAACAGGCTGTATGCTCAGTCCAAACGCAAAAAAAAAGGAGTAATTCAGCATACTTACATACACATGCAAACACCCATCCACTGCCAAGACCAAAGTGGCAGACTGCAATACACATACATATATGTTTGAGACTAGCATGTTTAAAGAATAATAATAATATTCGTTACAGCCCCAGCCTCGTCTCATCGAGACAGAAAATATATATATACATGTAAAAAATGGGTTTGCCGTCAATCGTTATAGCCCCAGCCCTCGCCGCGACGCCTTGACATAGCCTCGGCATGACCCCAAAATATGGAGGAATGACTCCTTTTTGGCCAATGAGGGATTGAGGGGTTTTCCCCGAGACTGCCCAAATCCCTGATGCATAGGATAGACGCCACGTCAAACACTATGCTCTTACATTCCATTGCTAATTACCCCACAATACGGCGGAATTACTCCAAATCCCCGCCACGTTGCCGCGATTGGTCCCTCCTTCATACACTTGCATTCAATTCTAAAGGGTTTTCTCAGAGTATTCCCAAATTTTTATCTGATACTTCCGGTCACGCTCTCGCATTCAATAGCGAGGGGTGCCGTGGTGAAGTGCAGGATAAATGACGACGCTCTTCTTGGGTGCCACGGTGAAGGGATGTATAGACATAGCCTCAAGGGGCTCCCTAACACGAAGCCTGTGTGTCCCAGCATAGACGCCCATAGCCCCAGGCAACGAGTGATTTTCCACACGTGATGTGCGCCGCCCCGCCGAGAAATAAGTTTTTACATAGACGACTCTCACACACACACACACACACAGGCGTGGGCAACGCTGGAAAAGTAATTCAAAAAATTTGTTTTAATAATAAATATTTATGTTACAGTCCCAGGCCCCTGGCATGAAGATAACGCAGGTCCCCCGACTCGTCAAGAGAAATACTGTGTTTATATACAGCACGGGGTGAGCAATGGAAATTTATATTTTAAGTAATAGTAGTTTCCCTTTGCTACACACAGCCCAACGTGAGGTTCGGAAATATTAAAAATAATTTCCAAAGTACTATGATGATTCGTTTTGCAACAGCCCGGCTGTATGTGACACCACCTCCCGAGAAATACGTTTTACATGTGCTGTACGCTCACGACGTCAGTCAATACACTGACAGCCCCAGGCAACGAGTGATTTACCAAACATGAAGTGCGCGGCTCCACCGATAAATACGTTTTTGTACCGAGGCGACACATATACGCACACTTTACCGCGAGTGTCGGAAATATTAATAGTTTGCTACAGACAAGCAGTGCGCGACGCCGGCGACTCACTGAGAAATACGTGTCACACACCATCGCCCAGCCGCCTCCCACCACAGTCGTTACAACAGAACATGCGGGCAAGGACACGCGAGACCTCGGCCGCAAGCTGCACACACGTGGACAACACGTTTATTTTTACATAGCGTTCTCTCAACCTTCTAAACGTAGGACCGTAAGCCTCCGTTTGGAGATTAGGGTTTTTTATTGTCGTGGAGCAATAGGTGCTTAAATTTTGTGTCTGCTCCTGCGCCCGNAGGTGCTTAAATGTTGTGTCTGCTCCTGCGCCCGGCTACGAAGACCGTCTCGCACTCGTTTAAAATTGAGATAAGTATATCGTGCACTGTGTTGTATTCTACATCACCCAACGCTCCAGGGTCTGAATGTACAAATCGTCATATTATGTTTGTAAAATTGAAGATTTTATTATGCNTCTGAATGTACAAATCGTCATATTATGTTAGTAAAATTGAAGTTTTTATTATGCAATTCGTAAACATAAATTCAACATATCGTCTTCCAAATGTCTGATTAAGGTCAAGGGCACACGTCATCATCCAAAGGTAACAGTAATGGTTGTAGTATACACTGACTCTCTCAGTAGCTAATCAGACTTCGAAGAGTGAACAGTGCTGTGCTTTCTACGATGGAAACGAATCGGGAGAGTTATTTGTGTTGCTACTGTAAGAAGACTTTTACTTAAAATTGTCATGCTCCTCGACATGAGACTTGATGCCAACAAAATATGAACTGCATTATCTTATCATATAAAANTCTTAAAATTGTCATGCTCCTCGACATGAGACTTGATGCCAACAAAATATGAACTGCATTATCTTATCATATAAAAAGTAGAAATCATATATTCGAAGACTCGATAGTTTAAAAAGGCAAAGCACAATATGCAAAGCTCTCCTTCCTGAACACCGCAATCAGTATTTGCTGAGAGTAAAGGAAACTTGTGATGGGAAGATACCTGTGTAAGAAAGATCCGAACCATCAACATCGTCAAAGTCATCAGACCCTACCGAGGAAACAACCGGCGAATCTGTAACATCTCCTAGTCATCCATGTCACTACTGTAACATGACATTTTCATACGCCTACAATGTGAAGAGACATATAAATCATATTTGTAAGCTAAATCCGCGTTGCACAAGCTATCGATGTGATATGTGTCAAGGTTTGTTCACTCGTACAGATAGTTAAAACGTACATACGAAAAAGTGTAAAGACCACTTCCTTTACATACTAAGTAACAAAGTATATTGACAGGCGTAGCAAACTAGATATGCTAGCTAACTGAATTAACGATTATAGAATGCATAAAAAAGCTGAAATCCCACTGATGAAATAAGAATATATGTACATATATNTAACTGAATTAACGATTATAGAATGCATAAAAAAGCTGAAATCCCACTGATGAAATAAGAATATATGTACATATATGTGAAAGTAATGGAATTGTCTTACCTGTTATTCGAATTTCGAAGAGTGTACATCGTCTAGAGCGAAGATGGAAAATACGGAAGNTGAAATAAGAATATATGTACATATATATGTGAAAGTAATGGAATTGTCTTACCTCTTATTCGAATTTCGAAGAGTGTACATCGTCTAGAGCGAAGATGGAAAATACGGAAAAAATTCATTTGTGCTGTTTCTGCAAGAAGCCATTTACTAAGAGCTGTCATGCCCTGCGACATGAAACTCTTTGTTCTATGAACATGAAGCAATCTTCTTTAACATGTGATCAGTACAAGTCTCAATTTGGACGATGCGTTAACTTTAAAAGATATCTTGCAATGTGTGAAGGACTCTCTCATGTGCCAGCTAAGAGACATAGTGTATTGCCTACACCTGAAAAAACATGTGAAGGGCAAACACCTGCTCAATTGGATACCGGTGCGCTGTCACCATCAGACCTGGACATGAACAGTTCACCACAGGCATCAAGATATTCATGTTACTACTGCAGCAAGACCTTGAGTAAAAGTTGCAGTGCTCGTCAACATGAGAAATCTGGAAAATGTTTGAAGAAGACGCAATGAGCTTACTATACTACTTGTTGCTATAAGTGTGGTCGTGAATTCTCATGTTATGAAGTAACAGGTGCTCCAGAGAGAATGCGACTCGAAATACACAACCATCAGGTAAAACTATGTCGCGAGTCGTATTACAACCATACCCAAATGTGTACATATAAAGCACCTACACCTGTATCTGTTGGAAACTTACCAAATGAGAATGGATTCATACTGAAAGAATCTGCATTCCGAGGCCTTATGAAGATGTACGTCGTATCTTATTCATCAGGTATGGTTAATGAAATCTGTACATATCTGAAGCATATGAAACAGAATATTGTAGATCAACTTACATACGAGATGGAAAAGGAATGTGCAGTAAAATAAAATATACGGTTGGACCATAAGTATACCAAATTAAAACCACATCAAAATTAATGTAGAGAGAGAGAGCCTTCAAGACCTCGAATGTACCTCTGTAAAACACATACGAAATTGAAGGTAGTGTTGAAGCTAGTATACAGAAAATTTGTCACGAGGAAGAGGAATACATGGGAATGGGTTCCGGTTGGACATTATATTAGATACATCCGCTACAGTTGAGAGCAAAGTTATTTACGTCACTTGACAAATAGATGTATGCAAATTGAGAGCATGCAATTGAGAATGTCCTGCACGACAACCTGCAAAACCTTCACCAAGAGTGAAGGAGGAATTATAAGTGTTGCAGATATATATAATTTATCAGCTGTAGTTGAGAACAAATTTTACTTCAGCATCTTGCCTATTTCCATCTACTCCACTACAGAGAAAATTACAACCTAACTTCGTACTCGACCTGCAGAATGTGGGTATAAATTACAGTAACCACAGAAATTCACACAGTTGCTAAGCTTTTGTGTACAAAAACACTAGAGTGTGTGAAGGTAGTATTGTGGAGGAGTCTACATCGTGGAGGAGTCTAAGTTGTAGTAGAGTATGCAGAGAGGAGGTGTCCGCTGAAGGGAGGAGTCCGCTGAAGAGAGGAGTCTGCAGAAGGGAGGAGTCCGCAGAAGGGAGGAGTCTGCACTGCCTAGTAGTACATGTGTTTAAGTTTCCATATACATGAAGATGATGAAAGTTGTTGAGAACATGCAATAGAAAATGACCTGTATGCATACATGCAACACTTCACCAAGTGTTCAACAATTACATGGAAAACAATGCAGTTACTGCGGCAAGACCTTCCGTTAAAGTTGCAATGCACGACGATATGAACAGAGTGAGTGTCAAAAGCAACCGTCCTCCAGAATACTATCATATGATGTGTGTGGTGCGACATTTGGTAGAAATGACAAACTAAAGAGACATACTGGTATATGTAAACATAACACAACTTTACTTGGCACAAGACAGCAAGAATTGAACGTATTGACGCAAGACTATACAATGGCTGGTCATCATACTGATCGTCATGTAAATTATTGATTGTTCCATCGCCCATAACATTATCCAGGCATGCAGCATGTTCCAAAACAACCTGTGAAGAAGGAAATACGACGGTCGCAGACATCTACTATGAAGAGAGCAAATCATACAGATCGTCCAACGATGTGTACAACAAACATGTTTTGCTAAGACATAAGATGGAAAACGAGGATGTTACAACTATCCAGCACGAAAGTGTGACCGCCAAGTCTGCTGGTGATGTTGTGAAATATACATATTCTACTGACGATGATGAAGTAACTGCATCGGCAAAGCAAAAGCGTAAACACGATGCTGAAGAAGACGGCTACGTGAAGTTGAGACAGAATAAACGAAGATTCGAACCAAGTACTCTGGCTTAGAGGTATCTCACAATCTAACCATCACAGAAGAACAAAGATGATGACGTGTATTGTGAACCATCTGCGAAGAAAGAATTTACAACTATTCAGGACAATGAGAACAAATATGTGACCTCCGAGTGTATACCATATTCTACTGATTAAGTGCTGACAACTGTAATGCAAAAGCATAATCATGTTGCTGAATATAAGAGCTACTTGAAGTTGGGACAGAAGTAACGTAGATTCGAACCGAGTACTCTGGCCCATAGGTATCTCACACACTACTCATAGCAGAAGACCATATATGCAGATATGTATTGTAAGCCCTTCTGCGAAGAGTGTCGTAAAGNATCACACACTACTCATAGCAGAAGACCATATATGCAGATATGTATTGTAAGCCCTTCTGCGAAGAGTGTCGTAAAGTTTAGCTACTTATTTAATGAAAACCCCAATGACCAGGCTGATAGACTACGTGTGCTTGTTGTATTAGAGAAGTGGGTATCTTTCTGTCAGCGAAGAGTTAAATATGATTATTGATGAAATCAGAGCTAACGACTATATAAAACGATATATTTATATATATTCACCGAGCTTCTCGCCAACATCAATAGAGAAAATTATTATTTTTTAAATTGAAAATTATATNATCACACACTACTCATAGCAGAAGACCATATATGCAGATATGTATTGTAAGCCCTTCTGCGAAGAGTGTCGTAAAGTTTAGCTACTTATTTAATGAAAACCCCAATGACCAGGCTGATAGACTACGTGTGCTTGTTGTATTTTAGAGAAGTGGGTATCTTTCTGTCAGCGAAGAGTTAAATATGATTATTGATGAAATCAGAGCTAACGACTATATAGAACGATGTATTTATATATATTCACCGAGCTTCTCGCCAACATCAATAGAGAAAATTATTATTTTTTAAATTGAAAATTATATATTTTTCTGTGGCAATATATATGTAAATATTTTACTTTGTGTTTTATTGTTTTAATTGAAGGAAAAAATTGTATTTTTTTGTGTCAATATATATATTACTTCTGACTCTGTGCGTATTCTTTTTCTGTTGGTGGAGATGAGCTGTTAAACACACACATACTAAACCTAACGTACCAGTATAGTAAATTAACTTTAAAATTAATAATAATCATAATCAAAACATCACACACCATCCTTTTGGATTCGACGTTACTTGTATGTATTAAAGAGAAAGCATTTTACATGGTTAGCAGTAAGGGGCCCTGAAGAGTTGATACAATTATTACGATAATTACATGAAAGAACACATTATATGTTCAGCAGATGGCCATCTTGGATGGCATAGTATTATTATTTTAAGAATTATTAATTTATCATATCAATGCTAATATTAGGTTCATGTCCATCACTAGGAAAAGCCAATTATCAGATTTTGTCAAAGTCAGAAAGAGAATTAATATTTAGTACAGTTCCAAGGCACGAACTCAGTTCTTTATCGAAGGATTCTTAGACGACGGCCATATTGGATGATGTTATATTAATATTTTAATGTTATTAATTTATCATATCCATGCTTATCGAAGGATTCTTGGGGCGATGGCCATCTTGGATGTCGTTATAGTACTATTATTTTAGCATTAGTCATAACCATGCTAATGCTGACTCCTCCCTGCTGACTCCTCCATGCTGTTGACTCCTCCCTGGTGCTGACTCCTCCCTGCTGCTGACACCTCCCTGATGCTGACTCCTCCCTGCTGCTGACTCCTCCCTGCTGACTGCACCCTGCTGCTGATTCCTCCATGCTGCTGACTTCTCCCTGGTGCTGACTCCTCCCTGCTGCTGGATCCCTCTGGTGACTCCTCCCTTCTGCTGATCTTGACCCACAATCCATGTTTTTAAAATTTGACCTTGACTTTTGATTACCGACATGGTATGAACATAGGAAAAAATTGACCTTGACCTTTGATCACTTAAATGGTATGCACATAGGAAAATAATTTGACCTTCACCTCCATAAATCAGAGAAAAATCGCAAGAACTTCGCTGCTGAAGATGGGAGCATGACGATGGCTCCACCATTGTCGAAGCCGCGACATTATTACGATTTATCTGTGTTTCTGGGAGGTCAAGGTCATGGTAAAATTCAAATTTTCCTCATGCATACCATGTCAGTGATCAAAGGTCAAGGTCAAGGTCAAAATTTTCCATACATGCATACCATGTCGGTAGTCAAAGATCAAGGTCAAATTTTTAAAAATTGATTGCAGGTCAATATTAAGTTGAGAAGAACAGTGGAGTCAGCAGGGAGGAGTCAGCAGCAGGGAGGAGTCAGCAGGGAGGAGTCAGCATTAGCATGGTTATGACTAATTCTAAAACAATAATTCTATAACAACATCCAAGATGGCCATCGCCCAAAGAATCCTTCGATAAGCATGGATATGATAAATTAATAACATTAAAATATTAATATAACATCATCCAATATGGCCGTCGTCTAAGAATCCTTCGATAAAGAACTGAGTTCGTGCCTTGGAACTGTACTAAATATTAATTCTCTTTCGGACTTTGACAAAATCTGATAATTGGCTTTTCCTAGTGATGGACATGAACCTAATATTAGCATTGATATGATGAATTAATAATTCTTAAAATAATAATACTATGACATCCATGATGGCTATCTGCTGAAAAAGTAATGTGTTCTTTCATGTAATTATCGTAATGATTGTATCAACTCTTCAGGGCCCCTTACTGCTAACCATAGTTTTACCTGATGGTTGTGTATTTCGAGTCGCATGCTGTCTGGAGCACCTGTTACTTCATAACATGAGAATTCACGACCACACTTATAGCAACAAGTAGTATAGTAAGCTCATTGCGTCTTCTTCAAACATTTTCCAGATTTCTCATGTTGACGAGCACTGCAACTTTTACTCAAGGTCTTGCTGCAGTAGTAACATGAATATCTTGATGCCTGTGGTGAACTGTTCATGTCCAGGTCTGATGGTGACAGCGCACCGGTATCCAATTCAGCAGGTGTTTGCCCTTCACATGTTTTTTCAGGTGTAGGCAATACACTATGTCTCTTAGCTGGCACATGAGAGTCCTTCACACATTGCAAGATATCTTTTAAAGTTAACGCATCGTCCAAATTGAGACTTGTACTGATCACATGTTAAAGAAGATTGCTTCATGTTCATAGAACAAAGAGTTTCATGTCGCAGGGCATGACAGCTCTTAGTAAATGGCTTCTTGCAGAAACAGCACAAATGAATTTTTTCCGTATTTTCCATCTTCGCTCTAGACGATGTACACTCTTCGAAATTCGAATAAGAGGTAAGACAATTCCATTACTTTCACATATATATGTACATATATTCTTATTTCATCAGTGGGATTTCAGCTTTTTTATGCATTCTATAATCGTTAATTCAGTTAGCTAGCATATCTAGTTTGCTACGCCTGTCAATATACTTTGTTACTTAGTATGTAAAGGAAGTGGTCTTTACACTTTTTCGTATGTACGTTTTAACTATCTGTACGAGTGAACAAACCTTGACACATATCACATCGATAGCTTGTACAACGCGGATTTAGCTTACAAATATGATTTATATGTCTCTTCACATTGTAGGCGTATGAAAATGTCATGTTACAGTAGTGACATGGATGACTAGGAGATGTTACAGATTCGCCGGTTGTTTCCTCGGTAGGGTCTGATGACTTTGACGATGTTGATGGTTCGGATCTTTCTTACACAGGTATCTTCCCATCACAAGTTTCCTTTACTCTCAGCAAATACTGATTGCGGTGTTCAGGAAGGAGAGCTTTGCATATTGTGCTTTGCCTTTTTAAACTATCGAGTCTTCGAATATATGATTTCTACTTTTTATATGATAAGATAATGCAGTTCATATTTTGTTGGCATCAAGTCTCATGTCGAGGAGCATGACAATTTTAAGAAAAAGTCTTCTTACAGTAGCAACACAAATAACTCTCCCGATTCGTTTCCATCGTAGAAAGCACAGCACTGTTCACTCTTCGAAGTCTGATTAGCTTCTGAGAGAGTCAGTGTATACTACAACCATTACTGTTACCTTTGGATGATGACGTGTGCCCTTGACCTTAATCAGACCTTTGCAAGACGATATGTTGAATTTATGTTTACGAATTGCATAATAAAAACTTCAATTTTACTAACATAATATGACGATTTGTACATTCAGATCCTGGAGCGCTGGGTGATGTAGAATACAACACAGTGCACGATATACTTATCTCAATTTTAAACGAGAGCGAGACGGTCTTCGTAGCCGGGCGCAGGAGCAGACACAACATTTAAGCACCTATTGCTCCACGACAATAAAAAATCTCTAATCTCCAAACGGAGGCTTACGGTCCTACGTTTAGAAGGTTGAGAGAAAGCTATGTAAAAATAAACGTGTTGTCCACGTGTGTGCAGCTTACGGCCGAGGTCTCGCGTGTCCTTGCCCGCATGTTCTGTTGTAACGACTGTGGTGGGAGGCGGCTGGGCAATGGTGTGTGACACGTATTTCTCAGTGAGTCGCCGGCGTCGCGCACTGCTTGTCTGTAGCAAACTATTAATATTTNGTTGCTCCACGACAATAAAAACTCTGTAATCTCCAAACGGAGGCTTGCTGTCCTTCGTTTAGAAGGTTGAGAGAAAGCTATGTAAAAATAAACGATTTGTCCACGTATATGCCGCTTGCAGCCGAGGTCTCGCGTGTCCATGCTGGCATGCTCTGTTGTACCGACGGCGGTGGGAGGCGGCTGGGCGATAGTGTGTGACACGTATTTCCCGGCGATTCACCGGCGTCGCGCACAGCTTGGCTGTAGCGTATTTTTAATATGTCCGATACTCGCGCTAATTTATGTGTGTGTGTGTGTCGCCTCGGTACAAAAACGTATTTCTCGNATGTCCGATACTCGCGCTAATTTATGTGTGTGTGTGTGTCGCCTCGGTACAAAAACGTATTTCTCGGCGGAACCGCGCACATCATGTGTGGAAAATCACTCGTTGCCTGGGGCTATCAGTGCGTACTGACTAACGTCGTGAGCGTACAGCACATGTAAAACGTATTTCTCGGGAGGTGGTGTCACGTACAGCCGGGCTGTTGCAAAACGAATCATCATACTACTTTGCAAATTATTTTTAGTATTTCCGAACCTCACGTTGGGCTGTGTGTAGCAAAGGGAAACTACTATTATTTAAAATTTAAATTTCCATTGCTCAACATGCGCTGTAAATAAACACCGTACTTCTCTCGGCGAGTCGGGGACCCCGCGTTATTTTCATGGCAGAGGCCTGGGAATATTATGGATACATATATTATTTAAACAAATTTTTTTAATTACTTTTACAGCGTTGCCCACGCCTATGTGTGTGTGTGTGTGTGTATTGTCTCGGTAAAAACTGATTTCTCGGCGGGGCCGGGCACATAATGTGTGGAAAATCCCTCATTGCCTGGGGCTATGGAAATCGATGCTGGGACACGTAGGCTTCGTCTTAGGGAGCCCCCTGAGGCTATATCTATCCATCGCTTCACTGCAGCACCCAAGGAGCACGTCGTCGTNGGCTTCGTCTTAGGGAGCCCCCTGAGGCTATATCTATCCATCGCTTCACTGCAGCACCCAAGGAGCACGTCGTCGTATATCCTCCACTTCACCGTGGCACCCCTCGCTATTGAATGCGAGAGCATGATGGGAAGACTCTGAGAAACATTTGGGAAGACTTGGAGAAAAACCCTTAGCATTGAATGAAAGAGCATGAAGGAGGGATCAGTCGTGGCAACGGGGCATGGATTTGGGTAGACTCTGAGAAAACCCCTCAATCCCTCATTGCCCAAAGGGAGTAATTCATCCATATTGTGGTGTAATTAGTAATGGAATGTAAGAGCATAGTGTTTGACGTGTCGTCTATCCTATGCATCAGGGATTTGGACATTCTCGGGGAAAACTCCTCAATCCTTCATTGCCCAAAAAGGAGTCAATCCTCCATATTGTGGGGTCATGCCAAGGCTATGTCATAGCATCGCGGTGGAGGCTGGGGCTATAACGATTGACGGTAAGGAACCGTCTGCCCATGGCTATTTTATGGAGGCATGGCGGAAGTCGCTCTAGCGAAACGCCTGCCCTCCCCTGTGAATGCAGTTGTGAGAAGTTTTTTACATGCAGCACCCCTGTCGAAATGGAATGACAGAGCATTACATTTAACTTGTTATCTATCCGTTCCATCACTGCGGCACCCACATAGCAATGGAATGCATGAGTATGAAGATTTTTTCCATATTCTCTATCCGCTATGTCACCGCAGCCCCATTAAGAATGTCATAACATCTCGCATATTCCCATGGCAGGCGTCTCTCTTGAGACACGCCTGACTTCCCCTGTGAATGCAAGAGCGTGAAGTTTTAGCATGTACTCCATAAATTGTGTCACCGCGGCACTCCTTGTAACGCGAGAGCGAGAGGTTTAACATGCGCTCTATCAATTGCATCACTGTGGCACCCATCCCCAGTGAATGCAAGAGCATGAAGTCTCATAGACCGAGGCTATGTCATGGCAGGCATCTCTGTTGGGAATCGACTTAAGTCTGGGCGTTGTATTAGGGACACACAGGAGAAACAAATATGGCCACTAAGGAATGTGCAAGGAAAATGTTTTTTCGAATTTTTGAAATGTTAAGGGAAAAAATTTTAACTTTTGAAATATTTAATAAATTTTTTTAACTTTGAAATGTTGAAAGTGTTATTTTGAAAAAAATAATTTTTTTGAAATTTATTTTTGGAAAAAAAATTGCCAAATTTTTCAATTTTTTGGAATGTTGGCAACATTTTGGCACTGGCTGCCAATATGGCCGCCGTAGAAGTGGAATGCAAACGCATGAAGTTTGTCATTGCCTTGGTAAGCTTCGGTGTCCCTGTGTCTCTGACAAGGTGCTCTGTTCGAATATACATTATCTAGCTACTGAGTTGCTTCGTTAATATTATAATTAACGTTTTGAAATTTTTCCTACGTAATTGGTGGACTTAAGAGGTAAGTAAACAGTTATTAGGTTTTGTGTATGGTATTTTCTCTAGCCTCTGAGACCGTTTAACTGGCACATCGAGGAGGGGAGGGTGGGTACCATTGTAACATTTTTTGTGTGTACGGTTGTAACATTAGTAATATTTTTGTTTTACATTGTAGATACCCAGGAAACGTGTCAAGAAGACATAGAGAAGTGTAAGCGACATATCACATTAAGAGGATGCATACGACGAAGTAAAAAGTGGGAGTTCTTTTAGACGAATAGCAGAGATCTGATGAGTTAACCACGTATCTCTGCTACGATACATATGAAAGAGAGATGCCACGAACGAAGGTGCCGAGTGTTACGAACTAGCTTTTCACCCAATTTGTACGTGAAAGTTGCTGGGGGCGTAGCTCAAAAATGACTCATGATTCGGTAGAGCACAACAGTATCTGATGAGGTTTATTAACATTAGATTGTACAGTTGCTATTTAAATGACTATTGTTCGGGGGAGGTTTAATTTGAATAACAGATGAATATTTATTATTACTTTTAATTCACGCCATTTTAATTAAATCTAACTGGAAAGTCATCACCTTGTTGTAGCCGGAGGCTGCTTCTACGAGACGGTTAACAATGGCCGGACACCCCCATCTTCCTGGTCTGCTTCGCTGGTCGGGTCGACGCCCAAAGGACAAAAGACGAAAGACCCTCTTTCCAGGAGTTACGCCGGCCAAATCAAGCGCGTGGTTCTGCGGCCCTGGTCAGTGACCAGTGGATGGGATTTCTGCAACTGTCTTCTTTCGCAAGGATCGATGACCAAATGGTGGCGTTGCAATCCCGCTCGTTTCCAGGTTTAATGTTTGAAGGTGTGATCAGGCAAGCCATTCAGCTAAGGCCTGATCACACCATAACATCTCCCCCAATGTTCACTAGCGAGATGCCCTCATCTCGCCCTAGAGTCCGTGTGGATTATGTAGATGACTGGGAGTTGCGGAGTTCAGGTTGTGGCAGCAGGAATATGGATCGGGTTGAAGTCCTCTTCGCTACGGTAGGAAACATATTTGAAAGGAATTAAATTAGACGGATAATTTAGGTATAAGGAACTGCCAGTTACCTTCGTGCTGTCCTCAGGAGAGGTGGGCCGATAAAACGCGGAGCTGTGTGTTTACAGTGGCCTTGCGGGCCTTGCACTTGCATTTCCGCTGGGTGTGCAAATTGTCTTCCACGCGAGCGCGGCGGACGCCCCGCAGGCTGTTCGCGAACGCGTCAGTCTTTCTTGAGTTCGTGAGTCCCTAAGCACTACTTGGCGTGAATTGTTCATGACATTAATTTTTCTAAGGAATGAAGAAAAAATATTACTCATTAATCAAAATTAAAATAGAAAACAATATTTAACAATGAAAATAATTTAAATTTGGTAAGTTAACTGCTCTCTCCATTACAACAATTATTATTTGTAGTTGAACAGAAAATACACGTGCTGAAAAATTAATACATGTTATAACACTGATAAAATAGTGATGTGGTATGAGAATTGTTACATACTAAACGGTACGTGACATCACAGGGTTAGGACACTGATGGGATGGTATCGAAATGTAGAATATTATTTAATTAATTTATTGGAAAAATGCAAAAAGATAAGAAATGCTGCAGCTGCTTTTGTGTTTCTACGTTTCAATACTTAAGAGGGAAATGGAACGGATACGTACTTATAACAAACAAAATGTTAAAGTAATAAATGTTACTTATTATACAAGAAATAGGTGTCAGTATCAGATAATAATGTCTGTTGAATATCGTGAATTTTACAAATGGTTCGTTTTCTATAAAAATTAAAATCTCAAATGACAGTTATATAAAGTATTATTAATTATACGTCTCTATTTTATGATGGCAAGTCTTACAATGTATTAATTTATATATAAGTTGTTAATTGAGAAGGTACATTTTTAAAGAAATTATTTTCTCAAAAAGATTGGAATTTNTTTTAAAGAAATTATTTTCTCAAAAAGATTGGAATTTAAATTTTTTTTTTATTCTTTTGTATCTTAAAACTGGTTAGAATTTTTCCTTTTATTATAAAATCTTTCGGAGGACTCCTATTAGCAATAACATAGAAGTTTTATTTAATTGATGATTTGTGTTATGTTGGAATTTTTGAATAAAGTAAAGTTTGTTATGTACGTGTTAGGTACCTGCAGAGTGCAGTGTGAGTGGTGTATGTAAAATATGTGAACCGCTGGTTACCTGTAAATATTTTTACGTAAATCTCGCGCGCTGAGTTAAGCGGAAGTGCTGGCGGCTGTGGAATTTAAGTGCGCGACTCGACAGCGTTTCTGCGTGTGACGTCAGGACTGGTGTTCTGCCGCCGCTGTTATCGTTGACATTGCTGCTGGTGGCTGTTCACATGGAACGTGCGGTGCTGGTGCTCTGAAACTTGCAAGGAAAAATATTAACAGAATGCCTTCACAGTTTGTCGAAACATCTTATTAAAAATTTTCCTTAAATAACATAATATGGCCCTAATAGTTTATGCGATTTATGGTTATTTAAAATTATATTGGTAATTTAATTCTGGGTTTATTGTATTGTTGGGTGTGTCCAACCTTGGAAGTTGATTTATTTAAACGTGAGTTATAGCTCATTTATTTTTAAACTCTCTTTGTCAATTGTTTTCTCGGGCGGTAAATGAATACTAATTGATGTTACAACTTTATGGTTAAGTTACTGTTTTTCTTCGAGTTCTTAGTTAATGCCTACAAATGAGGACGGTTATACAAATGCCTATTTTCATAGAAGATTTTTTTTCTTTTTCTGAAAATAAATTATGGTAGTTAGCTGTGTGCGCAGATAAACTCATAATTGTTAAAATGTTAATATGTGCGCTGGACATCAACANAAATTATGGTAGTTAGCTGTGTGCGCAGATAAACTCATAATTGTTAAAATGTTAATATGTGCGCTGGACATCAACACATAGCATAAGTATAATAAAATTGCATTGATTATTAAAAAATTAAGATTCTAATGAAGAGGAGCAGAACGTATAGCATTTTAACAAAGCCGAGGGACATCAACACATAGTTTAAGTATAACATAACAACACTTATTATGCAAATAGAATATAGTAGATAGAACAAGAACATGTATGAGTAATTAAATACATAATAATAACACTTCTACTTTCACACAAAGGGGTGGCATACAGGGGTTGGGGAAATCTGCACTCAATGATTAACTCCAGGGAGGTCAAAAGCGAAAGTTCCCTCGTGGTATACTTTCAAAGTACTGTGTAGTAGAGAAAAGACCCACAGAAAAAATCAAATTGCACCCCTACTGCCTGACCTCTGTCAAGGCTAGTAGAGCACAGAAAAAATAGTCCCCTCTAGTCGGGTCACAACTCCACCAGAGGCCCAAAGATTGCTCTGCGTCTCACGCGAAACGAAAGGTTTTACCTCCTGGGTAAGTACTCCTTACAATTGGGTGNGGCCCAAAGATTGCTCTGCGTCTCACGCGAAACGAAAGGTTTTACCTCCTGGGTAAGTACTCCTTACAATTGGGTGAATGTGGGTAAACCGTGAACGGACAGACACAGTCGAAGTGGGTGTGTCTAGGGGCACTATTCCCATTTCGTTAAATACCCTTAACATTGCACACTATTAATCCTTCTCACGTCAGGTTCAGCTGTCTGCGCATGAAACCATACAGTATGACTGGCATGGCGTGTCGTTAGCACGTCCGAAAGCCACGAGGATTGGCTAAGACCTCGGATCACAGAAATGCATAAACCCAACAGAATTCATTCTCCCCGTTTCCTTATAGCACAGGTTTGTGGGAAATACGTGAAAATATTGATAGTATGAGAAACTTAAACTAGAACAATAAACTTAAGTTTAAAAGGGGGGTGTGGCGGGAAGAAACTGCGTGGCTGTGCAATAGCATGCTGTTTCGCACCCAGCGATGCTCGAGCCGCGAGGAAGTGCTGATGAGGGAATGTTTCGTCTCGGGTCAACGATATATCGTCCAGCCGCATGGCAACTCATACCGCAATACGGGCTTTATGACAGAATACTGAAATTGTCATAGTTAACTGGCATACCTTATTCCTAACCATGATATGAGAAGTTTCTTAAATATATAGTATGTATACTGAGGGGAAAATTTAATAAAATATATATTTATTTGTCTGCGCACAGTAATAGCTTACTACATATAATATGGTGTACTGTATGGAGTTTATTAAATTAGCATAAGTTGAAAGCTACTTTAATGAAATTGCTTACAGGATTACATATTACTATCACAGTAATAATTAAATTTCAAATAACTATATCCAGTGCACACAGCTGATCTATATTTTAATTTATATTACTAGCTTGATANAAATAATTAAATTTCAAATAACTATATCCAGTGCACACAGCTGATCTATATTTTAATTTATATTACTAGCTTGATATAGCTGAGATAGATTGTTTACATGTGAATATACGCAATTAGGGATTTGCGGTTCACACTGAAATTCTTTACATTTGAATACCGATTATTATTTAGGTTTCAAATAAGTGCTTTAAGTGTTTAGATATNTATTAATTTATATATAAGTTGTTAATTGAGAAGGTACATTTTTAAAGAAATTATTTTCTCAAAAAGATTGGAATTTTAATTATTTTTTTTTTTAATTCTTTTGTATCTTAAAACTGGTTAGAATTTTTCCTTTTATTATAAAATCTTTCGGAGGACTCCTATTAGCAATAACATAGAAGTTTTATTTAATTGATGATTTGTGTTATGTTGGAATTTTTGAATAAAGTAAATTTTGTTATGTACGTGTTAGGTACCTGCAGAGTGCAGTGTGAGTGGTGTATGTAAAATATGTGAACCGCTGGTTACCTGTAAATATTTTTACGTAAAACTCGCGCGCTGAGTTAAGCGGAAGTGCTGGCGGCTGTGGAATTTAAGTGCGCGACTCGACAGTGTTTCTGCGTGTGACGTCAGGACTGGTGTTCTGCCGCCGCTGTTATCGTTGACATTGCTGCTGGTGGCTGTTCACATGGAACGTGCGGTACTGGTGCTCTGAAACTTGCAAGGAAAAATATTAACAGAATGCCTTCACAGTTTGTCGAAACATCTTATTAAAAATTTTCCTTAAATAACATAATATGGCCCTAATAGTTTATGCGATTTATGGTTATTTAAAATTATATTGGTAATTTAATTGTGGGTTTATTGTATTGTTGGGTGTGTCCAACCTTGGAAGTTGATTTATTTAAACGTGAGTTATAGCTCATTTATTTTTAAACTCTCTTTGTCAATTGTTTTCTCGGGCGGTAAATAAATACTAATTGATGTTACAACTTTATGGTTAAGTTACTGTTTTTCTTCGAGTTCTTAGTTAATGCCTACAAATGAGGACGGTTATACAAATGCCTATTTTCATACAAGATTTTTTTTCTTTTTCTGAAAATGAATTATGGTAGTTAGCTGTGTGCGCAGATAAACTCATAATTGTTAAAATGTTAATATGTGCGCTGGACATCAACACATAGCATAAGTATAATAAAATTGCATTGATTATTAAAAAATTAAGATTCTAATGAAGAGGAGCAGAACGTATAGCATTTTAACAAAGCCGAGGGACATCAACACATAGTTTAAGTATAACATAACAACACTTATTATGCAAATAGAATATAGTAGATAGAACAAGAACATGTATGAGTAATTAAATACATAATAATAACACTTCTACTTTCACACAAAGGGGTGGCATACAGGGGTTGGGGAAATCTGCACTCAATGATTAACTCCAGGGAGGTCAAAAGCGAAAGTTCCCTCGTGGTATACTTTCAAAGTACTGTGTAGTAGAGAAAAGACCCACAGAAAAAATCAAATTGCACCCCTACTGCCTGACCTCTGTCAAGGCTAGTAGAGCACAGAAAAAATAGTCCCCTCTAGTCGGGTCACAACTCCACCAGAGGCCCAAAGATTGCTCTGCGTCTCACGCGAAACGAAAGGTTTTACCTCCTGGGTAAGTACTCCTTACAATTGGGTGGATGTGGGTAAACCATGAACGGACAGACACAGTCGAAGTGGGTGTGTCTAGGGGCACTATTCCCATTTCGTTAAATACCCTTAACATTGCACACTATTAATCCTTCTCACGTCAGGTTCAGCTGTCTGCGCATGAAACCATACAGTATGACTGGCATGGCGTGTCGTTAGCACGTCCGAAAGCCACGAGGATTGGCTAAGACCTCGGATCACAGAAATGCATAAGCCCAACAGAATTCATTCTCCCCGTTTCCTTATAGCACAGGTTTGTGGGAAATACGGGAAAATATTGATAGTATGAGAAACTTAAACTAGAACAATAAACTTAAGTTTAAAAGGGGGGTGTGGCGGGAAGAAACTGCGTGGCTGTGCAATAGCATGCTGTTTCGCACCCAGCGATGCTCGAGCCGCGAGGAAGTGCTGATGAGGGAATGTTTCGTCTCGGGTCAACGATATATCGTCCTGCCGCATGGAAACTCATACCGCAATACGGGCTTTATGACAGAATACTGAAATTGTCATAGTTAACTGGCATACCTTATTCCTAACCATGATATGAGAAGTTTCTTAAATATATAGTTTGTATACTGAGGGGAAAATTTAATAAAATATATATTTATTTTATCTGCGCACAGTAATAGCTTACTACATATAATATGGTGTACTGTATGGAGTTTATTAAATTAGCATAAGTTGAAAGCTACTTTAATGAAATTGCTTACAGGATTACATATTACTATCACAGAAATAATTAAATTTCAAATAACTATATCCAGTGCACACAGCTGATCTATATTTTAATTTATATTACTAGCTTGATATAGCTGAGATAGATTGTTTACATGTGAATATACGCAATTAGGGATTTGCGGTTCACACTGAAATTCTTTACATTTGAATACCGATTATTATTTAGGTTTCAAATAAGTGCTTTAAGTGTTTAGATATCGGGCTATAAGAGGTAAATCATTATTTAAACCTAATTCATTAGTAAAGTAGATATAAGTACATTATTTAAATGGTACTGTTACTTTAAAATTTTAAGGATAAAAGCGTACATGGCTGAAAATTTGCTATTATTAGTGAGGAATTTAGCGTGGGTGGGTGGGGAATTTATTGAAATGTGGGTGGATGGTAGAGAAGCTTATGCAAGGCCGCGAGAGGGTAGGGAGGAACCAAGCCTACACCATTGCTACGAACTAAGCCTTTCAGATAATTCGTACTTGAAAGTTGGTAGGGATGTAGCTCAATAATGACTCATGATTCGGTAGAACACAACAGTAATAGTAGTATAAAAATGTATGTTTAANGTAGGGATGTAGCTCAATAATGACTCATGATTCGGTAGAACACAACAGTAATAGTAGTATAAAAATGTATGTTTAAGCGCAGCTTCGTGACAGGGAGCCGGGGAACCACCGCCGAGGACCTCATGCTCTTGCATTCCACCACCAATTTTTTTCCGTTTTTCCCTCGAAATGGCCCTTTTTTCCCNCCGCCGAGGACCTCATGCTCTTGCATTCCACCACCAATTTTTTTCCGTTTTTCCCTCGAAATGGCCCTTTTTTCCCTCGAAATATCGCGTATTTCGGTCGAAATGTCCCTTGTTTCCTAAAAATGTCCCTTTTATCCCTCGAAATTTTCCTAATTTCCCTCAAAATATTATTTTTTTCACATTTTTTTCAACAATCCCAAAATGCGGCTAAATGACTCATTTTTGGGCAATGAGGATTGAGGATTCATGAGGATTTTCTCCGAGTCTTCCCCCTACAATGCTTCATGCTCTTACATTCACAGGGTGTCGTGGTGACGCAGCGAATAGAGGGCATGTTAANGTCTTCCCCCTACAATGCTTCATGCTCTTACATTCACAGGGTGTCGTGGTGACGCAGCGAATAGAGGGCATGTTAAACTTCACCCCCTTGCATTCCAAGTTGGGGGTTATCTCAGAGTCTTCTCAAATACGATATAAACTACAAATAGTCATTTAAGCCCTGTGCGAACTTAAAAGCATAGTTGATCGTAATTCCCGAACCATATAAGGTACAACCATCAAATACATAACATAGGCAAGAGGGTGTTCTCCGAGTCTTCCCTGACATCCCGACTGGCCCCTACATCACACTCTTGCAGGGGGGTATTCTCCGAGATTTCCCAAATCCCTGCCAAGTCACCCGACTGGCCCTTACGTCATACTATTGCAGGGGAGTTCTCCGGGTCTTCCCAAGTTGAAGTTGGTAGGGGTAGACTATGAGAACTCCTCAGCTCCTCAACTCCTCATTGCCCTAAAATGAGTCATTTAGCCACATAGTGGAGTCATTGAAAAAAATTTGGAAAAATAATATTATGAGGGAAATTAGGGAATTTTTTAGGGAAATGGGGACTTTTTTTTAGAGAAATAGGGACATTTTTAGGGAACAAGGGTCATTTGGAGGGAAATACGTGACATTTAGAGGGAAAAAGGGACATTTCGTGGGAAAAACGGAAAAAATTGGCAGCAGAATGCAAGAGCATAACGTCATCGGCGGTGGCACCCCGGTACCCTGTCACGAACCTGTGTTTAAACCTACCAAACCATACTACTAATATTTTACAGGATACTACTGGAAAAATAGTGTATGTGAATTGTGAGGATTCTGAATATATTTTAGGAAATTCAGCTCAGAGGCATGCTGTGGTCATAAAATATCATGTGTTTTGAAAACCTATACAATCACGTATGATCTCTTCTTTATATAGGCACATGAACTAAAGAAAATAGAACGGAAATACATGAGAAATGTTTCATACAGAATTTTGCCCAATTTATTTACTAGTCCAGTAGCATCACAATTCATTTGGATATGCGGAAAAGAGAAACTAATGTTGTCTTTCTTGAATTTGACAAATGTAATATTTGGTAAGTGTCCAGGCATAGTATTTTAACTCAGTAAATAATTTTGAAAGAAGTATAATTATCTTCCAGCTGGGGCATGATTCATGAGTAGGATTCAGGATTCGTCCACCATCTTGGATGATGTCACCTCCTGCTCTATTACTCCAGTCAGTCGACGGCCATTGTGTGACCTTGACCTGAAATCCAACATCTTCTTTCAAAAATTTTCCACTTCATACTCTGTCAATCCACCCAGCTACTTAACTCTCTGTCTTTGCATCTAGCTACTTCATGCTCCGTCACTCCAATTTTTTCATGGTTTATCATTCTATCCAGCTGGCTCATGCTCTGTCGTTCCATCTTTTTTTAATTCTTTGTCATTCCATCTTGCCTCTCTATTTCTTCTCTTTCCCACCTCTTATCTCTCTTGCTCTTCCTTCGTCCGCCATCTTGGATGTCGTCTGATGTAGTTCCCTCACCACTTGCTAGGGACGCTGGTGTCGGTCATGTTGTTTATTGCTGCTAAAATGTGCCACCATCATCCGCCATATTGTTTCCACTTGTCCTTCGTTCAACTACCGTATACTAGTGGCTCTGGTGTCGCTCTTGTTCAGCTGCCAATGTTGGTTCTGGAGTTGGCCGCTAGGAATGCTGGAATATAATTTTCGTAAGAGCTCAAACATCGTTTTGAAGTGTGCGGGATCGAACTGTCGGACCTTGGGTCGCCAGCATGGAGGACGATTTGGACTACTCGAATATCGGTGCAGGTATGGAAGAAAGGTTTTAAGTGTGGTATATGCATTGCGACACCCCTCCCCACTCTCTCCACTGGCAATTCTTATATAAAATCGGAAAAATAAAAATAATAAAAAAAATTTAAATCGAAGAACATATGATGTTAACCTCACACACACCCCTCCGCCATACCCGAACCGCCACCCCCCCCCCNAAAATAAAATAAAAAACTAAATTTTAAGTAGGTAGGTGGATTTACAGTATGAAGTGGAAAATTCTAGAAAGAATATGTTGGAAATTTCAAGGCATTTTTCAAACATTAGATAAGATAAATATAAGTAACATCGTTAAAATTATTTATAAATGCATTGATTCCTAGTTGTCTGATCGTTTTATGGTGTTTTTGACAAGCTCGGCCAGTCACCTGCCTCGTGAGAGCATTGTGAAAAACGGTTATGGGCAACAGAAAGGGGTGAAGGAAGAAGGGCAGCGGGTGACGCTTTTCGTAACGATTAGCTGTTTGGCAACGGTTGGGGNAAGGTCACACAATGGCCACCAGCTGACCAGAATTATACAGCAGGAGATGATGTCATCCAATATGGCAGACGAATCCTGAATCCTATTTACGAATCATTCCTCAGAAGGAAAATAATTATACTACTTTTGAGGTCTGCAGAAGGGTGCTGAACTAAGATATTTCACCGGGATGAAAAAGCTAATCCATTTGTGTGCTTGAAATTGTTAGCAGTATAATATTTTTGATTAAATGAAACTTTAACTTAGAACCTCTTATAACTTGCAACATTTATTTCGTATTCAATAAGAATACAAAACAGTGAGAGCAGTGATGTGTTAGCCACGGCTATTAAGAAATATTTCATTGTTAAATTATTGTTATAACCTAGTTTTTTGGTATGCTCTTTGTAAATTAAACATCGCCTATTATATATTAAAATGTTTAGGTAGGACTAATGGAAACATAGTTCATCGTTACTGTTAAAGATGTCAGCTCTAAATACGGTGCGTAGACCGTAGTGACAGGTTTTTTTTTTTGTCGGAGGAAAACACTTGAATGCGCAGAGCTGAGATTCTCTCTCTCCCTCTCCCCCCCCCCTCTCTCTCTGTTTCTCTCTCTTGTGAAAGTTTCGCAGCGCTATCAGTAGCAGGGAAATTATACATATTTTCAATTTTAGTAAATTTCATACTTATTACAACAAAATTATTGATTTTTAGGTTTGTAATTTAAAACTGAAACGAGATTTTAATGTTTGAATACTTATTATAAAATAGGGCCGCGGTGGCTGAGCGGTTAGCCTGCTCGCTTGCCACCGGTTCGGTTTCAATCCCCGGCCGGGTCACTGCCAGATTTTTGCATGTGGGAATCGTGCTGGACTATGCCGCTGGTCGGAGGGTTTTCACGGNTTTGCATGTGGGAATCGTGCTGGACTATGCCGCTGGTCGGAGGGTTTTCACGGGGATCTCCCGTTTTCCACACCCTTTCATTCCGGCGCTGCTCCATACTCACCTCAATCACCCTCATCGGGTCTCAATGCCCCTCTGTTAAGAGCCGCCCAAATATCTTCACTCACTCACTTATTATATAAGGGCTGATTCAGAAGTCATGGCAGACGGGAAATACCATCAGCTGCATGATATCCGTCAATGTGCGCCACCTTTTGTCGAAATGCTGTGACGATATCTGCCTCATCGCTGGCAAAGAACCGTAAACAACCTCGGAGACTAATTTGAAGGATGTTAAACTGCTCGTACACGTACAATACGTACNGGGATCTCCCGTTTTCCACACCCTTTCATTCCGGCGCTGCTCCATACTCACCTCAATCACCCTCATCGGGTCTCAAGGCCCCTCTGTTAAGAGCCGCCCAAATATCTTCTCTCACTCACTTATTATATAAGGGCTGATTCATAAGTCATGGCAGACGGGAAATACCATCAGCTGCATGATATCCGTCAATGTGCGCCACCTTTTGTCGAAATGCTGTGACGATATCTGCCTCATCACTGGCAAAGAACCGTAAACAACCTCGGAGACTAATTTGAAGGATGTTAAACTGCTCGTACACGTACAATACGTACNGCTGGCAAAGAACCGTAAACAACCTCGGAGACTAATTTGAAGGATGTTAAACTGCTCGTACACGTACAATACGTACCCGTTCGCATGAGTGCATACAGTTTGTACGATAATATATACATTAATCGGTGTTCAAGCAGCCATTATTGTCTTTGTTCCTTGCCGGACATTCCTGCATCAATACTCCATGTTGGTTCATCCTTAAAACGTACATGTTGTGCACGTTCAACTGTACATAGTACATTTCCTGTGTTGAGTTATTTTCGGAAGATAAACAATAGTTGCCATGACTTCTGAATCAGCCCTAGTAATATATTTAGATGTGATGGTGGGACGGTTACAAATCCGAAGTTGGCAGAAGTGGTAAGACATGATATTACATGTTGCTTTTTGCTGAACGAAGTGTTAATTTTTCTGCCTTCGAAAAATACTTAAAATTACCACATCAAGTTTTTTCGCATTATGTTTTTTGAACCTTCCTAGGCAAGTTACGATGTTGTGGTAAAGCTGTTTTTCCACAGCAGGAATAAATATACTGTAATGTATGTCGTGTCTGCTGCATGTGAAAGGGTATTGTTGTGTCTGAGTCATAGTCGTTACTGTGGGCCAGTGTGTGTGTGTTGATCGCAAATATAGGACGTGCGAAATGTATACGTTTTAACTGTAAACTATTTTATGACTAATTATTTGAAAGTCATGTCTGTTTATTTGTCACAACTTTGTAACTTTGCCTAAGGTGTCTGTGAGACATAATAGTGTAATTTAACTTACGTTTCTGTGATTTGAATGTTTTCCACAATCCCAACCAATTTCTTAGCCCAGCCAGAAAATTTTTAATAAATATTTAAGTAAACCAAGTAAAAATAAAGCGCCTATCCAAAGAAATGTGAACGGAATAAAGGTTACAGTTGGCATATTTGTGTGCATGTTCACCACTATATTTTAAGTTTGTCGGAGATATGTACACAAAATAAGCGACACGAGTTGCGTGCTTAAATTTACTGTCTTTTTCCGTTTGGCTGGTTACCGATTCCTTTTAATATTAATTCCAACTGAGGCTGTTCTTTTAACGAAATAACCCAAAATATATCAATAACAAGACGTAAGGTAAATCCTGCAGTTCTTTCCCTCGCAGTTTTAACAGGGTTGAACACAGTCGTGGCAACATATCAACGTGTATAATTTGTAATATAATATATTGTGTATAACACAAATATGCTGACAATATGTAAAATAATAACCATAAGCACTATCGTCAATACATACATTGTTTTAAAAGTCATAAAGCTGACCTAAAAATTGTTATACGCCGAAATTGAGAACATTCATAGGTAATGATTTTATAAATATGACAGAATTCTTTGAACAGCCAGAACAGTAAACAAAGCATTTTACATTTTAAATTTAGAAGTCACATGACATTGTTAGTATTTACATTAAGCAAAAGGATATGTAATCTGAAACCAAAGGTATAACTTTAGCAGGGCTTCAGAAATGTGTGAAATAACCGTTAATGGAGTAAACCTAAATTTATTACAGTAAACCCTTGATCCTACAATCTTTCATGGTTCCCAGAAAAGTGGTTGTTATTTCGAAGTAGTCATTATTGGAAAAATCTTTTTAAATTTTTTCATAGTTCCCAAAAATGGGTTATTTTGAGAGGGTCGCTATTCCCGGGGTCGTAGTATCGAGAGTTGTCTGTAGTACAGTATAAATATATTGCATGCATTTCGCATGTTTAGAATGTGCCAATTTTGCATNGTATCGAGAGTTGTCTGTAGTACAGTATAAATATATTGCATGCATTTCGCATGTTTAGAATGTGCCAATTTTGCATTCTTGTAACTTTCAAATTATATTTTATTCCCACTAAATTTTTATTTCATTTTATATCAAATTGTTTTTAAAAATGCTCTAAAATTTTTTTCAGAGACCTTTTTGATCTACTGCAATGAATAATCTAAAATAAAGTTATAAGTAGCATAATTGGCTTTTTTAGCTGCATTTAATTGAATAAATCTCAAATTCGTTTTATTTTTATGGCAACTTTAGCTGTGATTTTGTCGTCAATTTTTGACGATTGCGACATTACAACAAGTTAAGATCCACAGTTTATTTATTCACTTCAAATTGTTTGCAAATTGCATATTTCTTGTCCTGCAAACATATATAATGCATCATAATGCTTATGAAGTTAGCTATATTATATCTTCAATTTGATTTGCGAGGCCAATATTCATTATATAGCTACGGGTTTTCTGTCAAATCCGTTCAAACACTTGCCATTTTATTTTAATCAAAAAACGGAACTT
The DNA here is from genome assembly GCA_002778355.1 of Clitarchus hookeri. Taxonomy (NCBI): domain Eukaryota; kingdom Metazoa; phylum Arthropoda; class Insecta; order Phasmatodea; family Phasmatidae; genus Clitarchus; species Clitarchus hookeri. The sequence continues at coordinate 24,073 of NQII01000840.1, read as the reverse complement.
GTTTGCATCTCTGGCATTCATTTCACTGAATGCACCTACAAATAGTTGTGTACTTATAAGAGCAACGTAAAACTGTGGATCATCGTTTGTTGTTGACTGCAACTTTGGTTTAATGTCCCTAATATGTTACGTATGGTTTATTTGCAGTGGTAGTTTGGACGTTATAGCATACATGTGAAACTTGGAAATGTTAGGAATTCTGGGGAATTGTCAGACAGCACATTTTCACAACGAGGCTCTTTATAGATTAACAGCATTGCCGAGTATGCCTTGATGATAGTATGTCACATTAACATAAATATTATTTTCCATAAAAATTATTCCATTGCAAAACGATGTAAGGTTTCAACAAATTAGCAACATTTCATTTCGCCTTTTAGCAGGAGGCGTGAAACACATATTCATCTGGCCTCAGAAAGACTGTGATTACGTGCAGTGTTGAAATTATTAGCAAGGAAAGACTCTGCATACAGAAATGTTACTTTAAAAAATATATAGAGCTCTCTTAAAATATAAAATTCTGGGAATTCGTTCAAACATTTGTATTTCACACATGAAAAAAGGTAACTTCATGAGGGTGTAGCTTCCGCAGTGTGCCACATACGCTGGCCAACATATGGCAGCACAGTCGCCTATTCCACTGCTCTATCTCAAAAGTATTGTCTATCGCGTATTTTTTAAAATATATTTTTAATCTCGTATGGAGTTTAAAAATATCGGGTTTAAAATATATTGTGTCAGATTTATGTTGAAATGTTTGAAAAATACTTTGTGACATATCTTAGGCCTCTTTAATTAATGTGAAGCATGCACGTGGCGATGTTATCACTAACTACTACACTTGAAGAGAGAAACAAAGCGAAACTATCACACACTGTTTAGGTTCCATTTTGTTTGAAACACCTACACATTTTTTAACAAAATTTAGTTTGATACACTAACATATATTGAAACTATATAAAATAAAATACATAGTACACATTTTGTTTAAGAACAATTTCCTGCCTGCATATTTCTTCAATGTCTGTTGTGCCGAGGCAGGGCTGTCGGAATAGCAAACGTTAAACTATCTTTCAATCGTTCACGCATCAGCTGATACAGAATTTTGTATCTGGGGTGGTCATAGTTTCATTTATGACATGTTAGTTTCATTTATTACACGTTAGAATCATTTATGGCATTTTATGTTAATTTATGGCATGTTAGTTTATTAAACGTGGCTGTCGAAATGTAATAAGATGAAATAACTATACATATTAATTTCAACATAAGTGTTAATTTTCCAATTTTAATACTTTTTTCAGTACAGTGTGTATGTTGGCTGTTTGGGCCGTTGGGTCATAATGTAGTTTGCAGATTGGTCAATCATCTGTGTTTGTAATTACAAAGTACACCTTGCAGTGCATAGGAAATCAACTTAATATCATTTAATTTTTTTGCTAGCATCACTCCAAAATATTGCAATCATGCNCTTGCAGTGCATAGGAAATCAACTTAATATCATTTAATTTTTTTGCTAGCATCACTCCAAAATATTGCAATCATGCAAGTTGTTATGTTTTGCCGCTTTGGTTAGGGGTTAGTCTCACCAAATAACGAATCACAAACATTGTGTTTTTCANGTATCGAGAGTTGTCTGTAGTACAGTATAAATATATTGCATGCATTTCGCATGTTTAGAATGTGCCAATTTTGCATGCTTGTAACTTTCAAATTATATTTTATTCCCACAAAATTTTTATTTCATTTTATATCAAATTGTTTTTAAAAATGCTCTAAAATGTTTTTCAGAGACCTTTTTGATCTACTGCAATGAATAATCTAAAATAAAGTTATAAGTAGCATAATTGGCTTTTTTAGCTACATTTAATTGAATAAATCTCAAATTCGTTTTATTTTTATGGCAACTTTAGCTGTGATTTTGTCGTCAATTTTTGACGATTTCGACATTACAATAAGTTAAGATCCACAGTTTATTTATTCACTTCAAATTGTTTGCAAATTGCATATTTCTTGTCCTGCAAACATATATAATGCATCATAATGCTTATGAAGTTAGCTTTATTATATCTTCAATTTGATTTGCGAGGCCAATATTCATTATATAGCTACGGGTTTTCTGTCAAATCCGTTCAAACACTTGCCATTTTATTTTAATCAAAAAACGGAACTTGTTTGCATCTCTGGCATTCATTTCACTGAATGCACCTACAAATAGTTGTGTACTTATAAGAGCAACGTAAAACTGTGGATCATCGTTTGTTGTTGACTGCAACTTTGGTTTAATGTCCCTAATATGTTACGTATGGTTTATTTGCAGTGGTAGTTTGGACGTTATAGCATACATGTGAAACTTGGAAATGTTAGGAATTCTGGGGAATTGTCAGACAGCACATTTTCACAACGAGGCTCTTTATAGATTAACAGCATTGCCGAGTATGCCTTGATGACAGTATGTCACATTAACATAAATATTATTTTCCATAAAAATTATTCCATTGCAAAACGATGTAAGGTTTCAACAAATTAGCAACATTTCATTTCGCCTTTTAGCAGGAGGCGTGAAACACATATTCATCTGGCCTCAGAAAGACTGTGATTACGTGCAGTGTTGAAATTATTAGCAAGGAAAGACTCTGCATACAGAAATGTTACTTTAAAAAATATATAGAGCTCTCTTAAAATATAAAATTCTGGGAATTCGTTCAAACATTTGTATTTCACACATGAAAAAAGGTAACTTCATGAGGGTGTAGCTTCCGCAGTGTGCCACATACGCTGGCCAACATATGGCAGCACAGTCGCCTATTCCACTGCTCTATCTCAAAAGTATTGTCTATCGCGTATTTTTTTAAATATATTTTTAATCTCGTATGGAGTTTAAAAATATCGGGTTTGAAATATATTGTGTCAGATTTATGTTGAAATGTTTGAAAAATACTTTGTGACATATCTTAGGCCTCTTTAATTAATGTGAAGCATGCACGTGGCGATGTTATCTCTAACTACTGCACTTGAAGAGAGAAACAAAGCGAAACTATCACATACTGTTTAGGTTCCATTTTGTTTGAAACACCTACACATTTTTTAACAAAATTTAGTTTGATACACTAACATATATTGAAACTATATAAAATAAAATACATAGTACACATTTTGTTTAAGAACAATTTCCTGCCTGCATATTTCTTCAATGTCTGTTGTGCCGAGGCAGGGCTGTCGGAATAGCAAACGTTAAACTATCTTTCAATCGTTCACGCATCAGCTGATACAGAATTTTGTATCTGGGGTGGTCATAGTTTCATTTATGACATGTTAGTTTCATTTATTACACGTTAGAATCATTTATGGCATTTTATGTTAATTTATGGCATGTTAGTTTATTAAACGTGGCTGTCAAAATGTAATAAGATGAAATAACTATACATATTAATTTCAACATAAGTGTTAATTTTCCAATTTTAATACTTTTTTCAGTACAGTGTGTATGTTGGCTGTTTGGGCCGTTGGGTCATAATGTAGTTTGCAGATTGGTAAATCATCTGTGTTTGTAATTACAAAGTACACATTGCAGTGCATAGGAAATCAACTTAATATCATTTAATTTTTTTGCTAGCATCACTCCAAAATATTGCAATCATTCAAGTTGTTATGTTTTGCCGCTTTGGTTAGGGGTTAGTCTCACCAAATAACGAATCACAAACATTGTGTTTTTCAAGTGCATAACAAAGCGTTTATTGTTATAATAACTATACACAAATCGCCTGCATCCACGTCTTAGGAACGTGACTAAAATGCACTTAAATAAGGTTGCGGGGGGGGGGGCTCTACTCAATCTCTCTACACCAGAATTAGCCGTCTGACTCACCACTGTTAAAAGACACTTGGAACCGATTCTATCAGACCCGTTCCGCCTGGAAGGCCACACTTCGGTGGCGTCGATCGTCCCCATTGGCCACGTCTCGGTAGCCGACGTCCGCAGGAGTCATGCAGCAATGACGACCCCCAACAAAATAAGTTCATTATCTGGCGAGCCCCCAAATCCCGCTACGCCAGCGTGAGCTTCTTCACAGTTCTGTGTTCCTCCGGCATGCACGTTAGTTGCTAAGACTGTTGGAGAATGGGACGCGTCTCAGGGCAAGACCTTTACGCCTTAGGACGGGTTTATTATGTTTTAAGGGACGCATGCATCGTGGCTATAGCAGGGCTGTCTGCTGCCTTGGCCACAATTGTAGCCATGAGCACACCCCGAAGGAATAAGGGTCTAGATAGAAGGGCACAGCAAATCCGGCAAAGCGGAGAAGGCCTGGGAAAATCTGTGCGACAGTCGCGGACGATAAATGTAATTTCCTTTTTTCCTTTGACTGGATTGGGGCTGGAGAAAGTATGGTAAATTGTTTATTAGCGAAGACAGACTTTTGTGGCTTCGGTGCAGGATGATATGAAATGAGTGTACTGCTGGGATGTAACCAGGGTTGCGCTATGCGGTCCTGGTGTGGGGGACAGAACTGAGCCACCCACCCGACAGATGCCAGTCATCTCTCTTTAACACAGAACAATGTGCTAGTGTCTTACAGGCATAAGAAGGGAAAACTCATAATTAGGGGTAATAATATATATATATATATATATAAACACTGAAGAGCCAAAAAAACTTGTACACCTGCGTAATATCGTGTAGAGCCCCTGAGCACGCAGAAATGCCGCAAGACGACGTGGCATAGACTCGACTAATGTCTGAAGGTATGCAGGAGGAAATTCACACCATTAATCATGCAGGGCAGTCCACAAATCCAATCTGCGCCAATTTTAGAAAGCGTTGCACGTCTGTCACGTTTAATGATTCTCGTCAGTCGTCGTTTGTCCCGTTCTTTTACGATCTTTTTCCGGCCGCAGCGATGTCGAAGATGTGATGTTTTACCGGATTCCCGATATTCACGGTACACTCGTGAAATGGTCGTACGCGAACATCAAAATGTTATCGCTACCTCGGAGATGCTATGTCCCATCTCTCGTGCGCCGACTATAACACAACGTTCAAACTCACTGAAATCTTGATAACCTGCCATTGTAGCAGCAGTAATCGATCTAGCTGCCGACAGCATCGCGTTACTCTGATTGGTTCCATACCTCTGTTATTTGCATACGCACGCCTATACCAGTTTTTTGGCTCTTCAGTGTATATCCCCTTGCTTGCGACCTCGCTTGCAGCTTAGTGTAGTAATGTGTGTGTTAAGGGTGTATGTTAGTGTAGGTGTGGCTCCACACATCCCCTACCAGCTGCTGCAGAGAACTTCAAGATGCCTGACGCCTTGGAATCGGCAGAGGCGAAGGATCATACACACAGACAACTGTCCGATAAGATAGGCGTTTCGGCGCAGATGTGTGTAAAGCAGTGTGTATCACAGGGCCATCACTGAGCTGGAGGCTGTACAGTGCGTGCTTTGCCTTGTTCTGAGACCACATAGTGCTTCGAAAAATTATTTGGTACATGAGTGTAATATGTGTATTGATATAGTGCAGTAATAAGGGTTTCCCCGATGTTAATTACAAACGCTTGCATGGCTAACGGCCTGCTTTCAAAGATTTAGTCGTTTAAGGCGGTCTGTGAGCCAATATACTCTTTGGTCGCTTGTCTTTCTGAGTCTCGTTGGGGTCATAATTGCCTTGACATGATATTTTCGGATTGGCATTCGTGGCACAATCGTTGTAGAATTTTTTCGCCATTTTGACGAAGTGCTCAGTTAATTTTTCAATTTTCAGTTTGTTATAAATTTCTTTAATGGGACAGTATCTAGGTGCATCTGCAGTTATTAGTAGGCATTTATTTGTACGATCTGCAGTTTCTTAATATGTGATTTAGCTGCATATGCCCATGCGGGCGCAGCATAGGTAATGCCAGGCCGTATGAGCATTTTATATAGCAATATTGCTATATTTCGTGTTATAGGTCTTCGTCTATTAAGAATGGGATAGAGGGCGGAAAGCCTGGCATTTGCACTTCGCATTTGGTGCCTATATGTGCTTCCCAGGGGAGTTTTCGCTCCATGTGCACGCCTAGATTTTTTACATCTTTGAGGGGTTTAGGTTCACCAAAAAGTGTGATTTGCGGGTTATTGGCAGCTTGAGGTAGTGCCCTGTGTGTGGAAATGATCGCATCGCTTTTCCCGACATTAATTTTAATCCGCCATTTTGTGTAATACTCTTGAAAGGCTGTCAGAGCAGTTTGTAGCCTTCGTGTTGCTAAGCCTAGGTCATGGAGCGAATGTAAATGACAGTGTCGTCGGCATAGCAACCGAATTGCACCATTCGGTGGTCAGGCTTCGGTAAGTCATGTATATAAATATTAAATAATACAGGGCCAAGAATACTGCCTTGGGGCACTCAAGCATAAACAGTTTTTCTTTCTGATTTCGCCCTATCGCATTTAACAGAAAAAGTTCTGCGGTGTAAATAGCTGGCTTATATTTAATAAAGCAATCGGGGAATTTTAATTCATATAATTTATAAAGTAACTAAGCGTGAAATACGCGATCAAAATCTTTTTCAGTGTCTAAAAAAAGACTGCGACAACATAGTCCTTCCAGTTGAAGGTATAAGTTCTATATTCTGTTATGCGAACAAGTTGATGGGTTGTCGAGTGATTTTTTCGGACGCCGAACTGCTCTTTTGGAAGTAAAGTATGGCTGGTGAGGTGGGCGTTAACCCTTCGTATGATTATATATTCTGCCACCTTGGAATTTTGGGAGAGATTCTTTTCTTTACCTGGCTTGTGGAATACAATTGCATTTGCGTCTTTCCTTTCGCATGGAAGGTATTCCGTCTTGAGAATAGCATTAATACATATAGCTATATACTCAAGGGCCAGTTCAGGGATTTTCTTTAAGACAATAGCTTGAATGCCGTCTGCTCCTGGTGCTTTCCTGGGACGCATGCGGCAGATAGCAAGCTTAATTTCGTGCGACTGACTAAATTCGGGTTCATGTTTATCATGTTCCTTCGTTTTATATTTAATTCGCAGTAAATTTGCGTAGTATAATTCCTATCACAGTGGTCTTGATTTGGCTGGAATGTATTTTTCAACACAATGGGAAAGGCTTGTGCCTTTGCTTCAGAAGTGAAATCAATCCCTGTGTTAGTTTGTAAGGATAGAACTTTATCTGCCTTATTTAAGAGTTTTTGTTAATCCCCATAAGTTGTTTCCGCGTGGTGATAGTTTAGATACTTTAGCATCCCATATACTGGCCCGCCAGAGTATTACTTCATCTGAAATGACAGCCAGTATGTTGTTAATTCGCGCCTTGGTTTGCCGATCACGGCGGTTTTTCTGCGTGATTAAATCCTCTGTATACTGCGGAAATGTTCCAAGTTTGTGTGTTTCTGTTTTTTAAGGAACACACTCGGCCACGCCCTGCTGAATAGTCCTTGTAAGGACGTTTATAGCTTTATCAACATCCTGCTTTGTTTTCAGGGAGTCGTTATTAATTAGCGACAAGTTTTCTATAATATAATCTGCAATTAAGGAACACACTCGGCCACGCCCTGCTGAATAGTCCTTGTAAGGACGTTTATAGCTTTATCAACATCCTGCTTTGTTTTCAGGGAGTCGTTATTAATTAGCGACAAGTTTTCTATAATATAATCTGCAATTAAGGAACACACTCGGCCACGCCCTGCTGAATAGTCCTTGTAAGGACGTTTATAGCTTTATCAACATCCTGCTTTGTTTTCAGGGAGTCGTTATTAATTAGTGACAAGTTTTCTATAATATAATCTGCAAAGCGCCTCCAGTCTGTTTTAGAATAATCTTTCATTTTTCTCGGGGTCTTTGCTTATGTGAATATACTACAGAAATCAGTGTGAACTGGGTAGTGATCCGATGACAGATAATGTTCGACTCGCAGGTCAAACCCAGTTGTGAACTGTTTAGCTAAAACAATATCAAGTATATCTGGATGTTGATTTAAATTAGGTGGGTTAAAAGTAGGCTCAATTGGGGACATAACTTGATAGTTTCTAGTAGCTTGATGCCTTTGCAGGTGCATTTCATTGTCTGTTCTGTTTCTAGAATTCCAATTCGGATGTTTAGCATTTATGTCGCCTTGTGTGAGGAAGGCTTGGCCTATATTAATATACAGTAAATCTAGGTCAGCCTGTGTTAGCGAGCACCCCAGTGGGGCATAAATTTCTAGAAGCTTAGTGCGTTGCTGGCCCAATTTTAGTTCAATGCTTACAGCATCCAGAACTGAAAAATCTGGCAACTTTACGTTGTGGTGAGCGACAGAGTTGTGGACGAAAATTGCCACACTTACGCCGCTTCCTCCCTCCCGAGGCTTGTCCTTTCTATATATGGCACAGTACGGGACAGAAAAGCGAAAATTCTGTGTAGAATGTGTCTCGTTAATTGCCGCAATTTTAATTTTATGATGAGACAAATGGTCTATAAATTCGTCCTTTTTTGAGCTGAGGCTTCGCGCATTCCAGAAAAGCGTGGTGTGCATGTGTATTTCAGGGTTATTTAATGTTGCTGCATTATGTTGTCTGGTCAGCATGGCCGATATTCTTGACCAGCTGAAGCGAGAATCCGATTGTTGCGGTAATTTTCTCGTCGTGTATTTGCATTTCGGTGTTTGTTATAATTAATATCATATTGCAGAGAAGCTGCAATATGCTGGCCAGCTCTGGGTGCTGGCTGACTTGGGGAGCATTGGGCAGGGCCCTTGGGGTGGTGGAAATCTTCCACATTAATCGCGAGGCCCGCAAATATTTTTAAGGGCCATGTAGAGCGCGGTATCCGTGCCGTGTGGCAGCTCAATTACCAGCTTGTTTATCGCGTGCCGGTTTCTGTCTGCAATAAACCAGCATCGCTGTACTGGCATGCCTGCAGCACAGAACTTTTCTTGCAGGAATCAAGGCGGAGTATCTGCTGGTATGCGGCAGAAAACCACTTTGACAGGGACTTCATCTGCCTGTCTCGGGAGGCTATGTTGGAGGCTCAGTTGTTTCATGATGCGCACAGCTGTCACATAATCATTTACGGAGCTGGTGTATACGCGAATGCTGTCTGCTCCACAGCAGACATCATTCTAAGACAGCGTCAGGTGCGTGTCCAACTCCATTTTTATTGCGGGGTATTATTTCTCGCTGGTGGGGTACACAGTGAATGGTTTCACTTGTATTTTCTTTACAGTTGCGGTGGTTTGTGCCACATTTTGTTGTTCACTGGGGCCTTGTGCGGGCGGTTGATTGCGCTGAGGGGGCGTGGTTTATCTTGCTTTTTTGAGTTTTTTTCACTTAGCTCTGTGCATGAACATCGTTCGCAATGATCTGCGCAGTTGTTACAAAAACATGTGTCTCCATGGCAGCACCGGGGCTGGCCATTTTCAGCGGTCGCAAACAGGTGGTGTGGTGTGCCTAATATGTGCCTACCCTGTGTTGTTGTGGTGTGCGCCTTGGTCCAAGTCCGAACCTCCTGAACTCCTCCCTCTATCTGACACTTGGCTATGGAGAGGTAGGTGACTGGCGCTTTGTTTTCACATTAATAAAAAATTTTATTTATGTATTTTTAAGGGAAAAAGCGGGGATACAGCAGTTTCTTTCGTTAAGTCTTAAAAAGGCACTTAACTTGTAGTTGCGGTGTTATAACGCTAATAAAAGCTAAAACACCACTTCTCCTCGGAGTTCTGCGCTCACACTTATTTCTCCGACGAGCGCACAGACAGGTATTTGTCCTAAAAAGCTGGCCAAAAGTACGCATCACACATTTTAAGCAAAGTCTGTCTTTTGTCACTCAAACACAATGGGACTACTCCTTATACACAATAACCAGTCAATAACGGCGTAAGGGGCCACCCTGCGCTCGTACTTTAGTCGGAATACATATGTTGTGCGTGTCGCTCTATGAATTCTCGCCGTTGTATTTGGAATGTTCAAAACGTTTCTGTGTTGGGAAAGTGTTGGTTTGTGTGCACATTGAAAGAAATTGCTATGGGTTCTTCAGATGAAGGTATGATCATTGCTTTAAATAGTTAATTAAACTAATTCTCTTTTAAATACATCAAAAAAAAATATCAAAAGACATAACTATTTGTTAGTCTATTTTTGGATACATTTTCAGTTTCCGAAATGATTTTAATGAGAAGTTAANGTTCATTGCTTTAAATAGTTAATTAAACTAATTCTCTTTCAAATACATCAAAAAAAATATATCAAAAGACATAACTATTTGTTAGTCTATTTTTGGATACATTTTCAGTTTCCGAAATGATTTTAATGAGAAGTNATATCAAAAGACATAACTATTTGTTAGTCTATTTTTGGATACATTTTCAGTTTCCGAAATGATTTTAATGAGAAGTTAAAGTGAGTTTAACTATAATGTTGGTTTCTACGCATTCCACATACATTCTAGTTTTAATATCCGCAACAAAAAATTCCGCCCATTTCGGCCTTTCTCCGTAATTGCCAAAATAAGTGACCAAGTAATAAAGTTAAAATCGCGTTTAGTTTCAAATAACATTTATTTAATAAGATTTGTGTCGTTTGTTTATAGATTTTACTGCTGAACCATCAATGAAGATTACCAGGGAAGCTATGTTCAATATAATAAAGCAATGTGAGCATAGAAAAATTGATGAGAAACTGGAGTTTCTTGAGAAGAAACTAGTGGAAAAAACTAAATGTCCCGAAGATAAACTGCAGTTATTTAGAAATAGTTTAAAATCATTTAAACATTACTTTAAACTGAAGTGGACATCTGCTAACTATAAAGAGTGCCGTTTTCGAAGAAAAAACGACTTATGGCTAAAGGAAACAATAGCGCTGCCTATCTGGACCATTCCGAGAACCGGTCGGCCGAGTAGGGGATTTGACGAAAGCAGTGAAAGGAGTAAGAGGCGCAAAACCGAACAACTTAGATCTGAGATATCTCACGAAATGTTGACGTATGCTACGCATATGAGCACACGGGCTGCTGGCAAAACCGATTTGTCTAAAATTATTAAAGACGCTTCTTTAACTCCAACTCGGGCTTCAAAATACAGAAGAATAATAATATTCGCTGAGAAAGGCAGTACCCATCAAAATACAAAACTTTCAACAACAAAACCTTAAGCTGTATTCGTGGATGCTGACCTCACTTCTAAGCAGTACAATACTATAAGAGCTGCAAGTAAAAGCATGTACCCATGTTATTCACTAGTGGATACCAGTTTTTCTAATGATTCCCTTGATATTAGTGGTGAAAACAATGATGATGATGATGATGATGATGAAGATAATGAAAACTGTGACTCTGAATGATGTTATTTGATTATACGAATTATTTATATATTTTTTTTTTGCCAATTTTTGTTTTGTTTTTTTATTTTATCAATGCCTTTCGTCTAGTTACTATGATACTGTATAGTATCAACGTAAATTGCATATAAATCATATCAATACATGTTTAAACTACATATTCACTCTAAACAATAACTTAAACACACTTAAATACTTTTGGCCAGCTTTATAGGACAAATACCTGTCTGTGGAGCGCTGCACTGGACCGGACCGACTCCCCAACCTTGTTGTCGCATCGTTTATATAGTCTGTCCGCGTGTCCTAAATCACCCCCTTCCGCTCTCCTGAATGACCAGTTCTCCCTAGACGTCGTTATGCCTGTCCATTTTCCTTGACGGCCGTAACAACACCCTCCTGGTCAAGATAGCGGTCGTCCTCGACCATCTTGATGCGGGGAACGGATTTGCAGGGGTGGCAGCGGCGGCCAGTAGTTGTGGACTGCATCACAGAGGCTGCCGGTGGACCCGTTGGATGCATTTAATGACGGCCCTTTCCTGGCGGGGACCTGATTTTACGCCAATGCGGTTGCAGCGTAATTACGTTGCAGTGGTGTCATAATGTCCTTAAATTTCCCTTTCAGTTATTAATCATACTTTAGGGAAGGTGAAGCTTTACTATTTACCTTATTAAATCCCCCTTACATGATAATTTGATCTTTTTAACAATTTTACATTTTAAATTATACATTTTAGATTTTTAATTGAACATTGTACACATTATACATAACATAATTTGATTGTATTCTTATATGACTATTACATATTTACTTACATATTTACTTTTCGTCATTTATTTATATGGCCCTTTATGCCTTTTATTGGTAATATTACTAATTTACAATACTTAAAGTAATTTTTAAGTATATTAACACAATATTTAAAATTAAGTGTATTCATCACTAGTTTGTACTCTGTGCCAGACCTGGGCTTCATGTCTTGGCGGGAATTTAGGATGTAAAGATTGGCTTCAAACTATCCTCCAAATTAAATAATGAAATAAAAATTTTGCTGCCATCCTTATAAGGAGTAGGAGGTGTTGAATCTTATGCGCAAGCCGTGATATTCTCCTACACAGTTTCTTGCTTTGTATAGTTCTATCCAACTGATATTTTAGAATGCATGGTGTATGATTTGTAGTATAAGGCTATCAAACCATAACAATATACGTATACTGTATAGTTTCACAACTCTATTATTTACTTTAGCTGCAACCCTTTTCTATTGTCTCTGTCACTTTCTCTGATTGTAATATATTTATGTTGATCTTAAATTTCCTTACACAGTTTATGCTGGTGTAACAACGTAGCTCCCTTGTAATATATGTAACCTTAACTTATTGTTACTGTTATTTATATATTTACTACATCATTATAAACATTATATATTATATTTATACTCTTCTATATTTTAATTTTTAGTTATTTGGCCTTGCCCAGGGGCATTTTATTGTACCCTAGCTAACATTCAGGCGTATGAGTGTTTGTAACACCCTTGCCTGCACGATGCTACACTCTATTGTGAGTGACGTGAATTACCTCCTGCCAGCATGAAGAAGGTAGAGTCTGTGGAAAGGTTACGCTGCTCAACTGTCTTCTCGCACTACGTGACGCAGTACAGATATGTGATTTGCTCAAAGTGCNTTTATACTCTTCTATATTTTAATTTTTAGTTATTTGGCCTTGCCCAGGGGCATTTTATTGTACCCTAGCTAACATTCAGGCGTATGAGTGTTTGTAACACCCTTGCCTGCACGATGCTACACTCTATTGTGAGTGACGTGAATTACCTCCTGCCAGCATGAAGAAGGTAGAGTCCGTGGAAAGGTTACGCTGCTCAACTGTCTTCTCGCACTACGTGACGCAGTACAGATATGTGATTTGCTCAAAGTGCTGTAATTGTGTATTTATGACTAGCATTTCGTTCTTATTGCGTGTGTACTTGTGTAATAGTGCGTTCAGTGATTCTGTGTGCACTTTTTATGGCGTGTGAGCGTACTCGGCTGGTACTTCATTGTAACTTATCGTTGCGGTATTTATTGTGACGTCAGCCGGCCAGCGTGTTGAAGCTGTAATTCGAACTGCAACGAAACTATTTAAGCTCATGCGGGCTTCTGTAGAGACTACTATTTGACCGTCGTTGTAACTATATTTTCAGTTATTAAAAAGTTTGTATTGTTTTAAATAAACGTGAAGAACGTTACCTGTTTAAACAACATATACTAAAGCCTCATAATTCCAGACCTGTGTTCAGTGGACTTCATATTTACCGAATAAAATGTGGCGACAAGTAGTTTTATTGCTGTATTCAATTGCTGTTTATAGGGCATGAAAAATGTGTAACTGTTTGCCAACGAGATGTGAGTTTGTGAAAGACAGCTGTTTTAGGCAGGAGGTGGGGGGAGTTATTTCTATACTAGTGCAGCAGCTTGGCTGCAGGAGGTTAAAGTGGCCATGACTTTAATTTGTCACACTGTAAAGATTTTCTTATAGCTTGATGTTGATTGCCAGTGATTCATGTTTGAAATTTATGTGAATTGATAAATAAATCCAATTACGACTGCCGTTCAGTCACGATAGTAACCATTTGCTCTCGTAGAGTACGTACATTTATAGCCCAGTCATATTAGGGGTTTCACCTCGGAATGAAAGATAATAAGCTGTAAATTGGTATAAGCCTTTGTTTTGTCGTTCTTAATGTTGTCTCAAAAGTCACCAATGTTATCGTGTCCGCGTCTTAAGATATTGAAGGTCAAAGGTCATAAAAATCGGTTTTTC